>ML777559.1:923873-1074035 GCA_009831015.1 Picea engelmannii | reverse complement strand
TCAATTGGGGGCATATCCCCTTTCGATTTAATCCCCTATGGATGGAGAATTCTGACTTTTTCTCCCTTATCTCCAGAACTTGGTGTCAATGGATCACAGGATCCCCAGTGTATATCTAGGAACATAAGCTCAAGCTCACAAAATCGACAATCAAGCTTGGGGAAAAAATATTGTCTCTTCCTCTTCAATTGGATGTTCAGGAAAAGAAGAAAAATTAGAGGCCATACAAGAAAGTATAGAGACAATGGATGTCCAACCATAAATTCTACAAAGGGAACATGTGGCACATTGTGAATATATTAAAGCTCTGAAAGATGAAGAATCGATGTGGAGGATAAAATCAAGAAGATTATGGTTATAGGTTGGGGACAAGAACACAAATTTTTTTCCATAAGAAAACTAAAGTAAGATGGTGGAAAAACAAATTATATGAAATCAAGTCCCCGACAAGAGAATTAATTCAGGATTTTGAACAAATAAAACAAGAAGAAACCACACATTTTAATCTATTGTACACAAAACAAGGGGAAATTGACGAGGAGTTGAATAACAAATTTATATCTTACCTCCCACAATTGGTTTCAGAAGAAGATAATCAAGAGATAAATAAACACATAGAGGAAGAGGAAATCTTGAAGGAAATCAATCAATTTAATTCAGATAAGGCTCCAGGTCCTGATGGGTTCACCATTCATTTTTATAAAAGGTTTTGGTCCATTATTAATTTTGATTTCATTAGAATGATCAAATATGTTCAAAAGTCTTATCGTTTTGGGGGATATACAATTTCAACTTTTTTGATTTTGATTCCAAAAGAACAAGGAGTTTCCCCCTTTGATAGATTTCATTCCATTTCATTGTGTATTCTCTTATAAAATCATGGCAAAGATCATAGCTAACATCGTGAAGCCTCTCCTATGTTCCTTAATCCTTTCCAATCAAGGGGGGTTTGTGGTGGGCAAACAAATTTGGGACAACATAATATTAATTCAGGAGGCGATTCACGTAAGTCCTAGTCGAGGAGAGAAGGGTTTGGTGATAAAAATTGATACGACAAATGATTTTGATAGAGTAAACCATGAATTTCTCAAGGTTGTTTTAAAAAAGTTCGGGTTTAATCAATATTTTAGCTCTTGGGTGAATTCTTGTATTTCTAATCCTTGGATAGCCCCTCTAATCAATGGAATACCAACTCCTTTCTTCAAAGCCTCAAGAAGATTAAAACAGGGATGTCCTCTATCACCTCTTCTCTATGTGCTTATGTGAGAATCTATGAATCATCGAGTGGAGTGGGAACGTATCAATGGATCAAATCCAAGTCTTCATATATCCAAGAGGGTCAAAAGAATTAATCACTCCCATTTTGTTGATGATACTTTGCTTTTAGGTGGTGCTTCTAGAATTATGGCAAGGCGTTTTAAATTGGTGTTGAATCAATTTACTTAGATATCTGGAGGTCTCACAAATAAGAATAAAAGTTAGATATATTCCTAGAACATTAGTGCGGGATGTATCTTGGCCATCGCTCAAATATTATATTTCCTTATTTCAGATGACTGAAATATTTTTAAATAGTTGGGGATGCCTATTTGTTTGAAATCCCTCCCAGGGGAATACTGGCATATAATTCTATAGAAAATCAGAGAAAATATGAAAGTTTGGGGGGTGATTTTGTTAAACCCAACTAGGCATTTGGTCCCAATCAAATCAATTCTATCCTCCTTGCCATTATTTCAATTTTCTTTCCTCTTGGCGCCCATGGGAATTAATAAGGTCTTGCCCCAACTCATTCAAATTTTTCTATGGAAAGGCGGAAAATCTAACACAAATAAATTCCATTTGGTTAATTGGAACATTGTAAAATATCCCAAGGAACATGGGGGGCTTGGGGTTCGAGATCCAGAACTGGTAAACATAGCTTTGGGCTTAGCTTCTTTGGTGGATTGTCACTGGAAAATAAGAATGGTGGAAATTAGCTATTGTTAAAAAATATGGCTTGGACATTAGAAGACGATGCGTGGATTTGATCCCCCCACATATTCCTAGTTCTCCTATATTGAAGTTGATCCATGCCTCCATTTTATATTTTCAAAAGGATCTATTTTGGGTTCCAAGTAATGGAAAATTCATCAACTTATGGAAGGAAAACATTTTAAACTTAATCCCTTTGGAACAAGATACACAATATGAATATTTAAAGAGGTGGTTGGAGACTCATCAAAAATCAACTTTGTTTGATATTTCCACATGGAATAATGATGGTACCTGGAAAAATTATAGTCTCGGGGAACATCCACCACAATTGTAAAACTAGGCTAAGTCCCTTATTAATGCTCTAAGGGGGGTGAATCCAGTCGACTGGAACAATCAAGATTGTCGTGGTTGGGGTTCTAAGGGTTACTTAGTGTTGGGCAGGTAGTTTTTGGAAAATAATAGTGAGAAGAGATGAGGTACAAGGAAAAAGTGTAGGATCAAGAATATCAAGAATATCAAGAAAGAGGAGAAGACGGGGGACAATAAATAACAACTAGCATAAAATACGAGAAAACCAGTCGGGCATGAGCTGTATCCAGGTCATAATGAGTTGTCACCAGCCGAGAAGGAGTGGTATCCAACTCATTATGAGATGGAAAAAAAACCTAAAAGAAAGGGCATAAAATATTAAAAAGACCTGCAAAGTCGATGAGGATGATGAGAATTGGAGAACATTTGAGAGGATTATAGGTTTTGGTTTCTATTATAGGATATTGTGTGTGTACAGAAACTACCAATGCAAGAAGAGTAATTTTGTGTATTGAACATGCATTGTAGTGCAGAGCACAAGAAAAATGCCTCAAATATAGTAAAGAAGAAAATATTTTGTGGACATAGCCCAGGAGGGGGTGAACCACGGTATCTATGTGTATAATTGTGTTGTCGAATGATTATTCATGTCTGCATTGTGATAATTCTTACATTTACTATGGTTGAATGTTTATCTTTATTGGTATTGTTGATAGATTAATGTGCAATAGCTTTAATCGTATGCCTTAATAATAAGTGATGTGAATATAGATTGATATGCACAAAGAATTAAGTAACGAGGAAATTTTAACTAGTATCTAGTGCGTGAAAGGATCCTGTAGGTATGACAAAATGGGTCTCCCTTCATTACCTCACCGCTCTAGAATCTTGGTTCCTACAGTCCCCATAAAGATACCTCGGGTGAGACTTCACTTGCTTGCAGGTGATGTTGAAAGGGTTGGTACCTGTAGGGTTTTGTTGGACTAATTACCTTGAAACCAAGGTCTTAAACCCATCCATGCATGCCAACAAATGGTTTCGTTGTTGGCATCTAGAAGTTAAAAGTGAGGGAATGTTTTGGAGACCAACGAGGAAGGAGATAACCAAATGGTTGGAACAAAAAGAACAAGAATTTTCTCAGAAGGAGAATAAAAACCCTCGGTTAAAGAATAAGCAATGGCCACAAAGGTATGTATACATAGATTTGCATGAGATCATTTTCGGTGAATTTCCTAATATTTTACCAGAATGGCTAGAAATGTTTGTGGAGAAGACTGGTAGACATAGACCAATTGTGCCAAATAACTAGACTCCTAAACTAGTGAGACAAGTGGACTCAATAGACAATAAGACGTTCCTCGTAGTGGAATTTTGTCTAGATAGTATATTGTGAGGCTATGTAAAAAAAATTCCATAGACTGTACCCAGGTTCACAGTGTCACA
The DNA here is from genome assembly GCA_009831015.1 of Picea engelmannii. NCBI lineage: Eukaryota > Viridiplantae > Streptophyta > Pinopsida > Pinales > Pinaceae > Picea > Picea engelmannii. The sequence goes on along the minus strand of ML777559.1, from coordinate 1,070,309 downwards.
AAAAGAGACTTCTTTAAAGGTACGCAAGGAATATTCTTAAAATTATTAGCTACCGGGATGAAGATGATGCTATGTGACAAGGAAGTCATGACGATGGAGTCAAACATCTAAATAATTTTGCACCTAACAAAGGGACTGGGGTTGTTGGCTAGGAGATGACCCGAGGGTAGGAAAAATGGACAAAGGAAGGGAAGACTGAGAATGAAGGAGAAATAGGAAGGGATATTAAAAGGAGAAGACAAATTTGGAGTTTTGTGTAGTGGGAGAAGGTACAAGAAGTCGGGAATTGCGGCTGAAGAGAGAGAGCAACGCAATAAGTACCCAAAACATCATGTAGATATATGTATCATAGAAGTATAATAGGCAGAGGGAGAAGAATAAGATATATAGTTCAGTCCATTGATAGAGGAACCCATAATTCCTTCCCGAGTCGATTCCTAGGTTGAAACAACAACCTCTTATGCGTCACCTAAATTTGAGACAATGTTCAGAGCCCTTTCTAGAGAACTTGTAATCAATAGAGGAAGTCAAAGCAACAATAACCAGAGAAACAGTAGCAATATTGTATCACGAGGAAGGGGTCCTACGCACAAAAATATAGTAGGAATTAATAATACACTCAAATTATTGGAGTTCAAAGGAATTGGATCTGAGGACCCAGAACAACACATGTTCATATATGAAACCATCTGGACTGCAAATAATGCCCACAATGATTGAAACAAGATTGCACAGTTGGAAACAACATTTATAGGACGTGCAATATTTCGTACATGAAGCTCCAAAGTACCAGAATATCAGGCCAAATAAGGACTTTAGCAGAAATTACACAAGCATTATTATAGGAATTTAAGAAACCAAAGTTTGAGTCACAGTACATTATTGAACTCAAGGAGATCAAACAAGTACAAACTGAGTCTATATGGGAGTTTGATCACAGGTTCAAAGATGTGATGGAGAGGTTGAAATTTCAAATACCCAATCAACAACATAGAGTGTGGTTCATTGCATGCTTGTTACCTCACATTCATTGTCCTTTAATACAAAAAAAGGTTATGTCGTAGTCCGAGGCACTGGAAATTACTATGAAAATGGAAGTCTCTCTGGTCAGAGACAACGACGGAGTGGCGCAAATACAGAACCGATTAGTTGCACCAATGATTCAATTGGCAGAAATCACAAAGGGGAAAGAGAAACGAGGATAGGTTTGGTGCATCAAGTGCAATATTGAAGGTCACCACAAAGAAGAATGTCCAACCTTAATGCAGTACTTAACAGTCGGAGCACCAAATCCACTACCAGGAGAAGGATATTGCGAGATATGTAATAAATGGGGATATAACCTTGTTGGCATAGGGGCAGACCTAGGGTTCAATGCTCAAGAGCGCTCCAACAAAACCCTAACTACCAACCCTTTTGGCAACACTTGCGAAGTAGATGAAGTCTCACCTGAGGTAGAGGCAGGGGTGGTTGCAGGACTTAGATGTCTGCAACCTTAGCTGGGACACCGACCTGTGATTACAACACCTTAACAGAGCAGTTAGTAGTTACAGTTCATTAGTATTTAACCAGTATCTACTTCACAGTAAAAACCCTAATCACAGAGCACCGCAGTATTCACCCAGATCTAGTATAAATGAGCACTAAACACATTCACATGGGTTAGATATGGAACTTATTCATATTATTAAGCACAGAACATCAACAGATCTATCTATCATTTATCTATGCCAAAGCACTAAGCAAGTAAACACATAAACACATCAATACATCGCACAAATCATAACAACACAAGATATACGTGGTTCACCCCCAGCCTGGGGCTACGTCCACCGACTCTTCTTCTCTTTTATTATCTTTTGTCAATATTCTACATGCACAAAGCCACAAGATCCTACTCCGCATAGGACAAGAGATCTGCGTGCACTTCACCAGATCCTCCTTTGCTGATCTAGGTTACAACACAAATCTTCTACTCAATCTCTTACAGTCACTTGCACTTAGCCTTGCAAGTCTCACACAACATGCACAAATCATGTACAACTATCACTTTCACTTAGCACTTGCTATCACACACTTGCACCTTTGCACTTAGCATCACATACACCTACTACTTACATCATCTAGATTTCTATTTATACATTATAAAGTGGGCCGAAACATGGGTAATCCCATGGGTCGACATCCCCATACCCATTACATAAGACCAAAACCCAAAAATCCCTAAACAAGGGGCCTAGATCCTGAAATCTCTGCTTCGACTTGTGCTCCTCCTTCGACATCCTGTCGAAGTCCAAAAAGTAGGTCAAACATGACCAAGGAACCATGAAACTTGGTCAAGGGCCAACAAGCCCCCAAGACTCATCTGTGACTCGTCCCGAGTCACTCTGATCAGGGTAGCTCTGCTTCAAAAGCCTCGAGCTTGGCTCGAGCTACTTCGACCTGTTTCTGTGCCAAGGCCTCCTGCTTGGTAAACTCTTAGATAACTGCTTCGTTGAAAGGTCCCTCTAAGCGATGTTCAGCTGCATTGACGACTTGTTCCAATTCTGCTCCTCAGCCTTCAATCTCCGCGAATAGTTGGCAGGCCTCGTCCTAGATTGGTTGGAGCCTCTGAGTCACTTCCATGACTTTTCTATGAATGGTGTGGACCTGTTGTTGAGAAATGCATTGTTCTTGGGATCGCTTCACCCTCTCGACTGCTGACAGGGGATTCAATTGCACCTGTATTGTTTCTGCTTGCTGCTTTGCCTCCTATAGCTATGACTCTGGTGCCTTTAGTTTGGGATGCTCAGTGAGTCTCTCATAAGTCTGGGCACTGCGATCACTTAGTTTTTTACATTCCATGGTGAGGGCCTTGATTCTCTCAACTATGCTTCAAGCAGTCGCTTCTCTTTGATCTCGTACATCCTGCGGAGTGCTGGGCACTGTTCATAGCTCCTGATCTGTGATTCTCTATTGAAGTTGTTGGATAGCTTCCGCAAGTTGTGCTACTTGATGCTCTACTGGTTCTTCCGCTTTTTTCTCTAATCCTGTTACAGAGCGAAGTGCTCTGCTGACTACTTCTTTGACTACGAGTTTCTCTGTGAGAAACTTCTCTTTATCTTGTTGGATTTGTGCTTTCTCCTCTTCAAACTTTGTTTGGAGGGCAACCTTCTCTTGCTGCGCAACTCGGCATTGCTCTATGACTACTTTTTTCACTTTCTTTAGGGCCTCTATGGCTTGTTCTATTTCTTCCTGTGCATGACGAAGGCGAGCTTCAGTCGCATCATCTATTTTGTGTAGTTAGGTAGGCTCATCTCCCAACTCTAGTGCTTCTAATGTCAGGGGCGTAGTGGATACTGCATGACTATATTGAAGGGCCTGCTGTACACCTCTGAGTTCAACCTCGATTTTGTCGTACATATCCTCCTGCTTGGCTTCATGTTTCTGCAAGACGTCCTGCGAGGCATCTGCTACAACTGCGATAATGCTTCCAACGATTATATTGCTTCGTCGTGGTGAAGTGCCAAGTTGCATTGTTCTGATACGTCAGCGAAGTTCTAGTTTTGCAAACCTTCCTTCTGCGAAGTTACTTCTGGAACATTCTACAATTTTTCTATCTTTTCTCTCTTCTTACTGAGATTTCTAGCATTCTTCCCTATAATATTCTTCTCGGTATTCTTCTTTCCATTCTGAGTCTTATCTCCTTTTGGCGTAGTAACTTCACGTTGTTGATGGTATTTCATAGGGTTCAAGGGAAATACTTCTTCTCTGTCTGGAGTAGGTGCTCCACTCTTCTGTGAGTGTTCTTGTGTTCTTTCAAATTCGACATCGAAGTTTCTAGTTCTAAACAACTTTGATTTGTTCTCCTATTCTTCGATCAAGTGCGCTATCCTCCTAGTCATGAAATCTTTTAATTCTTGCATCTTCTGTTCTAAGACTTCCTCTTCTTTTCTTCTGGCTTGATCCTTCTCAATCCAGGTTTTGCCTAGTAACATAGAAAATGGGGTGCTTCTCTCAATAAATTTAACAACCTCAAAATATTCCTCTGTCGAAGTTCCATGAGCCCTCATAGATATCTGGGTGAGTGTTCCACACAGGGTTATTAGTTTTACTCTAAATAATCATATTCCTCCTAATGAAGGAATCTCCTAAAATTTTCCAAGTTTATTCTATCATGATATTCACCTGTGTTTCTTCATCCAGAACACAGTCAATGTCGAAGTCTCCTATTCTTGTTTCTATGCATTCTTTTTCTTTGAATATCTCTAATAAGTTGATATTTCTGTGAGCATTCAGGGTTTCTTTCATTTGTAGCAATACATTCTCTGATTCTTTCTAGGGTTCTGCCATGGTCTTAGTTTCTTGATCTTCCTCAGGGTTTTCTTGTCTCATATTCATTATTTCAACCTTAGCAATCATTCTAGGGCAATCCAAAACTTCATGGTCCATAGATTTACAACAAAGACAACTAGGTCTTCTATCAGGGCATTCCTTAGCAAGATGTCCTGGTCTTCTGCAACTATAACAAAGAGTTACTCCTCTCTTTCTTTTGAATGATCCCCAACCTTTTATGTACTGTGCACTAGGGTCACAGTAACTAACCTGCAAAAATTTCTTTCTAGGATCTTGCATCCATTTGTTAGTCCAAACATTCTTTATATGCATAGGAATAACATATCTTTCATCATTTATATCAGATCTACTCATATAAAACCTACTTTCTTCTATTTGTGCCTTAGTTTTCAGGCTAGGACAAAATTTATCAAACATACGTAGATCCATACTTTCGAAATAAAAATTTCCACTTATCTTACCTTTTCAATCAAAACTTTTCACTGTTCTTACCTCTATCAGAGCACAAAGCTTCAAGATATTACCTCTTTTCTTCAGATTTGACTTCTCTTCTTAGCACAGATCTTTACAGGTCAAGTAGAATACTGTGCACTAAAGTAAAATATCTACGCACAGAGCTTTCTTTTCTTCAGTTCCCAGCAATCACAATTTCAGGTCGAATATTGCGCACTTCAGCAATAGATCTATGCATAGAGCTTCTCTTTTTCTTTACTTCAGTTCCCAACAATCATATTTTCAAGTCCCAGCAATGGAACTATTTGTTGGCATAGGGGAAGACCCAGGGTTCAATGCTCAAGAGCGCACCAACAAAATGCTAACTACTGACCCTTTCGACAACACCTCCAAAGCAGATGAAGTTTCACCCGAGGTAGAGGCAGGGGTGGTTGCAGGACTCAGATTTCTTCAACCTTATCTGGGACATCGATCTGTGATTACAACACCTTAACAAAGCACTTAGCAGTTATAGTTCATCAGTATTTAACCAGTATCTACTTTGCAGTAAAAACCCTAATCACAGAGCATCGCAATATTCACTCAGATCTAGTATAGATGAGCACTAAGCACATTCACATGGGTTAGATCTGGCACTTATTCATATTATTAAGCACAAAACATCAACAAATCTATATGTCATTTATATATTCCAAAGCACTAAGCAAGTAAACACATAAACACATCAATACATCGCACAAATCATAACAACACGGGATATACGTGGTTCACCCCCAGCCTGGGGCTCCGTCCACCAACTCTTCTTCTCTTTTATTATCTTCTGTCAATATTCTACATGCACAGAGCCAAAAGATCCTACTCCGCATAAGACAGGAGATATGTGCGCACCTCGCCAGATCCTAGTTCCCGGAGCTAGGTTACAACACAAAGCTTCTACTCAATCTCTTACAGTCACTTGCACTTAGCCTTGTAAGTCTCACACAACATGCACAAAGCATGTACAAATATCACTTGCACTTAGCACTTGGTATCACACACTTGCGCCTTTTCACTTAGCATCACATAAAACTACTACTTACATCGCCTAGTTTTCCATTTATACATTACAAAGTGGGCCTAAACATGGTTAAACCCATGGGCCAACATCACCATACCTGTTACATAAGCCCAAAAGCCAAAAAAACCTAAACAAGGGGTCTGATCCTGCGATCTCTTCTTCAACTTGCGCTCCTCCTTCGACAGCCTATCGAAGTCCCAAAAGTAGGTCAAACGTGACCAAGGATCCTCAAAACTTGGTCAAGGGCCAACAAACCCCCATGAATGCCAGTTCAATATGATTATTATTTAGTTTTTGTAAATCAGTAGGACATGAGGACAAGAACTATTGAGCATTTGATCTGATGAGGGAGCACACATCATACATGTACAAAATTTAGGAAGAGAGCATTGTGACAAAAGGGGGAGAGCATTATAATACTCCAAGATGATTTAATCAAGGAAATCGAGGAGGATTTGGTAGGGATAGAGGTAGAACAAACTTTGGCAGAGGAGGATGAGGTGCCATAATATATTATAATTGTAACCAACCAGGACACCTAGCATGAGATTTACAAAATCCCTACACAACATGCACTTATTGTCGGGCGTTAGAACATGCGACAGAGGACTGCCCACAATTGTTGGAAAATGGCAGGCTAGAGGGAATCAAAACTAGAACCTAAACATTCAAAATATTTCAGCCGAGACAAGGGATGAAGGACCCAAACTTGCAGTCATTACACTGAGAGGAACCAAAATAGGAATAGATGCAACCAATGGAGGGAGACATGTTGAACAATGGGCAAATAATTCAGCAATACATGTACCCACATTCGACCCACAAGACAAAAAATAAACCTATAAATGGACGAGGGAGGAAATGTTGCGACAAAAGTGGGCAACATCAGCATACTCTATACCATATACGCTCGATAGGCTTCCCACTGATGATCAGGCCATGACCAAAGGATCACTGGAGAAGGTAAGCACCTTAGGAATTTTTTTGAAAAGTTTCTTAGAGTTGGTCGAAGATGAAAAATCATTGCATACATTATGCTCTATGATTGATCACTACAATCAAGGAAAGGCGGCCCCTACTAATAATAAATTAGTGAACCAACTATTGCGCAAGAAAAAAACCAATGGAAAATTCAAATTTAGCATGCGGATTGGAGAATACGACATAGACAATGTAATCTTAGATTTAGGGTCCGATGTGAATGTGTTACCTAATCATACATGAGAGATGACGGGGAAACCAAATTTAGTGTGATCACCCTCCAATTGAGCCTATCCAATCAATACAAAATAGTACCTATTGGGAGATTAACATGAATACCTATGAATATAGATGGAGTGCGCAACGTCGCAGATTTCAAATTTATCGAGATTGTGGATGACAATCAACCATACCCAACGTTAATGGGACTAGAATGGGCATTTCATAACCAAGCCATTATGAATTTAAAAAGGAGAGATATGATATTTGAAGTAGGAGACTTGAAAGTTACTACGACCTTAGACCCAAAATACGGAAGGAGGTACACAACACCAACAAAGGGTGATGAAATTGATAACATGTACAACACTACCGTGAGAATGGACGATTATTTTAACCCCACTACAGATGAAGTGCTTAGTTGGAGAAGCATCAGTTCGTTCACATCAAATTCAGAAGCAGGTTTGAAAAATTGGCAGCAGAGAATGCATGAAGTCTCAACATGCTGATGCGCGTGCATGACCAAATCAGTACATTGGATTGGAATAGAGTTGTGGAACCCACCTAAGTATCATGGGTTAAAAAACATAACAATATTAGTACAAACATTTGAGGCATGAGTACCAGAGAAACAAAGGCTACTAGCACTAGACATCGTATTGAAAGCCACCCCAACAAGATGGTGGGCGACACACAAAGAAAACATGAAAGACTGGAGACAATGTAGGAGACTAATCCAGATAAGTTTCAATATTGAGGAGGGATATATGATGAAAAATTATACTTGGGAAGGAAACCAAATAGCTCATGTTGCGTAGTGTGAAAAGGCATGGAAATCGATCCCAAGGAAAGAATGGACACACAAGTTCATAAATACCTTGGATACCATTCCAAAGAACTGGTACCTAGAATTGGAGATGCAAAAGGATGCAACATAATTGAATTACATAACTCAAAGGTTCCAGGAAATTTTTATCTTTCATAATGAGTCACCCCTCATAAGTACAACACTACAAGTGATTAAACATAAAATATTTGCCAAAACATACTCAATGGAAGTAATACTTGTATGCGGTGCACATAATGCCACTATGACGGTTCACACACTATTGAAATGTTACAATGTGACCTAGGAGAACCATGAAGAAGAAGATCCCCACAACATCCAGGTACTGGAAACATAAGGGGAATGAACAGTTGAGGGCCCAGAGATGGAATCTACAAACATACGCACAACTAGTAAAGACAAGAAAAGTTAATATTGGGATATAATAATTCCCTAAGTTTTCACAGATAGGAGACTACTAGGATGGGGAAATAGTAGAAATGATATTCGATCTACTGCGCAAATACCAAGACTTATTCCCTACTACATTCTCAGAGATGAAAGGGATAGCGGGAAAGCTAGGGGCGACGAGGATTCCACTGAAGAAATATGATAAACCAATGAAATAGAGACATACAGGTTGAATCTAATATATAAAGAAAAATTAAACGAGGAAATAGATCACATGCTAAAGAGATGAGTCATCGAACCAGTCGAGGAGTCAAAATGGATAAGTCTCGTGGTAGTCTAGGATAAGAAAACCAGGGGAATTAGAATCTATGTCGACTTGAGGAAACTGAATGATGCGTGCCTACATGATCCATTCCCAATGTCATTCACAGATGAAGTACTTGAAAATGTAGGTGGACAAGAAGCTTATTCGTTGATAGATAGTTTCTCAAGATACCATCAGATAAGAATTCCACTAGAAGATAGATACAAAACTACATTTGTGACACAATAGGGAAGCTTCCAATACACATTAATGTTGTTTGGGTTAAAGAACGCACCTGTTGTATTTTCAAGAGTAGTTGTTGCAGTGTTTAAGGAAGTTATTCACAAGTTTCTAGAAGTCTACTTGTATGGTTGGACTATATTTAGCCTGTTACGAGATCATGTCGAATTTCTAAGATTGATGTTGGATAAGTGTAGACAACATTAGATATCCTTAAACCTAAAAAAGTGTATTTTTTGAGCACCATTTGGAATATTATTGGGACACATAGTATGCAAACAAGGCTTGATAGTTGATCCCGCCAAGATTGTAGTTACTCTGGAATTACAATCACCCAAACCAATCAAGAAGTTGTGTGCGACATTGGATCATACCAGGTATTATAGGAAATGTATCAAAGGATACGTGCAGATTACAGACCCAGTGGAAAAATTGTTGAAAAAAGACATGAAGTTCCAGTGGAATGATGATTGCCATAAATGACTCGACACATTGAAACATAAGTTAGTAACTGCGTCGATATTAATTTTCCCTAACTGGAACAAGGACTTTCATGTACACATGGATGCATCATCGATAGCATTGGGCACGATCTTATCACAACCGGGTGACAACGACATAGACGACCCAGTTGCTTTTGCAAGTAGGAAACTATCAACAACATAGAAAAATTATACCACAATAGAATGAGAGGGATTAGCTATGGTCTACGCGCTGCAGAAGTTTAGACACTACTTTCTAGGATCACACTTTAAGATGTACACAGATAATTATGCGCTTAGATATTTGGTCAACAAGCTAGTGTTGGGAGGGGAAGAATTTTTAGATGGCTCCTATTGTTCCAGGAGTATGAATTTGAACTAGTAGTAAAACTAGGTAAACTCAATGCAGGACCAGATCATCTGTTGTGCATACTATTGAGATAAGAGGTCGGAAACTTGGAAGATAGCTTTCCATATGCAAAACTATTTATATTTAAGATGGTGGATGACTACTTTACATACATTGTATAGTTCTTAAGCACAAGCATGGCCCCCTCAGACATGACGATCGTGCAGAAAAATAAGTTGGTAGTAAAAGATGTGGAGTACAAATTAATTGCAAGAAGCTTATATAAACTAGGCGCAGATGGAGTACTACGACATTGCGTAGTTGAACACAAAAGACGAAATATAGTGGTAGAAGCGCATGATGAGATAACAAGAGGACATTATGCAGGAAAAGCCACTCTGCAAAATGTCTTACATGTAGGGTTATGGTGACCTACATTCCACAAGGACACAAAGGAATATTGTCAAACATGCGATGTTTGTCAAAGGGTCGGAAAACCCTCTAGAAGGGATGAGATGCCATTGAATCCAAAAGTTACATTACATGATTTTGATAAGTGTGCTATCGAATTTATTGTACCAATCAACCCACCAGCAAGAATATCAGGGTCTAGGTACATCATTACAACAACATAGTATCTAAATCGATGGGAAGAAGTTGCGCCAACTACAGACTCCAACATAGAAACTGCGACACTTTTTTTGTTCGAAAACATAGTAACTTGATTTGGATTACCTCAACCATTGATGAGTGATCAAGGGACACACATCATCAATAAAAATATAACATCCTTGAACAAAGAATTCCAAATCCACCACCAGAAGAGTATGTCATACCACCCACATGCGAATGGCACAGTGGAAGCATTCAAAACAATCCTAGAGAATGCAATAACAAAAATCTGCAACATGGGAAGAGATGACTGGGACTTAAGAATCATTGCAGGTATTATGGGCAAGAAGTTGACATGCTAAACACCGTTCAGGTTGGTATGCGGACAAGAGGTAGTAATGCCAATGAAATTTATTATACCAAGCCTCTGCATTGTAGCTATCACATATTTTTGGGATTCAGGCACAATATAGGAATGACTAGCACAACTGATACAACTTGAGGAGGATATATTTGCCATAGGGTTCCATAAACAAGTGAAAAATTAAAGGGAAACAACATGGCCTGACAAACACATTAAGTCGAAAAAATTCCAAGTAGGCGACTTGATACTACTATATGATAGCAAATTTAGGCAACACCCAGATAAGTTTTGCATGCACTGGTTAGGACCATATGTGATCCAAGAGGTGACAGAGGTAGGTGCTATTAAGTTGGAAACACTTAATGGAGTAGCAATGAAAGGCAGGGTGAACGAAATTTGACTAAATCTCTATCAAGAGGGCGGACAAGTTGCGCAATAGGAGGAACCGTGCACAAAAAAAAAAGCACATCTAGAATGGAAATGGAAACAATGTAGGGAGGGGAAACTGCACCAACCAGGGAAACCCGACACAAAAATGGTCAAGTATGCAGTAGTAATTGCACCATCCCACACGACGAGATAGTTGTCAAGTACAAAAAAAGAAGGAAACGACAGTTATGGGTGGATAAGGACAAGTCATAAAAAAAACAATTATAACAACACATATAGCTGCCAAAAGGCTCCGTCATAAATCCATCATAAAAGAAAAAACTCATCGATACTCATGACTGAGTGGCAGTACACGACAAAAATATACTAGTGGATTTGGAAATAAAACTCCATTAGTGCAAGCACCTGTCACACTATGGGCGAAGGAGATAGGTGGGAAGGCGCGAAGATTAGTACACAACTGGCAACAAGGAATAAAAGTCACCAAGACTGCAAAAAGAGAGTTATTGTTACTTAGCAGTTACAACAAAAATAGAGAGCACAAAGAGAGAAAGTACAGAGCTTCACTAACTGCTAAAGAAGAGTTAACGATAGAAAATGGAGCCACCCAAAGCAACAACAACAACAATGGTACCAAGAAAGGAAGGATGATGCCCCACTAGTCACATTGTCAAGGAAGGATGATGCCCCACTAGTCACATTGTCGAAGAACCTAGACTACATATTGTCAAGGAAGGATGATGCCCCACTAGTCACATTGTCGAAGAACCTAGACTATAGGTTGGTGACTCCAACGATTCCTAAGGGAGTAATTCTTGACAAGGACATGTTGGGGAAGGTGCCCCAACTAAGATATGTATATCATGACATTACAAAGGTGGTGAAGTACCCTGAACTTGCACCCCATGAATAGTTGGAACTTTAGGTAGATCCACTCATTAAGCAAAGCGTCCCAGTTACCAAAGTTTGGGCAAGAGGATTGGAGCGAGCAGACCTCCTCAACCTATTCGATATCCCACACTTCGGCCGCAACAATGAAATTAATGTATGTGTCAAACTCCTACTATCTTGCGTACATGGGGGTACATGTGGCTAGATATGTGAATATCAATTGATACAGACCAGATAGCACGATTCGCTGGACTACCCACCAAGGGGAAAGAACCTACAACGCTATTTGCATGTAAAAAACCATAAAGAGCACAGTCAGAGGAAATGAAAGGGAAGTTTCACATGGTTAGAGGGGTTTACGGCCTGGATGTGCCAACTATATGCAACCTCATAGTTCGAATAACCACACAGATGTTAGCATAAAAATTTCTACGGAAATGCAGGAAGTATCAAGTCCCAACATGGGTAGTAGATTCTGCAGAGAAATGTGTGGAAGACACTACAATTATATGGGGCCCTTTCTTACTGAGCTAGTTCCTACTAGACTGCATTGAAGCCTAAGATAAGGGGGTGGATTTTCACTACTCCTAACTACTGATCTTGATTGCCTTCACAGCATGGGCAGAGCCAGAGGATGCACATTTTTTAGGGCTGAGGGGGGAAGCCGTGCATAGCGGAAAAATACCATAACTTGTGGTTCTCAATAATCAAAAGGAGGTAGATGGACACCAACGTAGAATTCTTTCGCTATAGTGAAAGAATTTGATAGAGTATCCATAATGCATCGTGCATGTTTCCACAACTGGTGGAGGCATATAGCCCAGTCGTGGAATTCCGCGCAGATAGGAATCATATGTACATCAAAGCCAGGAAGGATCCAAGGGAGGAGTGGGTCCAAATAAAATTCAAGATAACCAAATATGACATCCAACTAGTCATGCAAGACTAGGAACCAGAATGGAAGGTACTAGCAACACAATACACAGAGGTAGAAACAAACCCTCCCAACAATGGCTCAAAGGACACCGATCGAGGAAATGGAATGGAGGATGCACCAGAAATAGGGCCAATATATCAACCTATATAATCCTTACCTCAAACATGAAGGAAATGACAAGACCAAAGCAAAGGGCTAGTTGTGAGAAAGAAGCAAAAGGCTCAAAAGCCATAAGTTGTCTATGCACTAACAAATGATGACATGGAAAAAATTGGATACCAGTTAAGGGATGTCGCAAAATAAGTCCTCGAAGAGACAACAAAGAAACAATAAGCACTACAAATGTAGTTGTAGGACCAATGCTTGAGGCTACAACAATTATTGGAGACAGTCTGATTGGCACCTGCGCAAGGAGAAAACATAGCCCAAGGAGGCATAGAAGCGGAATCAAGGACTGGGGTATCAACACAGATGACAACAAAGCAAAGAGTACTCAAGATCCTAGTACAAACAAACATGTTACCAAATCTAGAAGTACAGGAGAATTTGCAAGGCCAAGTCATGTGGACTTAGTAGTCTCTCGGATGTAGATGAAATTACTATAGGGTTTGCACATCGAGATCACCTAGGAAATATGGTTTTGGGTAGATACCACAGCCAACAAGTTGGACAAAGAAGAAGCCAAGAAGGAAGAACTACAGAGATAATACACCACTGTGCTCCAGGAAAAGTGTGCAGTAGAATAGTGAGTGGAACTTGGAAAAAAAGAGAAGAGCGAAGCTGAGGGACAAGCAGAGAAAGCCAGGATAGAAAAAAAGTGAAGCGGAAGAAAAGGTTGCCAAAGGCTTGAAGGAGAAGAAGGAAGCCGAATAGATGGCACAAAAAGTGCATGCAACACTCCAAAAACTATTCAAGGAGGTCCCAGAAGTACCTATGGTGGTAGAGGCCATGATAGAGGAACAAGTAGTAAATATTAGTGAGGCTATCAAGGGCCTTCACATGAAGATCACAGAGCTAGAAGTGTGCGCAACACCAGGGACACCACCGAAAGAAAGAGCACAAAGGGAGCAGACTGTGCATACAACATTAGCAAAGATCAAATGTTGGGAACAAGAATGTATAAATATGTGTGACGCTGGCACACACATTTGGAAAATGCTTACTATGAATCCATAAGTACAATTGTTGGAATATAGGCTAAGGAGTAAACAGGAAGAACTGCAGCAGGCCACTGAACATGTGAACACGTTGGCCCCACCAGAAATAATGTCAACAATATTGGCTAACAAGAAAATGTACAACATAGTGGAGAAAATGAAGTAAGAACAGAGGAAGACCATACAGAAGTAACAACCACTGCAAGACGAATCCATCAGGGTGCTAGAAGAATTATCCATCGCATAGAGCGCCACAAAATTAGTAGCGAAAGACACCGAAGAAAAAATTACTATAGTAACCGCACAGATGATGGAGGAGATTACGGACAAGGAAGACAAAATCACACAACATTATAGATAATGAAGGACACTCTCCATAAATTCACTGAGGCATGGACGAGCACGACACAATAGGCCTGAGTGGCTCAGAATGACCCACAGGTGAGTGTTGGGGGCCTATTGGGAAGGAAGTTTTGGGAAAAGAACAGTGAGAATATATGAGGTACAGGGAAAAGGCAAAGGATCAAGAAGATCAAGAAAGAGGAGGGAAGAAAGAGGAGAAGATGGGGGACAGGAAAGAACAACTAGCATAAAATTTGGGAAAAATAGTTGGCCATGAGCCGTATCTAGGTCATAATGAGTTGTCACCAGCCGAGCAAGAGTGGTAGCCAACTCATCATGAGATGGCAAAGAAACTTGAAAGAAAGGGCATAAAAGATAAAAACTACCCGCGAAGTCGATGAGGATGATGAGAATTGAAGAACATATGATAGAATTCTAGGTTTTGGTTGCTATTGTAGTATATTACGTGTGTACAAAAGCTACCAATGCAAGAAGAGTAATTTTGTGTATTGAACATCCATTGTAGTGTAGGGTGCAAGAAAAATGCCTCAAATATAATAAAGAAGCAAATATTTTGTGGAAGTATCCCAGGAGGGGGTGAACTATAGTAACTTTGTGTCTAATTGTGTTGTCGAATGATTATTCATGTCTGTATTGTAATAATTATTGCATTTACTATGGTTGAATGATTATCTTTACTAATATTGTTGATAGATTAATGCACAGTGGCTTTAATTGTATGCCTTAATACTAAATGATGTGAATATGGACTGATATGCATAAAGAATTAAGTAACTAGGACACATTAACTAGGATCTAGTGCGTGAAAGGATCCTGTAGGTATGACAGAGCGCATCTCCCTTCTTTCCCTCACCGCTGCAGAATCTTGGTTCCTACAGTCCCCGTAAAGATAACTCGGGTGAGACTTCACCTGCTTGCAGGTGATGCCGAAAGGGCTGATTTTGTTGCACTAATTACCTTGAACCCAGGCTCTTGAACCTATCCTCGCATGCGCCAACTCTCAGTAAAAGAAGGATATCGGTCTTTTTTAGCTCAAACAAACCTTCCAGAAAGGTCTTCTTGGTGGAAGAACATTTGGAATCTAGATGGTTTTCCAAAAATCAACATATTCTGTTGGACCCTTGAACATGGGAAGATTCTAACTGGAAAAAATCTATTGAATAGAGGGTTTGAGGGTCCATTTCGGTGTGTGCTATGTGAAATCAATTTTGAATCGACACAACATCTATTTTGGGATTGTGATTTTTCAGAAAACGTTTGGCCCTATATCTTTCAAGAGATTAGCCCAAAAATTTAGTGTCCAACCAACTTTAAAACCCTTTTGGGAAAATGGGAGCACTATTATCAAGGTACATTTCAAGGAATACAAATCTTTGAAAGGCTCTAGAAATCCATTCAAAAATATCTTTGTTGGAAACTATGGTTAGCAAGGAATCATGCTACTTTTCAAAACAAGTGGTCCTCCCCCAGTCTAATTGCTAATAAGGACATGATCGAGTTGGATGAATTTATTAACTCCAAACATCTTCGACATGCGAATGTTCCCTCATTAAATCTATATGAGGAAGCTTGGGTTAAAAAATTTAATCTCTCCTTTTTTTTTAAGTCTAAGGTAACTCAACGAATAACCTGACAACTTCATTTTCGTTCATCAAATATTGACTCTTGGAGTTCCACCCTAATGATTCATACCTTATGATTTGTTGGGGATTCCAAGGGTAACCCAACAGAGGAAGGTTTCTTAGGGGCGGGGGTATTGTATGGACCCAAAGGACACAAAGGTTTTGATTACTATTGGAATTTAGGAATAACCACCACCAACATAGTAGAATATTATGCTTTGTTCCAGGGCATCCAATTGGTCAAGCATCGGAAAATTATTTGTTTCAATATAATCGGGGATTCCAAGAACTTGATCAGAGTTTTGGTTTTTGACTCCTCTCCAATGGATATCCATTTAAAGAAACTTTTGGACCATATTTGTTTTTCACTTGGAAACCTCCCAGTGAAATTATTCCATGTGTTCCAAAAATATAATAGTGCAGCTGAAAAATTGGCCAATTTGGCCATAGGAAATCCCTTAGGTCTCATGATGGATGAAGAAGTGGAGATCTTCCTCTCCCCTCCATGATCATATGGTAGGACCCTCATTTTTTTTTGTCCTTCCACGGGGCCCTTGGGTGGACGGATGGGAGCAGTACTTGGCTCTTACCCATGCATACAACTTCGTGGATGTGGGTAAGACATGTCTATGACGACAAAGGCAGAGCTATTAATATAGAGGGTGAGTGGAGGTCTCGTTTTCATGCATTGAATCACTGATAGTTCCATCATAGGGGAGCAACAATGTATTTGGTCTTGATAGCATTTTCTCCGGAAACTGGGAATGCATGGACATGACATTGGAAGCATGTTAATTTGGAAATGGATGTCATCAAGAGCATGGTGGTGGAGGTTGGATGCGAGCCAATTTGGAAAGTTCATGAATTTCAGGTACGCTCTAGTTTAAGTAATCATTTCAGTAGGTTAAGCATTCCATGAATTTCCATAATGAGGAATAGAGGAGGAAGTGTGGTTAAAAATGAAATTGGAGAAGCTTGGGTCGTCGGTTGGAAGAATTCCCCCATCTCCTTGTCTCTGGAGTTCCCTAGTTTTTTCTTGTTGGGTAGGTGTGTTGTCTCAGTGGTAGTCGTGAGGGGTAGGCATTGGGTTACCCGCTTGAGAATAACTCTGAATTCTTCTAGTCACATTACAGTGTTTCCATGGTTGGATTGGATACTTGGGATTAGTGCTGGTCCCATTTCAGCATCAGTTTTACCCTACAAAGAATTCACCAACCCCAGTAACTATCTTGAGACTGTGCAGATTGTTCCGATGTGGAAAATAATGGATCCCCAGGATTCTGGGCATCTAAAGGACAACAAAATGGAAGAAAATGATTTTGAAGATCGTCAGAGATTGTTAATTAGGCTCTGTGGTCTTAGTTCGACTGTCTCTTATGCTTTGGATACTTTGGTACAACATCACACTTTAATTGGCCAACTCCAAGACGAAGTTCATGCTTTGAGGAGTTAGAACGAGGATCTTTAGAGGTGGATGGATCAGAGAGAGAAGACCAGAGTTCATTTGTCATCATCAAGAAGTACAAGAATGGTATCAGAGACATCAATATCTTGAATACCAGATCTCAACGAACCTATGGTTAAGGATTGGAATAAGCAGGGAATATCAGGCCTTCAAAGTGAAATGGGTAGTTGATTTAAAAATCATTTCAATTTACATATGTTTTTCCTTAGTTTATGTATCGTTGGTATTTTTTATCGTCTACATATAGTTTAAAGTTGTAGTAGTGCTAGAATATGGAACAATATTAGGAGAAAGCTAGAATTTTGTTGGGAAATACGCTTAGTCCAGCCAGTTTTGAATAGATATAGCTATGCAACTCTGAATATGATCTATTGTAACTTAGTGGTATTAACCACACCATTTTAATGCAAAAAATTTCCCAGATTGTGTAAAAAAACAAGAAATTATCCTTCCTTAAAAACACTACTTCAAGGAATGTTGTGGAAGTCCTAAAGAAGGAAAAGCGAGCAAAATAACTAATAATACGAAGCAGTCCCAAGGTACTTATGACTAGATAGTTGTAGTAAACCCCACAAAACCACTGATCCCAAAAGGTCATTGCAAGCCTCTTCAAAGATATAGAACATAACATAAGGATTCCATAGCATGTAAAGGTAGATATAGCTACCAAAATTGTTTGAACAATATGGTCCAATTTTAAAATTTGTTAGGACAAAATCAAACCAAACTTGGGTTTTTTCTTCCTTCAAACCATTAAAAACCAAATAAAAGGACGGAATCCTCACAGGGGAGGTGTAGGGTATGTTCAATCCAAAGAAATGAGAAGAGGGTGCAAACCAAAAATTCTTTTAAATATCAATGACCAAATTGAAGCTTGTAATCCAGGCATCACAACCAACTTCTAGATTGAGGAATATATATCTTTCCACACACACACCTCAGAACAATCAATCCACTTCGCACCACAAAGATGGCCAACCATAATAAGCCTCTATGAATTTGTCACCAGTGAACCACATGATACATAGTAGAATTGATGTCCAAAAAGGTAGGGGATTCCATCAATCCAAGACAATTTACCAACTAGAGGAGTGAAGGAAGGGTGGCAACCAAAACTAATAATTTTAATCCATGGGGCCTTTCCACGAATAATCAATGCATGAACCTCAAAAAAACAAAACCACCTCACACCATAGAGATGGTTGACCACAAGAAACCTCTGGGAATTTGTCACCAACAAGTCACGGGAAAGAAGCATAAATGAAGCCCAAATAGGAAGGGAAATTCATCAAACCAAGCCAATTCACCAACCAGAGGAGCAAAGCAAGGGTGGAAACTTAAATCAAAAATATTAATCCACAGTGCGTGTATTGTCCCACAATTATGATTCCATATATTAGAAGGGCATTCCATTGCCACAGATCGAAGGTAAATTTGCATGAGATACTTTAGGACTAACATTCTTTTAAAATCATCTCTAGCACTTAGACAACACACTATGAAATTTCAAATAATTCCAAATATAATGGGAATTGATCTCTACTATAGGTCGAATTTATGGAATAGTTATGTAGATATAGGCCCCATTTTTAAACAAAGTGCCCAGGCTTAATTTTATCGCTCTTTTTGCCTAGGAGTTAGCCTCCTCGTTTATATCCCTCTTTATGTGATGATAGGAGATGTCATCAAAGAATTGCGCTTCTTGTTTGATCCTGGATATGATGACTTTAAACTTGGTGTTTTCAGGAGTGGTGAGTCCCAACGTAGCTCACATTACAGCCATAGAGTCCCCCAAAATAGGAAGGGATTTGATATTAGCTTCTTTGGCTAGGGATAAGCCAAATATAAAGACATAACCCTCAACCAAGTTGTTTGAGACATAGCCTAAGCCCCAAGCATACGTGATTGCTAAGGTTCCTCCTTAATCAAGAAGATTCACCCACTCCTGCCACCCATGTATGCAGTTATATAATTAAAAAAGAACTATTTATTTATATTTTTTATAACTGATATACTCATTTACGAAATCAGAATTTCAAAATAATTAATATATTTAATCATTTATTTATATTTTATAATATTTAACTATAAATTTTGAAAGACTATAATAGAAAAAACGCCATAAATTAATTTTGAGAGAATAATGAAATAATTAATCATCAAGTATAATGCACAAAATACCATAACTAAGATTTTTGACAGCCATGCTTATCCAAATACCCTTTACTTAAAAGTCCAATCAAGGTACTGCATAATTGAAAAGGGCGTTAAAGATAAATATGAAGTTTTGTTGCAAGAACCTTTTCATGTACTTGTATTCATATTTTCAAAACCTATATAGAGTTGTTGAAAAAGTTAGTTAGCATTATGATGTCCTTGGTTTCACTTTTTCAAAAGCCTAGCTTAGATGTTGAAAACGTTTATTTACTTCTCCTCAACTTGTAGACATGTCATTCATAGTTGTTGGAAAAAGTGAGGATAAGAACCCTTTAATGATTGACCTTTTGTGAGGATGAAACCACGACAATACAACTTAATGAATTTTTTCATACACTGTTTTTTTAATATTTTGAAATAAAAATATTAATTAAAAAATAAGATGGTAATTTATTGAAATAATAATATTAATTAAAAAATAAGGGAAAATTATAAAATGTGGTAGGTTTATAAGGAAAAAATAATGGACAAGTTTTTTTTGTTCGTGACTTGCGGGACTAGTATGTGGCTGAGAAACCACGACTCAAGGGAATTTAATTTGTCAAAATCACCCGAGCATCACACTCGACTTGAGCCACACCAACCCTTAACATGACCGGATTTTTTGTCCCCACAAATTTTGAACTGGTGACTTTAACATCATGGAGTGCCTTAACAGCACACTCCGTCACCAATTGTCCTACACCTCGGGGACAAAATAATGGACAAGTTAATGTCCAACTTATAAAATATATAAGTTTGAAATTTTATCCACATTAATCTTAACAATCTCCTTTCCAAATCTATATCTAAAAGTCATTCAAATTAAATATAAAATTTCAAAACTACTATCCACATAAGATAATATTTTTCTTAAGATTTGATAGAATGGATCTCAATAAAAAATAGTTAAAATCAATTTTAAGGGTTAGTTCAATTGGTATTGATGTCAGACGTGCGTACCCTCCCTCGAAGTTGGGGAGGTCATGGGTTTGACTCTCATGCTCCTTGGGGCTATGGTTTACCTTGCTTACCATCCATGGATAATGGAGAAGTATTCAATGGGTTTTCCACGAAGCTTTCCTCGAAAAAAAAAATAGTTAACATCATTATCATCAAAAGAAATAATAGCAACTTATAAATGAACCTTAACAAAATTTAAATGAATAAATTTTTAAAGTAATAGACTCGGGCTAATCTAATAAATCTCTTATATGTTTTTTTGTTAGGGCCCTACCCTAACCTTACTACTTAGGGCCATCTTCTTTGAATAAGCCCCATTAGATAGTTAGTGGGTATTTACTCAATGTAAAAGGGTTGTCCTTATTGAATAAGACCCATTATGGTTAATACCCATTAATGATGAGACCACAAGTAGTTAGGGGTTTTCTAGTGAGAAACTATTTATAAAGCTAGAAGGCTATGTAATATTTTGTCTAAGTGTTGTTATTGTAATGGAGCTTTGTTCAATAAGAGGTTGCCCCTGATCAAAGAGGTCGAACACTGCTCTGTCTTTTATAGATTATTAATAGAAGGGTTATATTATGTGGGCTATATCTCATTCTCTATCTTATTTACTTTTTACAATTCATATTTCTTGAATAATTACTCAATAATTATTATTTATGTTGGTTAAGTACATTACAAGTGGTATCAAAACTTTTTCTTGTGTCATCATGCACTTGAATTTTAATATATTTTTTTAGGTTAGAGATGTGTTCCAATGTCTTTAAAAACAAAGATATGTTGTTTAGTGAGTAAAATTGTCGATGTGAAGCATAAACACAAGGAATACAAGTGGAGTCACCTAGTTGGACAACCTTGTATACCTTTCTTGGTACCTAGTGACTAGTAATGCATAAGGAAAAATCTATATACAAATTTGATCATCCACATACCTTTGGGTACATTAGAAGGACCCTAGGCACACCTAAAACCATCCTTAGATAAACCTCTTAGTCATGTTATTGCTATAGTACATCGAGAACAACACTTGGGGAGATCATTCTTGTGTACTAGAATATCAAGAATTTGCAAATTTTATAAGTGCAGTAGTACTTGAACATTAGTAATACTCTAGTACTACATTGAAAAAAAGAGTTTGGGGCTAACCCATACCATTGTGGGGGAACTATCTCGAAATATTTTTTGTGCAACATTGATCGTAGTGGTATAGCTCTCTCAAGTAACACTTTTTGTGGACTCGATCATACTATTGTGGGTGACCTATCTCAAGTCTCATTGTGTGACATTGATCACATTGGTATAACACCCTTGTAACCCTTCTAGCGAACCCAAGGACTCCATGATGTCCACTTTAAACATGGCACATGACTAATCACCCATGGATAACATAACCATCCAAATGGACAACTAGTTCACTCATCTTGACTCCAAGGTTTTTGATATTAGCTCAATTGTTTACACACACATTACTAAGATAGAATCCTTGGAAAATAAGGTTTCTTTGCTCACATACATGTAACAAATACTCACTCAAATTGCAGTCCACTTCCTGCCTTATGTGGCCAATTGGTTGGAGCCAGAAATGAAACCCCCCACTAGTGAATCATCCCTAGGAGGAGGACATTGCACTAGGCCACCCTTTCCTAATAATCCAAACAATATGTGGTATTGATTTCCTAAAGTAGAGTTGAACAAGTTTGGTGGTTCTGACCTGAGAAGTTGGGTTACCTAGATGTAACACTACTTCTATCTCCAAAGTATTTCCAATGACTTAATCAAACTTTGTTTGGTTATTTTATCCTTGGCTCGATAGTGTTGAAAATGGTGGCAATGGAATAATAATTCCTATGGGGGGTACATTGCATGGAACTAGTTTGTGAAGGCCATTTATTGTTCTTGAAATCGATACTTAGTGTTTAGGGTGGCTGACCAAATTGTGCCAAACATGCACATTGAAGACTTTATAGTGACCTTCGAGCAATTGGCAATTCACCTAGAGGATATAACCAATTATTTTTACAAATATTTTTTTATCATTTGTCTAAAAGAGGATATTAGAGCATCCCACTTGTTAGTTTAGTTGCTCCAGGAGATAGATCTTAAGTTCATCTTTTCATTTCATGAGCCTCTAATGAACAAATTTGTTACCTAAGAAAGAACCTTTCGATTCACTGTTTGCTTGAGAAGTTTTGTTATCAGTTTTCTCTTCTAAGTTTGGAGTGGTATTGTTGAAGTGTGCCCATATTTGCTTCCTAGTTGTTGTTAAGAGTAGCAGCTACAGATAACTAATTCAAAGTCCATATTTCCATTTCATGAGCTTGTAAATGGACAAGGCATTATCTGAGAAAAATATTTTGAGTGCATGATTGCAAGTTTTGCTTTGTAATTTATGAATTGTGTGAAGAGTGTTATCTTTGAAGTGTGAAAATAGAGTATTGGTTTCTATGTGGTTTTCTTGATTGAACTATACTCATCAGACATAGGAACCTATCTGTTATCGGCACATATAGTGCATCAACTCTTTTGATTACGAATCCCGGTTGATAATTTATGTTTGGTAATATATTATGCAAATAATTGCACCAACACATAGCTTGAACTAATTTTGGGAATAGATGTTGTCATCACTAGAGAAGAAAAAGTGGGTCACTAAGATGTTATGCTATAACCATGAGATCATATAATAGAATGGAGTAGATAATATGGTGGTCGATGCTTTGTATAAGAAATATGAGAAGGAAGGATCCATATTTGCCTTATCCTTACTAGTAATAGATTATCCTGAATCGGTACAACAAGAATGGATGGATAATGAAAACATGGTTCAACTCAACCAATGACTTAAGAGAGACTCCTAACTTACTATTGGCTATACTTGGTAGGAAGACACCTTGAAGTATAAAGGGAGTATTGTTTTGGTATAGAATTCAACTTTAAAAGAAAGGATGTTAGTGGAGTTGCATTCCTCTCCTACAACGAGTCACTCTAGATTTCAAAAGTCATATGAATGAGCTAGGAACTCCTTCTTTTGGATAGGCATGAAAAGGGACATCAATGCTTTTGTATTTGGATGTGAAGCTTATCAAAGGAACAAGGGTGAAATAGTGAAGACTCCATCAGGATTACAACCACTATTAATCCTTTCCACTATTCGGGTTGACATTTCCTTGGATTTTATATTGGGCCTCCGTAAGGCCAGTATGAAATTTGTCATCATGATGATGGTTGATCACCTTTCCCAATATGCTCACTTTTTTGTTTTACAACACCCATTTATGCCATCCATTTTTGCTTAAATATTCATGGACCATATTTTAATATTACATGGCATGTCTACTTCAATAGTGTTGGATCATTATTTCACTTTCACTAGTAAATTTTAGCAGGAATTGTTTAAAATACAAGACACACACTTGAAAATGAGCATAGCTTATCATCCCAAAACATATGGTCAAATAAAAGTGGTCAACAAGTTCTTGTAAACTTATTTGAGATGCTTTGTCTTGGACTGACAACACCAATGGGTTCAATTGATACCCCCTACCGAATGGTGGTACAATACTACTTATCATGGTGCTACAACATATGGAGTTTTCTATGGAAACCCCCCCCTTAATGGATTTGTATTTACCAGACACATCCAATGTTTAGAAAGTGGATCACACACTTAACACATAATATCCATCCTTTGCACACTTAAGGACAAGCTCACTTTGGTAAAACATAATGGAGGAACATGCCTATCAACATCAGTTTAAGTGTTCTTTTGAAGAATGGGATCAAGTGTTTCTTCATCTTCATCCCTCTAAACAAACCTCTCTCAAAGACAAGGGCCACCGTAAGTTAGTGCTAAATCTCTATGGACCCTATTACATGATGCCTACAAATTGACTCTTTTTTCCCACTCCAAGATCCAACCATCCTTTCATGTGTCCTATTTGAAAAAGGTCATGGGGCCTAACTATCAAGTTCAGACCAACCTTCTCAAACTTGATGAAGAAGGTTCCATTTGGTTTTAATTCAAAGTAGTACTGGCCACAAGTGAATGCCAAATACATCGACATGCTTTTTGGAAAGTTCTAATACAATTAAAGGATAGAGAGCTTGAAAATTCCACAAGGGAACCAACATCATGAATCAATTTTTTTTTCACACATTTAGCCTTGAGGACAACATTGCTTTTGAAAGGGGAGGACATGTTAGGGCCTTACCATAACCTCCCTACCTTGGGATATTTAGCAGCTAGTCAATTAATAGATGGGGCCATCTTCTTTGAATAAGGCCCATTAAATAGTAAGTGGGTAGTTACTCAACATAAAAGGGTTGTCCTTATTCAATAAGGTCCAATAGGTTGTTGGTACTCATTAATGATGAGACAACAAGTAGTTATGGTTTTTCCAATGAGAAACTATTTATAGAGCTAGAAGGATATGCAATGTTTTGCCAAGTATTGTTATTTCATTGTAACTCTATGCAATACGAGGTTTCCCCCTTGAAGAGGTCCATGAACATTGATCTATCTTTTCATGATTATCAATGCAAGGGTTATATTCTACAGGGTCTATCTCATTGTCTCTCTCTTTTTTTTTTGTAGTTTATATTTCTTGAAAAATTTCTCTATAATTATTTTTTGTGTAATTGCTTAAGTACATTACAATTTTCCTTAGAAATAATTCTCATAGAAACTCTTGGGCACTTCCCCCCATTCCAAAGATGGTAACGAGTGTAAAGTGGGTGGTGTAGACTTAATGTGCTTAACCTCATGGGAATTGAGATAAGTACCTACATAGTGCATCTAATCACTGACAACGTCTGAAACAATGGAACCAATCTATTAAATTAATCCTCTAGACTAATTAACCTCTTATATTACCAATTATACCTAAAATGATGGTATTGCGAATGAAAGAATTCACAATTTTTGTTCCTACTATATGTACCTATTTGACATGATAACATATGAACCTAAGATTTTCATAAATACACACTTTTGTGAAAATATTTATAAAGTCATCATACTACTTAATCCTTAAGTAAATATAATAAGTTATATATATGTGTGTGTGTGTGTGTGTGGGGTGGTTAAGTAATCACATATATTCTTTAACAATATTGGAATGATAATTACCCTGCAAAAGGTTAACCCATTTTTTTCCCTTTTATGCTAACCACCCATTCCCATAAGAGTTACAAAAGGTTAACCCATTTTCCCCCCTTTTATGCCAACCACCCATTACCATAAGAGTTAAATTATGTTGAATAATTGAGTAATTTTAGAGGGCTTTTATGTCGGCATTGGCTAAATGTTCTACCTTTTGGTATTTTTGGTCGGAATCCGACGATGTAAATATGGACAAAAACATTATTTGTTGTTGTTAAAATTGCATTTATGAATGCATAAATGGATTCAACGTGCTGAAAAATCCCTGGGGCACTCCAATTATACCAACTTAGCCACTCAAATATGTAGATCCAACCATTCCTCACAGGATTTCAGGCAAAATCAAATGGAAAAAATCATCGAAAAAAAGCCAAAAGGTAAAACGTTTAGACTACGCTTTTTATGTTTAACAATGAATTTTATAGTAGTCTAAATTTACTAAATCTTTAATTTTAGTTTTGGATTTAGCAAGTTTCCAATGCATTCGTTCAAACACATAACCTCGTTAATATATAGAGTCTTTTCACAATTTTTTTTTTGGTTTGATGGCCAAAGTTGGGATCCTAGTGAAATAACATATGGAATAATTGTCTTTCACTATATAAACAACCAAAACATATCCACATAAGAAAATATGTACGATACAATTGTTATAAAAAATGGATATGAAAATTGGAAAATAATGCAATTTGAAATGCAACTTACACATGAAATGCCATTAGAATAAAATACCAAAATGTATACAAGGTAGATATAAACAAGACGAGTTGTAGAGCAACAAGTCCCTTCTTTCAGAGATTGTAAGGTAGGCTAGGGCATGAAGGTTAGGCAGAGAGAATGTATAAACTGCCTCACTACAGAATTAGAGGGACAACTTGATACTAACTTATCATTCGTTTCTTAAAACACTTTGGGTATGTTTCTTATCCCTTGTACATGGTCGTTACGCTTATGATCCATTGGATGAGGTTACAAGATAGGATATTTTTGCATGTGGCCACCTACTAACACTAAAATGATAGTTGATTCCACATTCAACACCCTGAAATGTTCGTTGAGTTTCCAAGGTTGGGATGTCTGTATCGATATCGAAATTGACAGTAATGAATTGATCTCAGTTTCAGCTAGAAATTTAAATCATATTAAATGTTTTGATGGGGACCAACCTGTATCTATTTACTTGGAAAATATAAGGATTCGTATACTGCAGTCAAATGTCTGAACCCCACAAAAGAAAAATAGGAATGTACCCTTGTGGGATTGAGTATGACTTCATACACAATTCATAGCAGTTGACACAATCGACTAAGTAGCTTAAGAGCTAGTTGGATAGCCACCAGACTAAATATTATTTAGTGAATTGAGCATATATATAATAATTAAGATATATTTATTTAGTGAATTGAGCATATATATAATAATTAAGATATATTTATTGTAATAAAATCAAGATTAAAAATGTAAACTCGTTATTGTAATGAGCCACGCAATCCTGGTGACCATATACATAGTAATTAAGATATTATAATAATAATAAAACCAACTTCAAAATGTACATACGTTGGTTGTATTGAGCCAAGCGTTCCTCATTATGTGGGTTATAGTTAGGTTTTCCCTTTCAAAGAAGAGAACATGGCATGGAATCTGGTGGCCTTGAATTGGGTGATGGACATGAGGAGAAAGGTTCGTTTCAACATCCAGTCAAGTAGGGTTCATCAAGGCTTTAGCGTACGAGTTAAGCCCTAACTTTTTCTTCATGCGCGCTAGACACTGATAAAAACAACATACAAACGGTTAAAAATAAGGTATAGGTTGTTCATGTTGTGGTACTTAAACAATGTATACCACATGGTGACTCAATACATGGTGACTCAATACATAACTGTTAGATGGATCCTTGCATGCATGCCATATGGTGTATCCAGAAAAGTTTTGAAAAGCTTAGGATCCAGATAAGTTGGAAAGCTTAGGATAATATATGGTGTATCCAAAAAAGATTGGAACTTAGGATACATAAGAGCTAAACATTTAATGTCATGAAATAATGCTAACTTTTAAGACTAGCATTAATCCATTAAAATGATGTTATATAGGTGTTCCCTAAGTTATAAACAAAACATTTCATTTTGCCTTATGTTTGGCCTCGTTATGAGGCCAAATAAGACGTCAAAAATTGTCATTGGTTTTAAAAAGTGATATGTCACCGTTTGATATGTTGACAAAAAGCAATCAATAAAATATAAGATTGAAAGTTTGGGTTATAGATTTTGATTAGTAAAATATTAAAAAACTAAAACCGTTTAAAATAGTCCCTGCTGCCTTGAGGCAGGACTAATAAGGTAAAAAAAGATATAAAAATCATATATATATATATATATATATATATATATAATGGGTTAATAATATCATCTTCTCTTCGTAAAATGTATTTCCACCTTTGTAATTATTCTATGATAGAATAATTACAAAGGTGGAAATACATTTTACGAAGAGAAGATGATATTATTAACCCATTTGGTTTATAGGAATCAAGGATTATATGTCTTCTGGAAGTTAAGTTATGAATTGCCTTCAATAATAATGCCTTATATTTAAAGAGAAGATATGTTATAAATTAAATTGTAATTTAAGACATAAAGAGCTCTCTTGCCATGGTGTGTGTGTGGATGTTCTCTCAAAACAAGATTTGATTTTAAGAACTTTTTTTCGGGCTTTTAAATAAGCATGCATGTTGTACATTTCAAGACCTTCCTTTTAACTTTGAAATAAGCATCTTTATTTATACATATTTTTGTATTATAATTTTTTAAATATAAATATTATTCAAAATATTAATAATTATTACAATTACAATTTATGATAATAAAATAAAATAATAATATTAATTATGAGAGGATGATGTAATTGTGTTAAATTTGGTTTATTGTTGTAATTTGATTATAATAGATAATTACATTAATTATTACTTGGGATGCTGTATTTTTATTAATTTGTTTGCCCTCTTTATTATGTATTTTATGTGTAAAAAGATATTTTTTTTGTGTTTTTTTCTTTTCTTTCACATAAAAAAAAATCATAATTTTTATTTATAAAAATAAAATTATATTCTTTAAATGCAGTTATGCTTTCATATTGATAGAAGTATTTTCTCCCGAGATACAAGAAATTGCTCCCCAACCTAGATACCAAAAGAAACATGCCCCATATTGCTCTCTTAGACTTAAAAAGCTTAGAGACCAAAGTCTATCTCCCTTTACATCATATAACATAGGAATATCTATTACAAAAAAGACTTAAAAATGGCTAGTATAAAATGCCACCCACCCCCTTTAACAAAGATTCCATGAGACAAACATATTGATTTGAAAATATCCATTAAGACTAGAGGCAAGATAACATATGCCTTACAATATCTTCATAGAGGTTGAGCAAAAAGAATATAAACACCATCTCTAACCTCCTCTAGCTCCACATAACACTACACAAGTCTTTGACTTTCCTTAGATAAAACGTTTGCTATAAGGCTTAATTCCCTACAAACATGTGTTTAGGAGATGGATTCAAATTGAGTTCCTATATCTTTTAATCTTTCAGCCAATGGAATAAGCATAAAGTTTTGTATTTGAGGTCACCCTTTGATCCAATTAATCACCAACACAATATCCCCAAAGATTTCAATTCTTAAAACTTATATGTTGAGGGCACATTTCGTAGGCAACTTTAAAGCCACACATTCAACATAATTGTTAGAGATAGCACCCAATCTCACTTTAAAATTTATATAATGAACATTAGAGAGAAATAAAACACCACCAACACTTCTAAAGTTTTGTAGACCCTAGAAGGCTCCATCAAGATATTCCTAGGCCATAGAATTATCGATTGAGACCTCATAAAGTTGTTCGGGAACAACTTTTTCCTTCTACATACAACAAAATTGAACCAAAACATTAATTTGAATAAAAACTTGGAAAATTGGCAAGACAATTTATTGGAAGATAATCGAATTTTGAGCTAACCATATACCCCAAATAACTAAACATGGAACAACTCTATAATTTTTGTATTTTTTTTCTCAAATCAATGCCTCAAGATTTCTTCTATACATATCACTTTCCACGCATTTATTATACATGTTTTTTTCTACTTGCTTCCACAATATATTACATAAGGAAAATGAATAAACACATGCATGGTTGTCTCACAATCATTTCTACATAACAAGAAGATTCATGACTTCTATTTTTACATTTTTTTGTAGCATCTCCCAAGTCAAGACTTTGTTCATGAGGGCTAATCAAAAAAATATTTTGGTTTTCTTAGGAGCTTTTATCTTCCAAATTTAATTCCAACACAAGCAAGATCCAATGTTTTTTTTAGAAACATAACTTTGTAACCAAACCTTACCACTCACCTCTAATGTTATTTTTGGCAACTCTTCTATCAACTTGATATGTTCCTTGTTTAGATGGTTTATGTATACATTCCATGCCATGAATTAATTTCCTTCCAACCCTAAATAATATGCCGATCTCCAATTGTGATTCTAGATATTCAAAGAAATTGAATCTCCTACTTGATTCATGTTATAAAAACCCCTTTGATGTAATATCTCAATGATATCCTTAGGAAAAACATTGTTACCACATCCTAGAATAACATCGCCCCCTAGTCTCACTTGTTCTCTTGATCCTACCTTCCAGGCTAATTGTTCTATGATCATTAGGAATGATTGTACTAATTCTTTCCAGTGGTTTGAGAATTTTTTTATTTTTTTTATTTTTTTAATGGGGGTTCTAAATCGAGTCTAGAAAAAAACCTAGAGCTATATATTTCTGCTCAAGGATGTCTCTCCATAGACCCTGTTTCTTTCCATAATTTTTTGGCAACTAAGAATAGTCCAAAATTATGCACATTTTTCAAGATCCAACTCCCCACTTATTTTGGCCAAGCAACTCTGTGTCATTTGACTAAGGGGATTTGATCATTTACATTTTTTCCTAACCAAAGGAAATTGAAACACAACTTATTAATTGCCTCCAACACTCTTTTTGGAATAAAATCTATTAGGTGCTAGAAGATAAGAGTTTCCTCCAAAACTAGTTTAACTAGTGTTGAGTGCCCTCCACTAGAAGGCCATCTATTACTCTAGCGATTGTTATAAGCTTAGATCCTTTCCAAGAACCATCCCTAGTCCTTTTTTCCATATGCATTGGGTTTCAACAAGAATCTTAAATACTTTAAACCCTTTTGCAAACTTAAGACTCTAAAAGGAAATATTCCCAACATCCTATGTTCCTTGCCTTTCCCCAGGCCATTGAAACAAATGGATAACTTTTGAAAATTTATCTCCATATTAGTATCCCTACCATACAGATCCAAGATTGTTTTCAACTTTCTAGTCTTCCTATCATCACCATTGAAAAACAACATAACACCATCAACACAAGGAAGATATGATAATGAGAAAGATCTCCCAAGACTTTTTATACCAACAATTTATACCACTCTAGTAGGTTTAAAAAATTATGAGGCCAAACCATTTATGAGTATGGTAATAGAGATAGAATAAACACACCCCATAATCCATCTCACTACTATAAAACATGAAGGAGCATTAGTTTAATATAGGGCCAACTAATTCGGTCATATGCTTTGATGAATCCAATTTTCATACTGCAATAAGTCAATTTTTTATCTTAATAGTGTGAATGCCTTCCTGTGCTACTCTTATTGCCTCATAGATTTTCCTTTTTGCAAAGAACTCAAATTGTTTTTTTTTTTTTTTTTGACAAGAACAGTTATGTTGCATTAATCGACTTTCTGGCAAGCCAGAATCAGAAAGTTACAAATATGAAGAAGGTTGGTGACCTCTAACAGTGCTGCCAACCTTCTTGTGAATGTCTTGGGAAACCAATCCCATCTGCTTATTGATCTAATTCGAGAAAATGACAAAAGTTGCATACATGAGTAAATTCTCACAAATTGTGAGCATAGTAGAAGGCAGAAGCAAAGCATTAAACATAGGGGGATGAAGATTTCCGCTTAATGTAGGGATCCAGCTTTTTCTGGAAGCCTAATGAAATGTTGGAGGCCGCCTCCTTTTCTCTGCGTGCTTTATTGGTCTTTTGCCCTCGGGTAAGGGGTGGAGACGGAACTGAGTTGTCGTCAGGTTCAGAAGTTTCCACAGAGTCGCTAGTGGGGGCTGAAATAACTAGACCTGCAGAGGCAGGGGGTTCCGGAACTGAAGCCCTAGTTTATTTTGCTGCCATTGTTTCTGGGGGGGTGGAATCCAGAGGGATTTCATCTGCCGGGGGATCTGCCATAACTGTTGTTACTTCTGGCTCTCGGGCTTCATCATCCTTCAACGCATCAAAGCTGTTTTTATTTTCTAGAGATGCCTCTGCCGTATGGGTGGCCTTTGGGGCCTGGGCTAGCGGATCCTTTCGCCTTGGCTGCCTTCATCGGTTAGTTACTGGCTGAAAATCATCTTCTTTGACTGGTCCCGGTTCCTCAGAGGATTTGGGGCAGCTTTTTGCGAAATGACCGTAAGCATGGCATCAGAGGCACTTAAACAGAATTTGCTCGTAGTCCAGCTCTTGGATATGACACCATTCCCCTAGTGAGAGCTTAATGGCATCCGGAAGTCCTTTCTCGAGATTAACCTCAACACAAATACGAGCACAGGTAAACTGATCCCCCTTCGGCTCCGCACTGTCTAGGAAACGCCCAAGCTTATTTCCAATGTCCTCCAGAGAGCTTAACCCCCAAAGATGCAAGGGGAGGTGAGGCAGCCTAACCCATACAGGGGCTGCTGTGATCTCGGCACCGGGGTTGAATTCAAGAGTCCAGGGGGCTAAGAACAACCCTCTCGACCCCATGAAATAGGGTCCAGATTTGAAAACTAGATCACGGTCCACTTTCCTCGCGAAGCTGAAGACAAAAAAACCCCTGCCTACTGCGCATAGATAAACTTCTCCTTGTATCAACATCTTCCAATGTTCATCCATCCATGCCTCCATGGTTTTGGGGCTTGGCCACAACCCCGTAAACTTTCCGATGAGGGCATTTTTTGCTAGAAGGAGGGCAAGCTTGCAAGGGTCCTCTAGAGATATCTCCAGAGATGGGATCTCCTCCATCTTCTTAACAAACTTAGACGAGAGAGAAGGCTTGGATTTAGGTCCTGCTGAGCGGACTAACAATTTGAACGCTTCCAAAGGATCTTTTTCCAACTTGACATTCGGGATTGGGGCCATCGTAGTAGACGACGACCTCCAGCAAGCAAGAGGCGGAGCAAGTCGCAGAGGCCACACGCATGCCAAACCCTGGTCGCTGCTTCAGTCGAAGACGCGCCCCTGCACTCAATCCAGATGCATGCCCCACTGAAACGCTTTGATCCGCGGCCCTGTAAACCCTGGTCGCTGCTAGATGCGTCCCTGCAAACAAATAAGCTCGGAGGCGGCTAGGGTTTAGGCCCTAGCCGCGTTGCTTCCGTTTCGTTTCAGCTGGCACTTCATTTTCTAATCCAAAGAACTCAAATTGTTACTAGGATATAACGTCAGAAAAAATATTCTTGACCTTAACTACTAAGATTTTTGATATTATATTATATAAATAATTACAAAAAGAAATAGGTCTGAATTTTTCAAAGGACATGGGTTTATCTTTTTTTGAATCATTTAAATAATTTGAAACCTTTCCTGTGCTCTTTGCTTCTTCAATAACCCTAAGTAGGTCCTCCTCTTAGAGGTAAAAAGAACATGAATAAAACTCCACAAGCCACCCATCTGGTACCATGCATTTCTATTTTTTTAAGGACATGAGAACATACCATCATTCATCTTTAGAAACCTCCACCATAAGCATTTGATTTCCCTTTTCTGAAACAAATCTAGGAAAGAAAAAATGATAACTTAAGAACTTCAATAATGTTTGCTCGATCTGGCTCCTTAAAAATATTATGAATATATGAAACTCCCAACTCTGCATAATTATGAAAAAAAAATAAAAAAAATAGTATTTTCATCCCCTTTTTCGATCCTCTCTACTCCTTCCCTCCATGCCAAAATTCTTTATTTTTTTATTTCTATAATTTTCAACTTACATTGATCTTCCTAATTGAAAATATCTTCCTCTTTCCCATAAAAAAAAAATAGCTATATCCTTTTCCACTACCTTAAGTTCATTATCCATGCCTTGTCTCTTAATTGTGATGCAATATATCACTACCTTCTTCACTTTACTCAAGGGCACTATAAACTAGAAACATGCTGAATCCCCTAAGTTGGGGTCATACCTAATCCATTCATTGTTAACCAAATTATGAAAATACTCATTCTCAGGAAACATCAAATTAAATTCGAAGGGGATTGCAGTCCTATTATTTTGTTTTTCAATTTATAATAATATAGACCGAGGATCATAACCCCCTCTAGAATCAATACAAGATCTAATGCTATCATCCTCTTCCATAGTGACCTATGAAACCAACAAAATTTCAGTTTCTCGACAACACCATCCTCCCCGCTATGTTGGGAATTGTTTTTGCATGGGTGAGCGAAATATCTTTCGTTAAGTCAGGATGTGATCTAAACATTAGAAAATGGTTAGTTTTGGGAAAAGGACAAGAGTATTATTGTTGCAAAATAAATCAAAGAGGCATGGATAAAAAAAAAATACAAATTAAATTACAAGTATACCATTCAAACATAAAAACTTGGAGGGAAACAACAATACTCATATACTAGTCCAATGGAAAGGCATGGACATTATTTATAACAACACCTAGGGAGAATGGTTGGATTTTTTATTTAGCAAATGAGCTCCAACACTGTCCTTAGGATGGATCCTTTTGGTTCTTGAAATCCCTCTCTAACAATGGTGAATGAAGAAGTCTTTGTTTTTTGGGGAAAGAGCTCAAACAAGCATGAAGGTGATGAACAATGGAGATGAGAGAGTAATATGATATCCAATCTCATTGCTACAACATAACCTTGCAATTATTCTCTTCTTCAAATGTTTCCCCATGGCTTTCATTTATAGCTAAATTCTGAACTCCTTGAAGAACTAGTTTCTATGTGAAATCTCTTCATTGAAAATGGAGATCCCAATGCTTGAAAGTGATGGAACAATGGGAGGGGGAGAGGGGTGAATCAATATGAGCACTTTTTACCAGTTTCAATAAAAATATATAAACTTCAAATTTATCAACAATATATCATTTATGATTGCATTCAATATATCATGAGCATACAACCATAAACAATATAATCACATCAAATAACCACATGCACAGTACACCAGAATTTACGTGGAAACCAAAATGGGAGAAAACCATGAAATGATTTCTTATATATATCAATAATACATTCATAGGAAGCACCAACTTCCAAATTCTCCAGAACCAACTGGAAGGTATCACCAACCCACTGATTTACAAGCACCAACCTAAAGGAACACCAACTCCCTGAGTTCTTCGGTACCAACCAGAAGGAGGCTAAGACCCCTTTATTTACATGAACCAACTTGAAGAAATCTCCAAATCCTTGAGTTCTCTGGCACCAACCAGAAGGAGTGACAACCCCTTGATTTACAGGCACCAACCTGAAGGTAGCTCCAACTTCCTGAGTTCTCCAATAGCAACAGAAAGGAGGATACAACACCCTTTCCTTGCCTCGTTCTGCCACCCTAAAATATAAGTGTAGACTCACTGTCACTACCACTGATACTGTCACTGCCAATGTCACCAATACATCAACCAAGCTATCACTGTCACTGTCACATCAACCAACCTGTCACTGTCACTGTCACATCAACTTGTGACTACCACTATCACATCAACCTGTGACTACCACTATCACATCAACCAACCTGTCACTGTCACTGTCACTGATGATCAACCAATCATCCAACCTGTCACTGTCTCTGTCACTATATATGTCATTGATATTCCATCATCAACCAACTGATCCACTCACATGGATACGAAAACCATCACCAAACCATGTACATCAACCACATACCACAACATGTACTGCACCATGTACATCAACCTGTACCATACCATGTACATCAAACATGTACATCAACCCGTACCATCTCATGCATCAACCATGTACCATATCATGTATGTCATAAGATGTCATCAATGAAGTGCCTTAAGCATAACCAAGATAGCCACCATACCAAGATATATCAACCAACAAACCATCTGCTGAGTATCCAAGACGTGCCTCTAACAATGTATCATATCATCACCAAGGTGTATCATGCACAATCATGACATGCCTCAAGCATGTACCATAACAACATAAGCATAAGCCTTAAAACTAAAACATAAGCATATCTTTGATCCTGTAGTTGACTTGGTACACGATAATATTGACTTGTATCCTTTCCACAGTCCTCAACAACCCGGTAGTAGAATTTTCCAAATTTATCTTAGCCTCGTTGGACTAAGACCTTTTGTCTAGTGGGGCCTCATGTGACAAGCCCTAGACAACCCACGGGGGTGCCTCACGGGACACTAGCTCTCTGACTCGTGGGGGTCATCCAAACTATGGTTTCTTCAGAAAAATCTCCGCGCACCTGCAATCCCAAAATTCTCTCCTTCTCTCTCCTTCGCTACCTCATATTTCTCCATCACAAACTCACTAATAGATCACTTACTCACATAGAATATATTCAATAGAATGTGTGTGTGAATGTACTTATGAGTGACTTCTTCAGGTGTATATATAATTTTTCTAAGTAAACTCTTTCCTTAACTTTAGGGCTTCTTGAAATTTATTGTTACAACCACTTTACCTTTTCATTAATGACTTGCAACCAATTAGGGGCTTCTTAACCCATTTTTGGGGCTTCCAACTTCATGACCTCATAACTTCTCAACCGTGAGGAAGTACATGACGTTCCACATACCATTGGAAATGACATGATGAGGACTATCTATCTATGAGTGTGTTACCTTCATTTAAATTGTCATTCATGTCCTTATTCCTCAAACAACTTTGTGATTCATGACCACACGGATAGGTTTCTTGTAGAATTCTTCAAAGTATCTTCTCATGAGGGCCATGCTTAGAGCTATGCCATAAGGGGACGAATTTGGAGACTTCTCTAAATACACCCATCAAATTTGTTGACATCAATGACAACCACTTCTTCTTGACATCAATGACAACTAACTGTCCAACAACATCAATGAAAACCAACTATCCAACAATCTCCCCCTTTGGCATTGATGACAACACTCATACTCCACCTGTGACCAATGCTCCTTCGATGTTTCTATCCTCATGTTTCTCTCCCCCTTTGAAATCAATGGAAAAGGGTATCTCCCCTTGGGGTTGGTCCCCTTGTCTTCATGCTTCTAATATTTCTCTTTCTCCTCCTTTGACATCATGGGTAAAATGGTAACTCCCCCTGTCAATATACCTTCTCAGAACAATATTTCTCTGACTTCATGCGCTCCCCCTATCTTCATGCTTCTGATATTTCTTTCCTGATCTCTTTCTCTAATGATTTATCTTACCTTGACTCCTCTCTTTCGGTGTTTCTTGTCCATTTGTGCTTCCTCATTTAATTCACTGACATATATAAAAACCATTCAAATTTAATTGTCTTCAAGTCTTAATGGCTTGTAATGTTCACATCAATGACCATACTTTTCTCTGAAGATATAGATTCTGTTGACAGTTTCTTTTCCTTGTCCCATTGTGCCTTTCACTGTTTTCCTTCCTGTGACTAACTGATTCTAATTATCCACTGATTCCAATTATTACTATGCTTTCATCCACTATCGTGTATCTGTTTAGACCTATCAAATCTTTCATGAATCCATCTCTGTCCATATGTCATAAATTTTCCATGAATCTTCTACTCAACTGCATACAATGCCGACCCATCTACTGATTACAACATATTCATCTTCTCAAGCTGTCTTCCCAATTTTTCAAATCATACTCTACATGTATAAAATAATCTGTACTGAATATTTCCTTGTTTGAATCATGTTTGGAATCCTCTAAACAATGAATCTCTACCACTCAAAAAATGCTTGTCCAAAAACTGCAAATACTTCATATTTCTCGAAAGATAGTTCTCTGATTTGTAGATATGCTACTTAGAGTCCCCCTCTTCAATATTCATATTTACTGGGAGTCTCCAAGCCAGATGGCTCAAAAAATTACTCGCTCTAATGCAGAGTAATCTTCCTCTTCATCTACATAATCATCATCATCCTCTTTTTGAATTCTGACCTCTTCCTCTTTTCTTATTGATTCATCATGATCTCGCACTGCTGTAAATCCTATGAGTACAATATTTGGGACCTGATATTCATTCACCTATTCTTATTTTTTTCATTTCTTCTCCAAACCTTCATGTGTCTTACATCTTCCTTTTTCCCTGTAGATTTTTCCTAATCTTGTACTATTTCCAATCTTGAGAGTATGTCTTCTGGGTGTCCCTCATTCATCTTTTCCTCCTTTACCCTCTCTTGTTTTCTTTTCCAAACCTTCTTATATCTGATATTAGTGTTCTCTTTCATAGAATTATCCATCATGCTTCTAAAGTCACGAGCTATATATCCATAGTTATGGAATTTGTAACATTCAATATTATACAGAGTCACATATGCATTTATTGCTTGACCATTTCTTCCATAAGATCTGCAATCTGTAGCTTTATGTCCAAAGTTAGTACAAATAAAACAATGACCATAAAATAAACTTTCATACCTGGGAGTGAATGATCTTCTTTGTGACGTAATCCTTCCGAATTCATGGCTTGGCTAATCACAATAATCTCTTTGTTGTTTCCTTAACAATGGTTGAAGCTTCTTTGATATCTAAAAGTGGAGGATCTTCTTTGATATCCATCTCTTCTATAATCTTCTTCTTGAGTTTTCTTCATTTCTAGAATGATCTTCTTTGAGGGCTCACATTCTTTCTTCTTAGTAGGGTCTTTGATGAATTCTACATAACTCATAGTATTCTCTTCATTCTTTATTTCTAGCAACCTGTAACATTTATCTTCATCTTTCTTTACTGATCATGTCGAGATTTCTCCCTCTTCAGTGTTCTTATTGATCTTGACAACTTTAACTATTAGTGTAACAACTTATTCTTAAAGCTTCTCACATTCTTCTTCTTTCTTCATCATCCAGATCTTCATGACTTCTTCCTTTCTCTTTGGTTCTTCAAGGAGATAATTTATTTTTCAAGTATTCTTTCCTATTGACTGAATTATGCTTCAAGTTTATTTAATTCCTTGAGATGGCTAGTCAAAATATTTTCTCTCTTCTCTGCTTCCTTTCTTTGTGCTACTATTTCTGATTCCAAACATTGCTTTTCTTCTCACTGACTTTTGCATGCTTCATCAATCCTTCTGGATTCTTCTACTTGGAATTTTAGGCTTGTAATCATCTGTTGGACTTCTTCAGAGCTATGATTTTGAGACTCCCTTTTTATCTCAATCAATTCTTCCTTGAGTGACCTATTTTTATCTCTTTCTTTGACCAACTTGTCTTAGGCACTGGTTAGGTGTCTCTCTTAATATTCTTCTTTTGAATCTGTCTGACCTGATGAGATTATTTCTTCCCATACCAATCAACATCTTCTTCATCTTCTTTATCATGATGAACATGTTCTAGAGGAGATTCCTTTGAGTAGAAATTATGTAGCTTATCCCAAAGTTATTTGGATGATGACCATTGTCGCACTTTGACTTTTACTAAATCCTGTAATCCTTCCAAGATGAAATCCATTGCCATTTTTTTTATTATCTTCAGTTCCTTCTTGGCTGCAGTCTTCAGTTCTTTGAACTAGTGTATCTTGTAACAACTGATTGCCAAAAATCATACCTCCGTGCCTATACAAATTCTTTCACCCTGCTGCTCCATATCTCATAGATCAGACCAATCTAACCATCAAATATTGGTGCCCCATTTACTGCGCACTTAAAAAATCTTGTCAATCCATTATATTTGGAATCCATGATCTATCTTCTAATGGTTAAACTGTTTTCTTGAAGGACCTACTATGATACCAATTGTTGGAATACTGAGAGGGGGGGGGGGTGAACCAGTATGATCAATTTTTACCACTTTCAATCACAATATATAAAGTTCAAATTTATCAACATTATATCATTTATGATTACATTCAATATATCTTGAGCATATAACCATAAGAAATATCATCACATCAAATAACCACATGCATAGTACACCAGAATTTACATGGAAACCCAAATGGGAGCAAATCACATAATTATTTCTTATATATATATATATCAAGAATACATTCATAGGAAGCACCAAATTCCAATTCTCCAGCACCAACTGAAAGGAGGCACCAAATCCCTGATTTACAAGAACCTACCTGAAGGAAGAACCAACTCTTTGAGTTCTCTGACACCAACCGAAAGGAGGCTATGACCCCCTGATTTACAGGAACCAACCTGAAGGAAGCTCCAACTCTCTGAGTTCTCTAGCACCAAGTGGAAGGAGGATACAACCCCCTGATTTACAGGAACCAACCTGAAGGAAGCTCAAACTCCCCGATTTCTTTGGAACCAACATGAAGGAGGATACAACCTCATTTCCTTGCCTTGTCCCGCCTCCCTGAAATATAAGTGTAGACTCACTGTCACTACCACTGATACTATCACTGCTAATGTCACCAATACATTAACCAACCTATCACTGTCACTGTCACATCAACCAACCTATCATTGTCACTGTCACTTCAACATGTCACTAATGATAAACCGATCATCCAATCTCTCACTATCCTTACCATTGTCTCTATTATTGATATACCATCATCAACCAACTGATCCACTCACATGGATACAAAAACCATCACCAAACCATGTACATCAACCATGTACCACAACCTGTACCATACCATGTACATCGACCTATACCATACCATGTACATCAACTTGTATCAACCATGCATCAACCATGCACATCAGCCTGTACCATACCATGTACATCAACTTGTACCATCTCATGCATCAACCATGTACCATATCATGTATGCCATAATATATCATTAATGAAGTGCCTCAAGCATAACCAAGATATCCACCATACCAAGATATATCAAACAACAAACCATATTCTGAGTATCCAAGATGTGCCTCTAACAATGTATCATACCATCACCAAAGTGTACCATGCACAATCATGACATGCTTCAAGCATGTACCATAACAACATAAGCATAAGCCTAAAAAATAACACATAAGCACACCTATGATCTTGTAGCTGAATTGATACACAATAATACTGACCTGTAGCCTTTCCTCAGTCCTAAAACACCTAGTACTAGCATTTTCCAAATTTATCTTAACCTCGCGACACTAAGACCTGTTGTCTAGCGAGGCCTCATGTGACGAGCTGTAGACAACCCATGGGGGTGCCTCATGAGACACTAGTTGTCTAACCCACATGGGTCAACCAAACTAGGGTTTCTTCAGATAAACCTCTGCACACCGGCAATCCCAAAACTCTCGCCTTCGCTACCTCATATTTCTCCATCACAAACTCACTAATAGATCACTTAATCACATAGAAGATATTCAATAGAATGTGTGTGTGAATGTAATTATGAGTGACTTCTTGAGGTGTATATATACTTTTTCCAAGTAACCTCTTTCCTTAAATTTAGGGCTTCTTGAAATTTCTTGTTACAACCACTTTACCCTTTCATTAATGACTTGCAACCAATTAGGGGCTTCTTAACCCATCTTTGGGGCTTCCAACTTCATGACCTCATAAATTCTCAATCGTGAGGAACCACGTGATGTTCAACCTACTATTGGAAATGACATGAAGATGACTATCCATATATGAGTGTGTTACTTGCATTTATAATGTCCTTCATGTCCTTATTCCTTAAACAACTTCGGGATTCATGACCACACCTATGATTTTCTTGTAGATTTATTCAAAGCATCTTCCCATGAGGGCCATGCTTAGAGATATGCCATAAGGGGACCACTTTGGAGACTTATCCAAA
The DNA here is from genome assembly GCA_009831015.1 of Picea engelmannii. Taxonomy (NCBI): domain Eukaryota; kingdom Viridiplantae; phylum Streptophyta; class Pinopsida; order Pinales; family Pinaceae; genus Picea; species Picea engelmannii. Next base: position 1,028,497 of record ML777559.1, on the reverse strand, counting down.
TGCACCCATAACATCTATTGACATCAATGACAACCATTTATTATCGAAATAAATGACAACCAACTATCCAACAACATCAATGGCAACGAACTATCCAACAGAAAGGGACTTTGGAAGACCAAAGTACTCTTCATAATTGGGATGGGAGCTCAAATTTATCCTATAGATCAACCTAGAGCTACCTGAGCTAGGCCTTCTTCCTTAAATGTGACAAAGACGTCATTCTCACTTGTGTAAGAAGACTTGCATGGATTTTGAAGAAAGTGCCACTCAAGTTCCATGAGTGTTAGTGAAGGAAGGCCACACAAGTGTATGAAAACCCATTTTGTAATGTTTTTTTCCTTTATTTCTTTTAGGTGATGTAAAGTAGCCATGAGGTATCCTTTTATGATGTATTCTTTCCAACTAATGATGTCTTTAGAAAATTTCCTAAATGTCTCTTGTGAGTGAAATTGAGGTGATAATAGTTAACCCTTGATATGTGAGGTAACAAGTTGTTGTATAGACGAAATACTTCATCGTTTTATGTCCCACATGATTGTAAATTGTAAATACTGCTATGATATATATATATATATATATATATATATATATATATTTGACCAAGAAGAAATGACTTCTCATAGAAAAGTGATGAAGCCCACTTGAAAATAACCAAACATAATTGTGCGAATGATCTCTTATAAAAATTAGGAAGGCATGCCCATGCTTGTGAAATTATCAAAATAAATTACAATAACATACATGTGTTCTTTGGGATCATGTATGAACATTATGATCCATCTATATGGTGATGACAGTGAATTAATGTTGTAACTAGAAAATCCATGATGTAGAAACATGTATCACCAGACTCAAGGGAATCAGTAACCGTAAAGGATTGCTTATTGAGAGGGCCCTGTAACTTTTGGGGAACAGTGTGAAAAGGGATCCTAATTAAAGGAATTGATAGCCATGCAAGCTCAGGGGTCTTAAACCAAAACTAGAAACTACAACTATCGCAAGGTATGACCCATCCTAACATAATAACTAGGTGACGTCGAACATAAAGGGGGTGAAATAAAGAAGAGAGAAATGATGACTCTCTTTGTCTAGTCATGGGCTTGAAATAAATAATGTGAATGGGAACTGAGATACAAAACAATCCTGGAAAACATGAGTTGGTGTTGACAGGAGTGAAGAAGAAAAAGTGAGGGATGGGAAATCTCTCAAGATCAACTAAGGATAATCTAGGTACTAAACTATAATAGAGGAGGATTTTGATAATCATGGATGAGTTAACCAATGAGGATGAGACTTGCGACCTCCCTTGGGTGGAGCATAAACGATAGATGAAAACTATGGTAGTCAAAACCAACTAGACATAATATGACCTAATGTTAGGGGACAACTAGACATGTTGAATGTATGTCAAACTGGGACTGAGGGTAAGTGGAGATAATGGATAAATAACTAATGAACAAAAATATGGGAACCACAGTGATGGGTACTAGGATATAGGAGATGTTGTAGACAACTAGAATCATTTTAGGCACAAGTGAATCAATGCAAATTCTTCGATTAAGGGTGACGATGACTGTCATTGGGTTTAAGAGAGAAGCCATCAGATGAGATGGTATGAGTGTTGATATTTCCCTCATTTTTTGTTTTTTTGAAGTTTTTAGGGACCTAACCTCCCTAAGCCCTCACGTAGGTAGAGTAATATATTTCTGTTTAATAAAGGTCGATATTAATAAGGCCTAGCAATAAGGAAGAATAAGTCAAATGTACAAAGACCTAATAGGAGCTTCTGCTTCTAGAAGGATCTTCCTCTAGATTTTTCTTTTGGATAGATAAATTTAGTATAAATAGGAGTAGAGGGTATGAGAAGTTTTGTCTTGAGAATTATTGTAATAGAGTGCTTCTCTGCTGGAGGTTTCCCCCTCGAATAGGAAAGTGAACATTTTTTCCTATAAATAAAGGTATTATTTTGGTGTTGTGGTTTCATCTATTGTGTTGTTCCGCTGTTATTCTCTACAATATTTTTGTTTTTGGCGATTTTAATAGATCCAGTTCCTTACAAGTGGAATCATAGCACTTTCCTTGGCAAAAAATTGTGGGTTAATTTTTTTTCAGGGCAGAGATGTATGCCAACGTCTTAAAGCTATAGAGATCTCTCATTCAACGTATACATATGTAGTCAGGGAAGCATACATGCATGAATTGCAAGTGGTACTTAAGCACACATTGTTGGCCACCCTTGTAACCCCTGTTGGTACCCCTTCGAGTGGTAGTGCATCAGACAACACCTGTATACGAATCGACCTACATATCCTGAAGCCCTTCGTAGATAAACCAATTGGTTGCTTGACTGCTATAGTGCCATCAAGAAAAACACTTGGGAATATTCTCTCTAGTACTTGGGTAGTACGACTAAGGGCATGATCTAGCCTCCTTAGTTGGTTCCTTGAGATATTGGGCCGAGTACTACTGTTGGACCCCACACATATTTTAGAGAGATATAACATAGGGCAAACCCTTGTCTGTAGAAACCCTGAATACCCTAACCTTTGGGATGGAAAAAGAAACAACAACAGAACAAACTAGATCTATTTCCATGCAATTGTGCCTCCTGCATTCTGGTTGCGAAATTCCTACACATTTTTTCCTGTTAAGCATTCGGCCATTTCGTCACTACACTATTATTCAGATCGGAGTATAACTCTGCAGAAGTAATAAAAACAAAGTTTGGATCCTGCCGACACAATTATTTGAGACCTATCCCATGAGATTCCTCTCTTCACCTTGATCGCAGTCATACCAGTTGATTTCCTAACTGCTATAGTTCCATCGAGAAAGACACTCGAGAAGATACTCTCTAGTACTTGGGTAGTCGGGTAGTACGACTAAGGGCACGATCTATCCTCCTTAATTGGTTCCTTGAGATATTGGGCTGAGTACTATTGTTGGACCCCACACATATTTCAGAGAGATATGACATAGGGCAAAACCTTGTTTGTAGAAACCCGGAATACCCTAACCTTTGGGACAGAAAAAGAAACAACAACAAAACAAACAAGATCTATTTGCATGCAATTGTGCCTCCTGCATTCTGGTTGCAAAATTCCTTCACATTTTTTCCTGTTAAACATTTGGCCATTTCGTCACTGCAATATTATTCATATCAAAGTATAACTTTCCAGGAGTAATAAATTTTTTTTTTGGATCCCGTTGGCACCATTATTTGAAACCTATCCCATGGGATTGCTCTCTTCACCCTGATTGCAGTCATACCTCTCATTTTTCAGCAAACTTTTTTCTGTGGACCCGACCCTTTCTTGACACCCCTATTTTTCATATATCCCATTGACTCCATCTCTTTGCACTGATTGTAGTGGTACTAGTCACCAGTAACCAATTTATATGCGGTCCCACTTTTCCCCCTGCCCCATCCCCATGGCCCACACTCACAACCCATATTGGGAACAAAGTCTCACCTCCTTAGTCAAATATCATGACCAAACCCAGATTGATATTTATTCACTTACTTCCAGTATGGTAACCTCAATTCCCGACTTTCTCCACTCAAATCAGTTCCCACAACCATCACTCAATTGACCGCTACCTATCAACAATGTCATGATGCAATGAACTCTTTGACCGCCTTTTTTAAGACGACCCCATATCCTTTCTCTTCTTCCACACCTTATAACCTCGATGGTGATAAATACTCCCAACCCACCTCTTTTCCTCCCCACCACTTTGAGCAGGACCTATGTCCCCCTCGCGTGGAGGTGTACAAATTTGATGGTTTGGATCCCACAGGGTGGGTCACTCAAATGGAACACTATTTCTCTTTGTACGAAATTACTAATGAGATGACCAAACTAATGTATGATGTTCTCCATCTAGATCCAGAATGTTGGCAATGGTGGCAATGGAGAAAAAATGCCTGCAAAGGGTATGTGGCTTGGACACAATTTGTTGCAGAACTTCATGAACGCTTTGACACCGACACCCACCATTTAGGTCGTTTGACAAAGTTGAAACAATCTGACATAGTAGAAGACTTTATAGCTACTTTTGAGCTATTGGATTTCTACACAAAGGGCATGTCTGATGCTTTTTTAAGAGAATGTTTTATCAGTGGCATCAAGGATGAGATCCATGCCCATGTTCTCATGGCTCTCCCTCAGAGTTGGGTGGAAGCTACTACAATAGCTAAGGAAGCACAACGGTTTGTATATTTTCAAACTTGAAAACCATCCTCTATTCCTCTCTCTAAACCAGTCACTCCCACTGCTCCTTCCACTCCATTAAATATCTAGAAATTGACCAAGGCAGAAATGTCTGAACACCAACTCTAGGACCTTTGTTATAATTGTGATGACAAATATTTTCCTGGGCACAAGTGTAAGGAAACAAATATTTTTATGGCCATCTTTGAGGATGTTTTTGAATAATATGTCGAGGCATCCCTTGTGGGCGAGTCACCTGAACCAATTGACATGGATCCACCTTTCGACCCACCTGAAGTTGAACTGGTCATTTCCTTGAATTCTCTCACTGGCTTCTCTGCTCCCTAAACCCCAAGCTAATTGTTTACATTAAGCATCAGAAGGTCATCATCTTTGTTGGAAGTGGAAGCACCCATACTTTTATTCATCACCGCATTGCTTAAGAAACTAATTTCTATATACGAGCAGTGAATAATTTTCAAATCATGATTTCCAATGGCAGGTCCTTGAATTGTGGGTGGAGTTTTGAAAATGTGCATCTCCAAATTGGTCAGTACCACATGAAATATCATATGTTTGCTATCAACATGGGTGGTTGTGACATTGTGTTGGGTGTCGAATGGATAAGGACTCTGGGTCCCATTCTCATGGATTTTAAGGAATTAACCATTCAATTCAATCATAGGGCCAACAATATAAGTTTCAAGGAATCACAACAGGTTCCCTTGAGATCATCAGTTCCCATCGCATGGAAAATATCCTAAAAAAAGGTCATTCTAGAATTATTGCACAACTCCATTCCATTCACGCCACTGAGACACCCTTTGTGTCGTCGTACTTCCAATCCATCCTCTCCAAACATCAATATGTTTTCTCCACTCCCTAGGGACTTCCTCCTTCCCATGGTGTTCATGATCATTCCATTCCTCTCGTCCCCGACAACCTTCCTCCCAATGTTCATCCCTATTTTCATCCCTTTGCCCAAAAAAATGAAATTGAGAAAATTGTTCAACAATTTCACACCGCAAGCATTATCCATCCTAGTACAAGCCCCTATTCTTCTCTTGTGGTCATGGTACTTAAGAAATAAGGATCTTGGTGCATGTGTCCTAAATTTATCTCCCTCAACAAACTCACCATCAAAGACAAATTTCCCATTCCTGTCATTGATGATCTCTTAGATCAATTGAGTGGTGCTGAGTTATTTACTAAACTTGATCTTCGTTCTGGCTACTACCATATATGTATGAAAGAGGAAAACATTCCTAATACTACATTTATAACTCATGAGGGCCACTATGAGTTTTTGGTCATGCCCTTCTGTAACATACCCACTACCTAAAATCAAACTTTTTCGTTGATTTCTCAACAATGAGAATCCCCGAAGCTCGCAGCAGCGAAAGGCCAAACCCGATCCATAGGTCCTTTCTTCACCCGCACGGTTTTTTTGCACTTAACCGTGATCTTCCCCGACTCAATTTTGGGTTTCGGAGTTTCGTGTTTTCTGATGTCGAGAGTTACTGTCCTCTCAAACTTCTGAACTCCGATTAGTCGATGGGCTCCTTGTGGCCTTAGCCCCTCCTAGCTATGCCCTGGTCCACGTGACCGCTTTCCATAAGACCACAGCCTTATATTCATTCTTGTCGGGGTTTCGGACTTTCAAGTGCCAAAATGCACTCGTCCTCAGGATCCGTGATCCGCCAAATCCCGACGTGCTCTTTACGCACTAGCTCTCCTGGCTAGACTCCTGGCCCATATGACCGTTATCCCCGTGACCGTAGTCTTACCTCTCGTCGGGGTTTTTGGCTCCAAAATCCCGATGCGCTCCAATTTCTGTTAGCCCTCCAGGCTAGACTTTTGGTCCACACGACCTCCCCTATATGACAACAGTCATACTCCTTATCGAGGCTTCGAGGTTTCAAATGATGAAAAGCATTTGCCCACGGGATTGCCGATTCCTCGAATCCCGATTCTCCGCTATGCTGACAGCTGGCCCCCACACAACAGAGCTTTCCTCCTTATCCGATATGCTGACAGCTGGCCCACAATGGAATTTTTCTCCTTGTCGGGGTTCCAGACTTCACGATTCCGAAATGCCCAAACCTCTTGCTATCAGGATTCCCGATATCCTGATGACCAAAATGCTGATAGACGACTTCCTGTCGAGACTTTCCCCGATGGCTCCGATTACTTCCACGCATCCTCCTCTGATGGACGGTCCTGATTAACTCTTGGGATTTCGACACTTAAAATGTCCTGACTTTCACGACCTCGAGAAATTCGATTTCCCGAGTGCCAATATCCCGATGTCTAGTGCCCGGATCTTCGGAATGAACGATCATGTGACACGCGTCCTCTCTCAGATGGACGGCCCAGATTTGTGTCGGGGTTTTCAAGGTGGACTTACCCGATCTCCTGTCCATGTGTCTCCACAAACGGACAGCTCAGATCCTTCCCGGGATGTTTACCATGAAAATTCCTGATCTTCTGTTCTCATGACTCCCGATTTCACGAACGTTGATATCCCGATGACGGTCGGGACTTCTGCTTGGCATGAGAAGGGTTAAACCCCGTGCACCTCCTGTCCGATTTGACGACTGACGGGTAATTGGACCAAGATMTAACGGTCTAGATCCGTTCTTCCTGCGCACACTCCAGAGACTAAACTCCGAGCATCTTAACCCGATCCAACGGCTGACGGGATTTCTGAATGAGATCCAACGGCTGTCGATCTCCSCCTTCTATATGATTACTCAGGTGCTCCCCGGACGTAGAAACCAACGGTCCAGGTCTCCTTCTCYAGCAGATCTGATGGCTCAGATCTGTCCCACCTCGCGCATTCTTCCACTACTTCATGGATGTGGAAAGATCAACGGTCCAAATGTTCTCATGGAGCTTGGGGGTCTACGATACCGATTTCCTCGCTATTCACGAAGATAGAGGGAAAAGGAACAAGGTATGTAACGCCCTTGTTTCTTTCGTCAGTCTAACGGTGGTGAATGACCCTGGGTCTTCCGACGGGATCTCATCCGTCGATTCGTTGCTTATCCCTATGCTGTTACCTCGAAATTTTAAGAGGGTCCTTCCTCCTCGTACAGGGTTATTAAGACTTTCCCATTCAAGTCCTTTTAAAGGTTCTTGGTAAACCTTTCCAAGGAGGGAATCTCTAAGAAGAGATCTATACCGGGGCATCCCGAGAGACAGACAAAGGGAAACAAACTCCCAAGGATGGACTGGAAGTCTGACTGGATTCAACTCATGCATAATTAAATTCATTTATCAACATAAGCCATGCATGGTCTTTCTGTTATAAGCATATATCTAACATTTCTTATCAAAACACTGCACAAACATTCTTATACTGTAATTGTTCACAATTTCATAGTTTATGAGCATATATGTCAGCATATGAATTTCAAGATGCAATATGAAAAACACTTATCAGAAATATCATCATAAGTGGGTGCGACTGCTGAGAGGGGTGCTCGTTTCCACCTAACCGTAGGCGTAGCGACTCCCAGCGAATTTACCACTAGCCACCCCCGAGCTAAGACCACGATACTGTGAGACTACGTTTCTCTGTCTGCCAGTGACCAGGAGCGAAGGTTGCAATCCTTCCTCTCTGCTATCACTCACTCTGCGTAATGCCAGAGTTCCCCTCGTGTCTGCCCCCTCCAATCGCTTCTTCCCCATGCCTTATCCTCTTGCGAGGTTGCATGTGGCGCGATTACCCTCACACTGATCAGGCCTGACGGCTCTACGGATAGGCGGTTCACCTCCCCATCCCTCATTAAGCCATCAACCTGCGAGCATGCAAGGCATTAAATTCAGGGCCAGCGAGCCGCTTTTGGTTCTCCGGGTCAGTGGAGTCCAAATACGGTATTAATTCTCGGCGGAAGTTAACGCCACCTTTCCAGGTGCCCTCCACCGCCATCGTAGTCTCTTTTTCTACACATCCCCTCTCAACAGTCCTGCAATAAATTCAAAATGTTATTCACATTCATTGACCTCTTCCTCAAGGTCCATTTACATCACATATTCACATTTATGAGTTTTCCATAGTTCTTGGCAAGTCCAGTTATATTTACAAGCTGGGGGAAACAGGGTGTTACACCTTCATCTTGTGCAATACTCACTCCACTTTCCAAAGCCTCATGAATCATGTCTTCCATCCTTTTCTCCGTCATTTTGTCTTATTTTTATTTGATGATATTCTCATCTATAGTAAAACTTGGACAACCCATCTTGCTCATGTGGATCGAGTTCTACATCTACTCTCTAGGCACCAAATTTTCCTTAAACAATCTAAATGTGCTTTTGGAGCCTCAAAAGTCGAGTAATTGGGTCATATTGTTGGAAAGGAAGGTGTGAGGGTGGATCCTAAGAAGATTAAAGCTATACAGGATTGGCCTCTCCCCAAGACTCTCAAAATCTTGCTTGGTTTTCTAGGTTTAATAGGATATTATCACAAGTTCGTGAAGAATCATGGAAAGATTGCAATGCCTCTCACTGTTCTCCTTAAAAATAATTCTTTCACTTGGACTCCTGCAACTAATCAGGCCTTTCAAGCCTTGAAGGTGGCTATGTTCACCACTCTAGTCCTGACCCTTCCTGATTTCAAAAATACCTCTGTCCTAAAATGCGATGCTTCTGGGAGAGGAATTGGAGCATTCCTTATGCAAGATGGTCGACCTTTGGCCTTTACCAACAAACAATTGCCAGAGCAACATTTGGGTCAATCAATATATGAGAAGGAAATGTTGGCTATTCTGCATGCAGTGGATCTTTGGCGCCTTATCTATTGGGGCACCGATTCCAAATTAAGACATATAATCAAACCCTCAAGTATTTTATGGAGTAACACGCTTACTCCCCAGAGCAACAAAAATGGGTGACTAAGCTCTTTGGATATGATTATGATATCATTTACAAGAAATGAAAAGAAAATGTGGTTCCTGATGCTCTTTGAAGAAAATATAAAGATGAAGGGTCCCTCTTTTCCCTCTCCTTCATTGTACTAGATTGGCTCCAAGATTTTCAACAGGAATGGCTACAAGATCCCAAAATTTTTCACCTGATCCAACAATTGCAAGTTAATTCTCCAATTTTCCCAGGGTACTCTTGGCACAATGGTGAGCTTCACTACAAAGTTCATTTGTATTTAAGTAAACAGTCACAACTTAAATCCACGGTGCTTTCTGAGCTTCATGCTACACCCACAGCTGGGCACTCAGGGTTTACCAAAACCTATGACCGACTCAATTTTTTTTCTTTTTTTCTTTTTTCTGGGATGGTATGAAACATGATGTTCACATTTTTATGGTAGAATGTGATGTTTTTCAACACAACAAGGGAGAAACAATCAAATATCCTAGCACACTACAACCACATCTGATTCCACCCACTATTTGGAGGGATATCTCTATGGATTTTATTGTGGGCTTACCTAAATTGGGCAATAAGTTAGTCATCATGGTGGTCATTGATCGTATTTCTAAGTATGCTAATTTCTATACTCTTCAACACCCATTTAATGCATCCATTGTGGCTCAATTTTTCATGGATCATGTCTTCAAGCTTCATGTCATGACTCATTCTATTGTTTCTGATCGAGATCCCACTTTCTCCAATAATTTTTGGAAAGCATTGTTTAGGCTACAGGGCACCAAATTGCATCTCATCATAGCTTATCATCCCCAAACTGATGGTTTGGAAACATATTTGAGTTTTTTTGACTTTGAACAAAAAAAAATTAGTGGGTTCAATGGTTACCCCTAGCTGAATGGTGGTACAACAACTCTTACCATACAACTACTCACATGACTCATTTTGAAGCAATATATGGACAAAATCCACCTTCAGTTCTCTCATACATGCTAGGTGTCTCAAAGGTCCAAGAGGTTGACCAAAAGATTATAATTTGAGAGGATATTCTCCATACCCTCAAAGAGAATTGGTCATGGCTTAAAATCACATGAAGAAACAAGTAGATCAAGGTTGCTCCAAATGTCAATTTGCTGAAGGAGACCATGTGTTTCTTCGATTGCAACCTTATAAGAAAAATTCACTCAAGGCTGACTATTTTTAGAAACTGGCACCCAAATTTTATGGTCCTTATACATTTCTCAAGCACGTGGGACAGGTGTCATATTAGTTAACTTTTCCCAGTCATTCTAAGCTCCATCCTATTTTTCATGTCTCTTTCTTAAAGAAGGTGATTATAACTAAGTGCCAAAATCAAACTAGCCTTCTCGAGTTGAATGAAGAAGGCTCCATCTGGATGAAACCACAAGTTATTTTGGACCAGCGTGAGTGCCATATTCGTCAACACACCATTTAGGAAGTGTTATTCCAGTGGAAATTTACAACTCCAACATATGCCGCCTGGGAGCCAGCTACCATTCTGCAACAATTTCCTCATCTCAAGCCTTGAGGAAAAGGTTGTTTTTAAGGGGGAAGGCATGTTAGGGACCTAACCTCCCTAACTCCTCACATAGGTAGAATAATATATTTCCATGTAATAAAGGCCAATATAAATAAGGCCTAGAAATAAGAAAAAATAAGTCAAATGTAAGAAGGCCTAATAGAAGCTTCCGCTTCTAGAAGGATCTTCCTCTAGATTGTTCTTTTGGATAGATAGATTTAGTATAAATAAGAGTAGAGGGTATGAAAAGTTTTGTATTAAGAATTATTGTAATACAACACTGATCTGCTAGAGGTTTCCCCCTCAAAGAGGCAAGTGAACATTGTTTCCTATCAATTAAGGTATTATTTTGGTGTTGTGGTTTTATCTATTATGTTGTTTCATTGTTATTCTCTGCAATATTTATGTTTTCAGATATTTTAATAGATTTGGTACCTTACAGAAGTTTTGTGTGTGTTTTGGTGTTTTCAATTGTTAATAAATAAAATAATTTGGATAAGTTATAGACAATAAGACACGTGCTTTGAGCATGTGACCAAGATGCTTTTCCATGTATGGCTAGAGTAGTGAAAGTGAACAAGGATGGGGCCCTTAGTGAGAGTCTCCTTGGGGGGAGATGAGTGATGAAGTGGAATGTAGATTGTCTACTAGTCATGGAGGATATGAGAGGCTAGTGAAATGCATTGAATCATTTAGCATAACCAACCATAGAAGTGTGAGTTGTCAGAAGTCCGAGGGCATGGGCCAACATTATGAGGAGAAAGAAGTATGAGGCTTGTGCTATGAGATGTAGACTATATGGAATATTGATCTTAAGGGAATAATGAAATGGGGTCCTAAAACCAAGGAAACCCATGAGGGTGGAGTGCTACTAGCTGAAGATAACTAAATGCATGTGGAACTAGGAAAAGATACCTATTGAGTCGGGAAGAGAATCCCTAAAGGTACATCCTTGGGGGAGAGACAATGAAACAAAAGATACATGGAAGAAATATACCTACATACCAATTTGAAGAAATATACCTAAGGGGAAGGGGACCAGGGCCCGTTGGTATCCATTCAGGTGGAGAAATGGCTTCTCAATGAATACATGCACACATGAAATTAGATACCCAACATGAAAGTACTCATGATAAGAAATCCAACAATACAAAGGATATAAAAAAAATGGAGTTAATGAGATCACATACCTATCTGTTGAAATTTGGTGAGGATAAATGGTATCGAGATGAAAGTTTTGATGATGATGAACATATAAAATGTCGTTGAAGGTGGCAATGTCGGAATGTTAACAATGCAAACAATGTGGAAAATAGAGGGGGGGAGGTGGATAGATACTTCACCTTCCAGTTCTTTGCATGGTGGTGGGAGATGCCCCAGGTGATTCTAGAGTTCCCCTATGTGGGGATGGACTACATGGGGGATCCAAAGATGGTCGTACCTATAGGAGAGTAATATGTTCTGATGGGCAATTATCTTTACATATTTTCATTTATATTTTTATTTGAGTTGCTTTGGTTATTAATCTGTATAGGTTACTGATGGGTACCCTTTGTTGTGTGCATATGTGGGGCCAAATGGGTAAGGAGCACCAAAAATGACAACACAATGTATATTGCACAAATAGAGGTGGTGGGGAGGGTCATGAGGAAGGGATGGTAGCATAGTTTCCCACCTAGACCTAGTGTTGGAGGTCAATTGGTGACAGACAATAGAGATCAACATGCAAGGAACTAACTTATGACAGATATTTGAGATAGTTTTGTAGGGTGTTCCAAAGGTGATCTTGGATAATATTGCTAAGGAGATAATTAATGCTAGTGATAGGATAGCATTGGAGTCATGTCTTCTTTTGAAGTGGCCTACAATAGCAAGAGTTGTAATGAGGGGGGAGAGGGGAGCCCAACAGGTGGTGCAAGCATAGTACCCCCACCAAGTGGATAATTAGGGGTTTCAACCCCACCACCTTAATGTCTATTGTATTTAGATATTGTTTGCATGGTTATGGCCCACTTTATGATGTATATCCATTTTTTGACAACATGGTCGTAGTGAGGACTAGTGGTTGATGTATATGTACACATATTTTTTGGAACCTAATATATTTATACAACTTTTTACTATCCCCTGATGTGTTCATGTGTGATAATGTGTTTGATGTTGATTTTTGATATTTTTACATGTGTTTATGATGTACCATGATGATGATATCATATACACACATATGTGATGTTTCACGAGAAAAAATAATGTTAATGTGATCAATGCTAGTCTAATATTTCATTTTCATTGTTATCTAAAAATTGGTTCACACTCCTAAGAATATGTATGAATGTAATGGATTGAAAATTCCTTGACAAAAGTTTCACTTGCAAATATTTCCTAAAAAAACATGGATCACAAAAATGGTAAACATTATCCAATTGTGTTATGAGGGGCTGAGAATTGAGATAAATGATGAGGTGATAGAGTTGAGGAGGAGTTGCATTGATAAGAAATCCGATAACAATAGTGTAATCTTCTTGGTTATTTTGGTTGGCCCTAAACACACAATGCTTACCTAGAGTATCATGTGTGAGGGTGAATAAATGACCCAAGCCACAAAGGTGAGGTTTTGAGTCCATCAAATAGCATAATTGAAAAACCTGATGTGACATGCTGGTGGATGAATTATATGATAGATCAATAAATAAAACTTATCAAGAGCAACAAAAAGAAAGACATTTTAAAATACAAGACTAAAAAACCTATTTAATTTACTAACTGGAATGAACATGTGATGGGTTGCTAGGAGAGTGGGAATATAATATCTTCAAGTAAAAACTATTGATAGGGTCTTTAAAGAGGCCTCCCTTAGGATAAACAAGGATGTATGCACCCTAAGTTAAGTAGTGCTTGACAATGAAAGGGCCTCCCTAGATAGTCTTGAAATTGCCTAGTCCTAATGTGTCGTTGGCGACATGATAAACAAGGACTAGGTCACCCTCGTTAAAGGAACATGGGAATACTTGTTAATCATAAGTGGCATTGGAGAATTTTTGTTGGGTTTTTATATTCTTTGCAGTGAAAGTCTAGTTGAGGTGGCTCGAATGAAGGTCGAAGTTAAGGTATGTCGACAACAAGTCGAAGGTCGAGGTTAGTTGATCGGGAAAAGTCGAAGTCAAAGATATCGACAACAATTCAAGCAACAAGAGGTCGAAGTGCAGGTGTGAGGCAGCCAGATAGAGACTAAATGAAGGTCTATTGGTAGTCGAATGGTAATCTGAATTGGAGTCGACTATAACATAATCCAGGGAGTTGTGGGATTCGTAGAGAATGATTTACATGGATTTGTAACCATTTTTGGGTGCCAATCTTTAGGTTTTTTCCTTTTGAAAATAACAAAAAGAGGCATGTTGTAAGGCCATAAAATGTAATGGAGGTTAATTCATGTAATCAATGAATCTTAGGATAGCCAATCTTTAGAGAAATATTTAGATGTAGGTTGTTGGTCATGCAGATGTAAGCTAGATTGGCTACAAGGTTGTTCTTGTGCAAGAAAGATGGTATGATGTCGATTGTGTCTTAGGTGTAGACCAAGGTTATACATGTAGCCTTTTATTCAGATTGAATAAGACAACAAGAGATAAGAATACTCAACGAATGTTGGTTTTCTTGGTTTAGGGTTTTCAGCATAAAATCTCATTGTACTGTGTGTTTTCTTTGTCATTTACGTTGTTGATTAAATTCTTATTCTCCTTTGTTAGGTTTAGTGTGGAAGTGTATCTCATTTCTTGACATGTGGTATCAGAGCTTAGGTCTTCCCTGACAAATGAGTTATCAGAGTGGTGTCATGCTTTGGTGAGTATATTGGATCTTGATTTACCAATCTCGAATATGAGAACTAAAGCCTAGGTATAGTAAGATTCGTAAGTCATAAATTGTGTTAAATATCGTGGTAAAGAATGACAAGCAATTCCAAAATAGACATAGAAAAATTCAATGGACATTATTTTGAGCTTTGGAAGCTTAAAATGGAAGATCTTCTTATATATCGAGAAAAATGGATAACAGTCTGTCCAGGTACCCAACCAACAAGCATGTCGATGGAAGAATGGGAGAAACTCAAAAAAAGAGTAAGAAGTACGATTTGGCTTTGCCTTGCAGATTTAGTGATGTTGAATGTATCAAGTGAAGATTCATCCAAGAAAATGTGGGACAAGTTGGAAAGATTATACCAGTCGAAATATCTGTTAAATGAGTTGTTTCTAAGAAAGAAGTTGTATCTTCTGAGGATGAGTGATGGCAGTTTGGTGACTGAGCATTTAAATTCATTTAATACCGTGTTAAGCCAGTTATCATCTGTGGATATTAAGATCATTGATGAGGAGAAGTGTATCATCACATTATGTTATTTTCCAGACTCTTGGGACAACTTAGTCATGGCTATTGGGAGTAATAAAACCATAATAGTGCTAGAGGACATGATTGCTTCTCTACTATCGAAATAAATGAGAAGGAAGAAAATGGAAGGATTGACCAAAGATGCTCTAGTAGTGAGAGGTAGACCGATAGAAAAAGATAAAGGAATATTCTCCGGTAGAAATTTCAAGTTGAAGTGTAGATCTAAATCCCCAGTTCAATCGATGCGAAGATGCTAGAAATGTAGTAAAGTTGGGAATTACAAAAAGGAATGTAATTCGAAGGAAACAAACGTCAATGCTGGATCCGAGGAGAAGCAATCAACTGAGAGAAATACAACCCTGAATAAGGGAGGTGATGTGTACCTGGCATTGAATAGTACACAGTCGAATCAAGATGTTTGGTTGATCGACTGAGGAGCATCCTATCATACGACACCACATAAAGAATGGTTCTGTGAATATGAACGGTATGATGGGGCTGATGTGCTCTTGGGGGATGACTCAACAAACATAATTTTCAGACGAGGAAGAGTTCGACTGATATTGCAGGATGGGAGGAAACGAACCCTTCTAGGTGTGCTACATATTCAGAGTTTGGAAATAAACCTGATATCTATCAACAAGATGAGTGATGTAGGTGTGCATACTCTGTTTCAGAAGGATTTGAGAAAGATGGTCAAAGGTGCGATGGTATTAATGAAAGGAGTTCGAATTGGCACCATATACAAGCTGTTAGGGAATTTCGACTCGACTGGATGCAACAACATCATTTCTCCTGAAATCGACTCAACTGCGACTCAAATCAACTCAAGTTGAGCTAATTTGATACATGTCAACTCGACAAGACATGATAAAATCAACCCGACTAGGTTATAGCACGAGAGGATGGGACACATTGGAGAAAACATACTTCGAGCTATGCAAAGAAAAGGTATGATCGAAGGGTTTCCTGAATTTGGTTTAGAGGTTGAATTTTGTGAACATTGCATATATGGAAAAAAAAGTCGGGTGAGGTTCCCATCTAAAGAGACAAAGGCAAGTGGGATTCTATAATTGGTGCATAGTGATGTGTTTGGACCAGTTATAGTTCCTTCACTTGGTGGATCCCTGTATTATGTCTCCTTCATAGATGATTTTTACAGGAAGACATGGATATATTTCCTGAGGAAGAAATTAGAGGTTTTCAAGAGGTTTAAGGATTTTAAATCTCTTGTGGAAAACCAGTCAGAGAAAAGGATTAAAGTGCTGAGGACTTACAATGGTGGTGAATTCTGTGGAAAGGAATTTGATTGCTTTTGTAAGAAGTGAGGCATAGCATGCCAAAATACCACACCATATACCCCACAACAAAATGAAGTTTCCAAGAGAATGAACAAAATGTTGATGGATAAGGCAAGGAGAATGCTTAGGGGTGCTGGTCTCGCACAATAATTCTGGGCAGAGGCATTCAAAACTGCAATATATCTGGTGAATATGTCTCCTTCATCGGCGCTAGTTGACACAAATCCACATGAGGTATGGTCGGGTAAGAAGACTTCGATGACATATATCAAAGTATTTGGCTATGATGCATTTGTGCATGTTCCCAAGGAAAAGAGGAACAAACTAGACAAGAAGGCAGTCAAATGAATTTTCATTGGATATGAAGAAGGAGTGGAAGGATATAAGCTCTGGGATCCTACATCAAGGAGAACAATGTATAGTTGAGATGTGGTCTTCAGAGAAGTCCGAGGTAAGTCTGAGCTTGAGGAATTTGTTTAGACCGAGAATAACCTTGAGATGGTGTGGTTTGAATTGAGGAATGAAGAAGATGGTTCAGATGAGTCAACTGAATCTGAGGAAGAGGTGGAACAAAAAAACCCGGTGGTAAGGAGGTCGAAAAGAATAAGAAAATCGGTCGAAAGGTATATTATGCCTGACTTTCATTCTGCATTCTTGCTAACTTCCATTTATGATGAACCCAAGTTGGTCTGTGAGGAAATCGATTCAGAAGAGGGTAGACTATGTAAGGATGCCATGGTCGAAGAGATGGAATCCTTGCACAAGAATGAGACATGGGATTTAGTTACCTAGTGGAATAAATCCCATCAGTAGAAAATGGGTATTCAAGAAGAATATGAATGTCGTAGGACAAGTTGAGAAGTTTAAAGCTCGACTGGTAGCGAAAGTTTATTCCCAAGTTGAGGGAGTCGACTTCGGTGAGATTTTTTCCCTTGTTGAAAAACTAACTTTCATTAGAGTACTAATGTCTCTGGCTGCAACATTCGATTTGTAAATGGAATAGATGGATGCGAAGACAACATTCCTACATGGGGACCTAGAAGAAGAAATATACATGAAACAACATGAAGGAATTTTAGTAAAGGGAAAACAAGAGTTGGTGTGCAAACTAAAAAGATCCCTTTATGGTCTAAAGTAATCAACAAAGATGTGGTACCATAAGTTCAACACATACATCCTTAGTTTGGTATTTGTGAGAAGAAAATATGATCACTGCATATATTCCAAGGAAGAAGGTGGGCATTTCATATATGTAGCTTTGTATGTCAATGACATGTTGCTGATTGGAAATAACATGGATGCAATAAAGGAGGGGAAGAAGCAGATATCCTCCAAGTTCGACATAAAGGATGTTGGTGCAACTAAATTCATTTTGGGAATGGATATTAAGAGAGATCGAGCCGCTAGAAAGATCTTTTTGAATCAGATGAAGTATATTGAAATAGTTCCGAAATGATTCAACATGCAGTATTGCAAACCAATGAAGGTGCCAATTCCTATGGGAGCAAGGCTTACTACTGAACAGTTTCCAAAGACACATGAAGAAATATAGGACATGGCACATGTTGCCTATGCAAGTGTTGTTGTTAGTCTAATGTATGAGATGGCCTGCACTTGACCATATATTTCCCATGCAGTAAGAGTGCTGAGAAAGTATGTGTCAACACCTAGAAAGCAGCACTGGACAACTGTCAAGAGAGTATTCAGGTATTTGTGTGTCACAAAGGACTATGCTATATGCTACCAAGGAATACATGGAGATGACAGTGGTAAATTAGATGTACTTGGCTTTGTCGACGTCGATTTGGCTGGAAATCTGGATCGATGGAGGTCGACCAACAGATATGTCATCAAGATGTTTGGTGGAGCAATAATCTAGAGTAAGCGACACATAGTTGTAGCCTTGTCAACAGCATAAGATGAATACATGGAAGCCACTCATGGAAGCAAAGAAGTGGTTTGGCTACAAAGGTTGTGTTCATGGATCGGGTTTGAGCAGAGAGCTATGAAGGTGAGTTGCGATAGTTAAAGCACAATATTTCTAGAAAAGAACCCTGCTTATCATTTGAAGACTAAGGACATTAATGTACAATACCATTTCATAAGATATATGGTGGAAAGTAACAATGTACTACTAGAGAAAGTATACACGTTGGAAAACATAGAAGACTTGTTGACCAAGTCTGTGACTGCTGTGAAGTTCTCTTTGTGCAGAGAGGCAATGGGCACTGCCACCTTGGGTCTGTGAATGAAATTTCAGGAATCTCCTGTTTCAGCAAAGAAGACAACAAGTGGCAGAATTTTTAGTTGTTATATTCTTTGTAGTGAAAGTCTAGTCGAGGTGGATCGACTGAAGGTTGAAGTTGAGGTAGATTGAAATCAAGTCGAAGGTTGAGGTCAGTCTACTAGGTAAAGTTGAAGTCGAAGATATCGACGACAATTCAACACACAAGATGTCGAAATGCAGGTGTGATACGACTGACTAGATACTGAATGAAGGCCATGCTAATCTGACTTGGAGTCGACTGTAATAGAATCCTGGGATTTGCGGGATTTGTAGCCATTGATCTGCATGGATTTGTAACCATTTTTGGGTGCCAATATTGAGGGTTTTTCATGTTTTAAATCCTATAAAGAGGCTTTTTGTAAGGTCGTAAATGATAATGCAGGTTAATGCATGTAATCAATGAAACTTAGGATAACCATTCTTTAGAGAAATATTTAGATGTAGGTTGTTGGTCATGCAGATGTAAGACAAATTGGCTACATGGTTGTTCTTGCACAAGAAAGAGGGTATGATGTCGATTGTGTTTTAGGGTTGGAACAAGGTTAGAAATGTAACCTTTTATTCATATTGAATAAGACAACAAGAGAGAAGAATGCTCAAGGAATGTTGGTTTTCCCGATTTAGGGTTTCTAGGGTAAAATCTCGGTGTATTGTGTGATTTCTTTGTCATTTACATTCTTGATTAAATTCTTCTTATTCTATGCTAGGTTTAGTGTGGAAGTGTATCTCATTTACTAACAATTTTTCGGTAGTTTCATTGTGTTGTAATGAATATCGTTGATCCTCATTAGTACTCTCCAAATCCACACGGTGCTACCAAAGTGGTGTGGTATCCAAAAGGAGTTTGGTTTCCATATGGAGGGTTGGGATTTTGCATTCAATGGGGAAAACTACTTCCACTCCATGCATGAGATGGAAAGGGGTAAACCTTGTGGTATTTTTAATTGATGTCCTATAGGCCCAAAGTGAAAAGAATATCATGTGATGCCAGTTGGATTTGTGCTTGTTAAATATCTAATGTATCATGGTTTTAAGGATCTTGTTGACAACCTCCACTTGACCATTGGATTGCAAATAGTAAGGGGATGGAAATTCATGTGTAAAATTGAGTAACAAGGATGATTCCTGGAAAATATTTTTCTTGAAATGCTTTCCACGATGTAAGACCAAATGCTTGGAAACCCCAAAGAAAGTGATAATGTGGTTGAAGAAAAAATGAGTGGTTGTGTACAATGTTTTATTATATGTTTGCATCGCTTCAACCCACTTGGTAAAGTATTCAACAACCACACAAATGTACTTGTGGCCATAGCTAGATGGAGGTTTGCATGTCATAAATTCAATCCCCCACTTATAGAAGGGACCAATAGTGATGATAGGATGTTAAGAACCTGAATAGATCTACCAATATAATAATCACAAATACTGAATACACAATAGATCCACAAGCAATATAGAAGAAACCGTACTTTGTTATTACCAAACCCTTGAGGTAGGGCAACACCATACAATGGATTCTATTATGGAAGGGATCCTCTCCTGTTCACTTGCCTCTTCGAGGGGGCATCCTCCTATTGAGCTACCGCTCCAAATACAATATTTCTTTTCATGTCTCATTACATTGCTTGAACCCCTTTATATAGTGCTATCATCACCTAAGAACATTCTAGAGGAGAAATCTTCTAGAAGTAGAACCTTCTAAGAAGTCCTCTTACATTTATTATATCTAATTACGCATTTATTATATCTAACTACCATAGTGGGCCTTATTTAATAATATAGTGGACCTAGTCCACCTTACATTGAATGACCAGAACCTTCTAAGAAGTCCTCTTACATTTATTATATCTAATTACCCATTTATTATATCTAACTACCATAGTGGGCCTTATTTAATAATATAGTGGACCTAATCCACCTTACATTGAATGACCTCCACTATTATCACTATGGGCCCTCTGGGCCCCCCTACTACCTCTCTAGCTACCTTACATAAGATGTAGCGAAGTTGGTGGAGCTCTAGTATTGTGAGCTAATATCTAGCACTTCATGCATCACCTTGAGTGCATGAATGTAGTCATGGAAGAGGGTGGGCCAAAAATATATAAAACATATGATTTTATGGGTGGTGGAGATTCCTGATAAATTATTGCCGCAAGAACCACTATGACATTTGATTAAGACTCATTCAAATTCCTCAAGGGTGAGGCACCAACGTAATATAGTATCCACTCCTCACTTATACAAGACATCTCCTATGAGGAGGTATCAATGAGATTGATGGTAGATGCATCGTCAATCATCTCATGAGAGGTGTGGGATGAATTTCTTAGTGCGAACATAGATTAAAATGTCATTGTACCATTGGTTGTTTGATGAAATTAAGAAGATGTGCTCTTTCAAAAAGTTGTCATTCATTGGTGGGTATGTGGTGTCAGACAAGAGATCAATGATAAATTATATGAGGATGACTGCCTTCTTACTCTTCGGGGTTATGAAATCAAGGTAAAATTTCTAAACAATTACAATCCAACAAGTGAAATTACCATTGACAAGTTGTCAACCAAGGAGGTATTGCATGGGATTGGAATTTGTGATGACTCTAGTGGTTCGAAGTAAAGTTTAATGGTGTAGATTTTGGACTATGTGAATGATGGCTAGGGATAGTTTGTCCTTGTGATTGTAGTTGATAGGAGGTCCTTATAGGTTATTTCTCACTTAGTGTATGACATGCTCCTTGCCATCTTCCCCTTTCTAGAATAATACTCCCATGATGGAGAAATCTAAGGGGGATAAGAAAAGGATGTAATCCTTATTGAAGTCAGGGGGATTGATTAATGGGGTGTTCAAGAGAGTGTGTTTCAAAGCATAAAACTATTGTTGTGGTCAGTTGACCCATTGGAATATGATGTATTGGCATCACAATCATAAGAATCCATGAGTGCAAGTGGCATAATTAGGAACAAAGCATCATAATAATTTTCCTTTTCCATATAGAATTTGTAGTTGCTGCAAGGTATTAGGGGGAGGAATTTCATTGATGGATTGGAATTTCATAGGTTCAACCATGATTCCTTGTTGGGAAACAAGAAAACCCAGTAATCATTTGGTAGTGATGCAAAAAACACACTTGAGGGGGCTCAATAAAATTTTGTATTTTCGACATTGTTGAGAGATGGCGTAGAGGTCTTCTAGGTGCTATGATTCCTTCTTAGACTGAGCTATGCGGTCATTAAGATAGGACAAGATGAAATGGGAATGGTCATGAAAAATATAAATCATGGCATGATGGAAGGTGGTCACAACATGTTTTATCCCAAAGGAGATAACAATGTAGGAAAACGTGGCCCAATATGTGGTGAATGTAGTTTTATAGTGATCTCCATGGTGGATTTGAATCTAGTTATAACCTAAGAATCCATCCATAAAAGAAAGGACCTCATGCTCGATGGACTAATCGATAACCTAGTCGATGGGGGGTTTGGGAAGTTGTCTTTTGGATGAGCTTGGTTTAGATCACATAAATCAATACAAATGCATATATTTCCCTATTTTTTATTCACAGGGACGATGTTGGGTACCCATGATGTGTATGAGATTAGATAGATAAAACCAAATTTGTGAAGATTGTCAATTTCGACTTTGGTGGCCATGGATTTAGAGGGACAAAGGGACCTTTGTTTCTGCTAGATAGAGGATGCATCTAGCCATGTGTCGCTATGAAGTTCAATAATGGTTGGATTAAGTCTGAGCATTTCAATATATGACCAAGTGAAAACATCATGAAACCCTTATAAGATAGGTTTAAATGTGATTACCTCTTCAATGGAATAGGCTATGCTAAGGAGGATGTCTTCTTGTATTCTTGGTGTTATTGAGATGTATTCTTGTATGCTTGGTGTTATTGAAGAGGGTAATATGGACTTAGGAATTATAGAGAGCACGGGTTGGAGGGACACGAGGAGTGGCTTGGTTTTTTCCCCATGCTTTCTTATTTTTACCACAAACCGCTTTGTCGATTCCAGTTTTCATCAGGGTGACAATTGGTTCCATAGTGTGTATAACTATGTGAAATGATGAATTAGGCTCTATTGTGAGGGTTAGAGGTGTTAGGCACCACATAGGTATTCCCAAGGTAAGGCTTGGGAATCTTGGTGTGTCCATCACTAGGTGTCCCAAAACTCTCGATGGTGGGAAGAAGAAGGGGATGCCAATAATAGGATTTAGTGCTTCCTTGGTGGAAGGTGGTTTATCACACATGGAAAATGATATTGAAATATATTGGGTGGTATATGGTACCACCTAGATTGACATTAGCATGCAAAATTGGGTTGAATCAACTAGCAAAACTTGAGGTGGTTTGTTGTGATTTGTGACAAGTAACATGGAATATTTGGATATCCTAGGGCCAATTTCAACGTATGATGGGGGATATTGAATTTCCCCTATGAGGGGAAGAATGTTATCTATATTAGAAATTGATCAAGGTTCATAGTGTGTGATTTTTTCTATGTGATGACCTTCCCACTGTGAGGGAACATTGTCATGTGAAACACTAATGAAGCAATAGATTTCATAACATACATATAAATATGTCCATGGAGGATGTCATAGTATAAGGGTGAATATATGACCTCAATGTATATTAATAAAAAATTTCACACTATCTCAATGGGGACATTTTGGTAAATCCCTTTATGTTGGGATGGGTTTCCATCATAATCCCAAAGGTTGATGGTAAAAGGAGTAACATCAAGGGAGGATAACTTCTTCAATACATTGGTAGACATGATGCAAGTAGATGTTCCCTAATATATAATGCATTTATAGATGGTGATGTTTCTAATTGTGACAAGGATTTGGAAAGCCACAAGGGAGGGGAGCCTGAGATTTGAGATATCCAAATTGAAGGTTATGAGTTTAGAATCAAAAGGTTTGACTACCCCTAATAGTGATAACAAAGACTTTCTTTGAGTAGGACAAGTATGTACGACCTCAAGAGTTGACATGGTTGTAGGGGATTGGGACAAATCGTCAACAATGTTGTAACTATGAGAAACCCTTGCATGAGGGTTATGAGTGGTACATCATAGAATCTCCTTTCGTACATGAGGTGTAGGGTCACTACTAGGGTGTGGAATAGTCAAGGGGGTGCTCACAGGTGGTTGGGTGGCTTCTAAATTGGCCAAAGGTAAGTTGGGGGGAATACCCTATAGGAATTTGTGGGTTTGAAGATGAATATCTTCAGAGTTCATGTAGATATTCTAATATGCATGATATCTAGATTTTGAGCAAGAATCAGAGGTTGGTATGCTCTTCATGCTTGGGAAAAGATACTAGTTTCATATTAGTTGGCCACAAATCCTTGTTAAGAGAAGGTATAGTGTAACAAAATTGGCTGTGGTGGTGGAGGAAATGGTTGTAGAGGCGATGCTACCCCTTATGGGGACTTAAATCCTTGGTCAGACATCATTTTATCCATATGTTTATATTCTACAATTTGGGGGTAGTGAAGGGTATAATGGTTGAACTCACCACACACCACACAAGGAAATTTAGTCCTAAGACCATTGTTCATTCCTTTTCTGGGTTGGTTTTTGTTACCAACATTCTGATTCTAGTTTCCCATGTTGGCATTGACCCTAGAATTATTGTGTGGGCTGGGTTAATTTACCCCTAGTCCCTGATTTGTTTTCTACTTGTTCTTCCCTTTATTCTTTCCCTTATTCTTTGTGTTTGAGGAATTAACCATATTCAGTTTCTCAAATGCACGGATTTGTTGAGCTAGTGAAGGTTGAACAATTTTAATTCCAGTGTGTTACTAAGTAGGTGCTGGGCTAGCAAAAAATGGTTGGGAAATAGGGAATGTGTAGTAATTTTTTCCTTGTGAGAGGTTTCCATATTGGTAGTAAAATATGGATGTCCCTCCACTGCAATTTTGAATCTTGCATGATGTTCCATGCCTGTGTGGTGAAGAATGTACTCTTGGGGAGGGTGTGTTGGGCCTTGAATGTAATGGATTGATTCCACCCTACATATGGGATGGGTTATTGTGGGCTATGTTGTTATGTTCATATGAAGTGATAAATGCATTTTGAGGCATGTTGGGTCCTCCATAATGGTTACCATAATGATTGGTACCATATGGGGGATGGGTGCCTATATAGGTTGTTGACATGAGTCACGGACCTTATCAAACCATTTGTTGAATGGAATGTCCCAAGAGTGTCTCGCTCAAATGGGATAGGGAGAAGGACATCAATGATGCCTATGTACAAATACACTGGCTAGGAATAAATGAGGTCAAGGTGTCAGGATTTGAGGACAACCTCATCTTCTATATGAGGCATGGTGGTGGCCGCATATTTGGTGATCGAGGGTAAGAGAGATTTCAAGAATCAATCCAAGAGGAGTTTATTCTTGAATTCATTTTACACAAGCTACATCATTGATGTCACTCATGGATGTGATCCATGATATGTGTTGAGTTGGTTTGTTTAAATTCAATAAGAATTTCCAAGTTGGAGTCATGGCGAATAGGTAATATAAAAAATGTCAAGAATGCATTTGCCAAAGACACAAAGTTTTCATGTGATTGTATTACTTCATTAAGGTACCACTTGGCTGATGATCCAGTTAGATTTCACTGTAAAGGTATGATGTAGAAGTAATCATTTTTTATAATATTGGATGAGAACCATAAATGAAAGTCATAATATGGTTGGCAGGGTCTTCACCTAATTGTTTCTCAAATTTTGGAATATCGGAAGGTAGCTTGGTTGGTATGGGTGACCAACTTAGTAATGTAATATGGGGTCATTTGTGAGCTTCATAAAATCAAGGAGATTGCGACTATCCTTATATGATAGGTTGTTGGATGCATGTGGNGGAAAAATTTCCATTGAGGTTGTCTTATGGGAGCCTACTCCTGATGGGGATGGGATTCCAAGAGGGGACCTAGGGGGATATGAGCTCAACAAGAATGATATGAGAAGAGATGAACCTAATAATGTCACACCTAAGGGCGAGTGCAAGCGATTTGGTCTATATAGTGGAAAATAAAGACTAGGAATGCGTCCCAACACTTGGGAAAGGCTGTGCAAGTGCCAAGAATGTCGAGGTGACTGAGGGTTATCAAAGGTTCCTAGTTATGTAGGTGATGTGTGAAATTCAAATGGATAGTTGCTATAATTTCGAATATGTGAAAAAATGAAACAACTGTTCTTATGGTGAAATTATTTAATGTATTTCACTTTAAACCACAACATATGTTTTGATTTAGGGAGATTTTTCAAATGATGGTTTTGAAAAAAAAGAAAAATCATATGTACTATGACTTCTAATGTCCCTCCACTCATATGTAACTAGGACTTCCAAAAGGGAATATGAAGAGAATCAAAGACCAACAAAAAGTGTAAGGCAATTGTGTCAAGACAGAACCACAAAGGAATTTGACCCTCAAGTTGACTTAGAATTCGATGGCCACATGATTAAACAAGTCATGGCCGATTTTTTATCACAATTGAATATCCTTCAAAAAGAAACATGGGTCTGACTCAGAAGACCCCTACTAGAATTGACAATGAACTACTTAAAACTAGAATATCAAAGATTCATTGAACCAATCAACCCTCTCAAAAGTGTCATCACTTCTATAATGGAAATTCTAACGAGATTCAATTTTGATGTTATAAACTAGGTCGAAGGCATTCTTGCTTATCCAATGCTAGTCAGAATACACTATGGAAGGAACATGAAAGCCACAATATCTTTAGAAAGAGACTGGATCAAGATGAAAGAAGGAAAACCATGGGTCGAGACATGGGATGAGGCCCACGAAGCACATCGACTATACTAGGTAATGCATGAACATAAAGACAATGTTGAACCTAACATTGAAGGATAAATGTTATTCAGATCTCCACCGTCGATAGACCAAAATTCAGATACTGAACTGTACAACTGGAAGATGAAGAATTATGAAATTCAAGACAAAGAATGTTGGCCAATAAAGGAAATACCTATCAAACAATCCATCACATGCTTATCGATTCACACAATCCCTATTGTCACTGAAAGAAAATTAAAACAAACACCAACATTAATACCGACTAATGCATACACAAGAACTTACCCACGGTTTAATGAACAAAGTTGTTTGTCGACACATGTTGACAAAGTCTCCAATTCAATAGGGGAACAAGGAAGAATACAAATTCTAGTCGAGTCCTTCATTGGCCAAGCAACCTGATGGTGGGAGACTCATGCAAAATGACTTCAAACACGGAATATCGCCACATTATATTTTGTGGAAATATTTGTTGGGAAAAATCTCTCTGCAAATATTGACATCTTGATATTTAAACCTATATTTGACCCATAAATCCACATACAAAAGTCCAAGCAAGATTGGAAAAAAGTAGTATACAAAGAGGAAAGAGTATGGCCGCATTTGTTCCCGAATACATTAGATGATATACCTCACAAATGGTATAATATTGAAGAAGCATCAGGTCATAATTTTGACAGGAATGAAATAAAATACAACTTCCTTAAATATTTTGAATTTAATCCGAAAGAGGCACTCCTACAAGAGGAAGCTAGGGAAACAAAAAAATTCTTGGGAAAACCGAATCCTGAAAAAATTGAAGAAAAAGGAAAAACCAAATTCGACGAGGGATAGAAATTGACTTGTAACCTGGTATCAACACAAAGTATACAAAAGATAATAGTTCAATGAGTCAAAATGGAAAACATAAGTTTTTTCAGGTTAAATCTTCCGATGGAAAAAATACCACCTCATAGTACAAAATTTTGTAAAAACAGTATACTCTGTGACCAAGGAAGACACAGAACAATACGAACACACAAAAAAACAATATTTCCTTTCAAGTTACAATCAATTCATAGAAGGAGAATTCTATTTATATGATTAAAAATCACCTGATTGGATGGATGCAAGAAATAAAGACCAAAGAATTTGACATCTCTATAGATGGATGACCAAAAATGGCCAGAGTAGGTGACTATTGGTTCGAGAAGCAAACCATGGAAATGGTCGATATACTAAAAAAATATCAAGATGTATTCATAGAAGACTATAAATACCTCAAAGGACTCATACAAGAGATGTGAGAAATGAATATTGAACTCCTCCCTGGAGCCAAACCCATTAAGAAACGACTATGCAAACTGGCACACAAATACAAACCCATCGTTCAAAAGGAAATCAAAGCAATGTTAACTACTAATATTATATACCCAATTGAAAAGTTGGAATGGAAAAGTCCGATGGTCATGCAACCTAAGAAACATGACCCAAAAAAAATGAGAATCTGTGTCGACTTTCAGGGATTAAGCAAACTCACAGTAACTGACCCATTCCCAACTCCGTTTGTCGACGAAATTATCAATGAAGTTGTGGGTCATGAATGCTACTAATTCAATGATGGTTTCTATGGATAAAATCAATTACCAATAGAAAAAGAGGATCAAGAAAAATGACATTTGTCTCCAAGTTTGGATCCTTTGCTTACAGAGTAATTCCTTTCTGTTTAAAAAATGCCCCAATAGTCTTTTCCATAATAGTGGTTAAGGCATTCTAGGAGTACATCTACAAAACAATGGAAATATACTTTGATGATTGGACCATCTATAGTCTCCTAAAATACCATATACAGTGGCTAAGAATGATGCTGGAGAGATGAAGGTAAATCCATTTATCTTTAAACATTAAAAAATGCATCTTTGCCATGCCAATTGGTATATTGTTGGGCCACATTGTATGCAAAGACGAAATTAAGGTAGACATGGATAAGATCAAAGTTATTCTCAATTCGAAACCACCAGTAAACCAAAAAAAAATTAAAATATTCATTGGGCACACATGATACTATCAAAATTTTTTTCGTCACTACTCTGACATAACATTTCCAATTGACGAGCTATTGAAGAAACAAGCCGAATTTTATTCGACCCAAGAATGCAACAAGTCCTTTGAGATATTAAAATCAAATTTGGTAGAAGCACCTATCTTAAGATACCTAGATTGGTCGAATAAATTTCACGTGCATGTCTATTCATCCAACGTCATCATTGGCTTAGTTTTGGCCCAACCAGATGATGATTTAATCAAACATCCAAATGCATATGGCAGTCAGAAGTTAAAGAAGGAAGAAATAAATTATTCCACAATGGAACACGAGGCCCTCACAATGATATTTTCCATACACAAATTTAGGCACTACTTATTAGCAAATCCACTTGTATTCTTACATACCACCATGTGTTGAAATATCTTGTAAACAAACCTGTACACCAAGGGAAAATGTGTCGATGGCTACTGCTATTTCAAGAATTCGACTTTGAAGTAATAATCCAACCAGGGAAGACCAATTTAGGGCCAAATCAACTGTCCCGACTAGAGACAGGGGAATATTCAACCAGAATTGAAGACGGATTCCCAGACACAAACTTATTTAGAGTAGAAGTAGTCCCCAAGGAACTAGAAGAGAATTCTAATTTCTTAGAAGAAGGGAAAGCTCTGGATGGTATCCCAACTAATAAAATGAAAATTCTAACAATGAAAGTTGCACAATTCACCCTGATGAATGGTTACTTCTACAAGATAGGACTCGACAATATTTTAAGGAGATGTGAATTAGAGAATGAAAGAGAAGACATCATTACCGAGGTGCACATAGGCCCAACAAGAAGTCACTTTCAGGCCGATACAATAGCTAGGGAAATTTTACAAGCTGGTCTTTGGTGGCCAACACTACATAAAGATTGTCGGGAGCAAATAAATAAATGAGACAAGTGCCAATGGATAGGCAGACCGCTATGGAAAAATGAGATGCCCTTACATTATATAAATCCCAATTTACCATTTGAAATCTGGGCTATTGATTTTGTTGGACCCTTCCTGAAAAGAGCCAAAAGAACGGGGGCAAGATATATCATTGCAATTGTTGAATACTTAACCAAATGGGCAGAAGAAGAACCTATCGAGAATTGTACAAAGGAAGTAGCCACATAATTTATCTATGAAAATATAATAACTCATTTCATCTGCCCTATGACAATAATCAGTGACCAATGCACACATTTTTTCAACAATACAATTGAAATACTACTGAATAAATTGATGATTGACCATAACAAGAAAATTGGCTATCATACGTAGGCCAACGAAGCCATCAAATATTTTAACAAGACTCTACATAAAGGCTTAACAAAATTATTTGGACTTGACAAAGACAACTGGGGTAATAAAATTTCGACAATCCTATGGGCCTATAGAGAAACATAGAAAAGATTGATAGAATAGACACCTTTCAAGCTAGTCTATGGTCAGGAAGCCATCATACCACTTCAATTTTGTGCTGATGTAGGTAGGATAACATCAGTATTGAAATTCGACCATATACGTAATACAAGGCAACATTTCTACCAAATAAATCAATTATAAGAGGAAATAATGTTGTCACAACAACACCAGGAAATCCAAAAGAACTAGCAAAAATCCTGGCATGATCGACATATCAAGAAAATGGATATTCATGACGGGGACTTGGTACTCCTATATGATAGTAAAGTAAAAGGAAAACCATGAAAAATAGAAACTACATGGCTTGGTCCATATGTGGTCAAATACATTTGACCTTCAAGAGCAGTGAAACTAAGAACACTTCAAGGGAAACCCTTTAAGAAATTAGTCAATGGGGCCTGACTAAAGAAATATCATACATAACAAGCCACAACCCTACTGGTGTTGTTTTAGGGGAAGGGGGGGGACACTAGTAGGATTTCACAAAATAACCCCGAAACAATATCAGTCAAAGAAAATGCATTTCAAACCATCAACAATACAAACATAGAGTTAAATGGCCAAACCATCAGGAGATCAGAAGCAGACATAGAAATATATTTCAACTTTCGCCAGAAATAGAAAGGTCTATTCACATGAACCAATAATCAATATCGACACCATTATTGAGAAATATCTGGCTATTACAACAATGCACAATATTTTGCATGATGTATAGATGGATGGTTAGGACAAACAATATCTCTCATCAAGACAATAAAGATTATGTAAGCATACAAAGCAGCTGAGCCCATACCACCGGTATTAGCCTCATTAACAAAGGACATAAACCATCATTAATCATGCACTTCTATGCAAAACTGATACATTTGAAGATTAAGTTACGTGCAGAACGTCCAGATATCCTATCAGTTTCCCTTGAGATCTTGAAACCGACCCCTATATATTACAACTAAAGGAACAAAGATAAACAATTTTTTAAGCATTTAATTTTTCTAACATAGACCATGATGTTGAGCAATGTAGAAAACGACACCCACCTGATCTAGATCCTCAACATGCAGAAGATGGCCAACCATCTTGGATACAGACGTCAGAAGAAGGGAATCACCATCACACGAAGGAAGAAATGTCCCTCTATGACCTCACTTGCTCAATTCCTAGAACAATGGTGCATTCAAGAATCATACTTGAGATAGGTTAGGGAAGTCACAATCCAGTTCAGGTTACTTGAATAACACATAGAAATAAAATGTCAAAATATCATTTCAAGTAACACATTTATGTGGGAAGAAAAGCTAACTGTGGACACAAAATTAGGGATGCAACCAAACTTTGGCATCTGAATAAAACAAATTTGATTAGCTACACTGAAGGAATAGTCTACCTGCAAATAAAAACACCTTTGATTCAAGAAGCAAAGAAACTTGACTAGAAATTGACTCTATCATTTTGTAATAGCCTTAGAAGGTCTTAGTAGAAAATTTTGTAAATTTTTTCATACACCCCTGCTTTCTCGGGACGATCAAGGAATTAGGGGGGGTGTTGTAGGGATAGTCGGCTCTAAAAACTATATCCCCCCGGTTGAGTTGACTATAAGAATTGGTTAAGGAAGCCATTCAAATAGGAAGTTAGATTCGACCGTAGAGGCAATTAATGTAACTAACTAGTAACTGTGCAACACACACACACACACACAATTATGTAAAAGAAAAGATAGAGGTTGTTTTTTCTATATCTAATTAAATGCATTTATGGTTCTCCCACTATTGTGTATGTATATCTGTATGCTTGTTTGTTTCTATATATAATTCTATAACATGTATTTCTCTATGTATGGATCTATTGGAAACTTCTTGTACTTTCCCCCTAACTACAAAGTGGGTAAGGGACTTGTAGCCTCAAAAAGTCAAGGGTCATAATAAAACAAAATCTGGATGGATGAACGAGAATAACATAAACAAATTTTTACCTGACCTCAACATATAACCCTTCATAGGTATCTCCTTGCCTTGGATTTTTCACACTTAACGTAAAGGATTTGAAATATCCCTTACACAACTTTTATGTTTCAAAATGAGAAATGATTACAAGGGTTTTTTTGGATTCCTATCCTCACAATCCTTAAAAATGCAATTAATTTTTTTGTGACCTCTTGAAGGAGGAATTAAGTTTGTTGGTTACTTGAGTTTTTTTTGGAGGACTAAACTAGCATCATGAACCATTTGTTTTTCTTAGAGGAGTGACAAAGGGGGTATTTTAGACTTCTCACCCTCATTGGTTCACCAAGATCACTTTTGGGTATAGGGTGAAGAACATACTTGAAAAAGAAGAATCTTTAGGTCCTTTGTGTGTGCGCTTGTGAGGAAACCACAATGTTTGATACAAGAGTGATTGAAAAATAAAATTGCAACACTTGAAGAAATTTGATCAAGCACAAAGCATGTGAACTTGAGTGGTTCTTACTCTACTTAATTCATTGTGAATTTTTTCAATTATTAACAATACTCTCAAGATGAGGTTTGCAAAAAAATTGAAAATATTATCAAAGGTAAAATATGTGAACTTTTAAGGGTTCTTGCTCCACCTAATTAGTTTCTAGATGATGGTGAATTTTGCAAATGACCACACCGAAAAATTGAAATTTGTGCAAAGGGAGGTAGTTCACCTACTTTCTTTGTATTGAGTCACCAATATCACTTTTGGGCACAAGTCAAATAGCATACTAGAGGAAATGAGTATTTTAGGTCCCTTGTGTGCGGTTTGTGTTAGAAAATGCGACAAAAATAACTAAAATTATACCCTATGCATATGTTTCCTCCTCCTACCCACTAAGTTAGCTTAATTACTAACGCAAATGGAAAGATAGAAGAAATTTTAAGCCTATAATTCCTAAAACGTTAAGGCCTACTACATGATTCCACTGATGAAATTGTTTGTTTCCTAAAAACAAGCACAAGTTTCTTTATATATAGTCACATAGGTTTGGCGGAAGTGCAGTGTTACAACCCACATGACCTTCATGAAAAATTGTCTCACATATGTGAGACTTCTGTGGAACAGACTAAAAAATCCACACAAATCATTGTACACAGAAATAATGAAATTCTAGAAAGAATAACCATTGAGGGTGGTTACTAAATGGATGCATAGGCTAATTACCCTTCCTGCAAGTCACCAAAAGTTATAAAATGACTAAAAACAACCTAAGATGTGATATGGAATTATGTAAACCCAAGTGAAGTCAACAATCTATGTTGGGGATTTTGTTGCATGGGTGAGAAAAATCTCCTTTGTTAAGCTAGGCCGTGAGCTAAACACTAGATAATGATTAGTTTTGGGACAAGCACAAGAGTGTTATTGTTCAAAATAAAGCAAAGAGGCATGCATAAAACTAAACTAAAAATTAAATTACAAGTATACCATTCAAACATAAAAAATTGGAGATAAACAACAATACTCATATATTAGTCCAATTGAAAGGAATGAACACGAGTACAAACACTTTCAAAGAATGGTTGGATGCAAATGAGCTCCAACACTCTTCTTGGGATGGGTCCTTTTGCTTCTTGAAATCCCTGTCTAACAATGTTGAATGAAGAAGTCTTTTTTCTTTGAATAAATAACTCAAACAAGCATGATGGTGATGAAAAATAGAGATGAGAGAGAAAGATAGATGATCTCCAATATCATTCCTATAGCATAACCATGCAACTATTTTCTTCTTCAAATGCCACCCCATGGCTTTCATTTTTAGAGAAATTCTATATTCCTTGTAGAACTAGTTCCAATGTGAAAGCTTTTCATTTAAAATGGATATCCCAATGTTTGAAAGGGACTTTGGAATGCCAAAGTACTCTTCATAAATGGGATGGGAGATTGAATTTCTATTATACATCAACCTAGGACAACCTGATCTAGGCCTTCTTCCTTAAATGAACTAAAGAATTCATGCTCACTCATGTGAGCAGACTTGCACGAATTTCAAAGAAAATGTCATGCAAGTTCTGTGAGTGTCAGTGAAGGAGGGTTGCACAAGTGTATGAAAACCCATTTTGTAACATTTTTTCCCTTGTTGTTTTTGAGGTGATGTAAAGTAGCCAAGACATAGCCTTTTATGTTGTATTCTTTCCAACAAATGATATATTTAGACAATTTCCTAAATGTCTCTTGTGAGTGAAATTGAGGTGATAACACCCCCCTCTATTGTTCCTCTAGGTGGGCATCAACTGAAGTGGCTCTACATCAACTAATCCTACCTCTACTATTTTGTGTTTAAAGTAAGAAATTGATCTATCTAGCCTTGAATTTATACCCCAAACCTTTACTTTAGACAAGGTAAAATTTATGCCACCTCTTATTAAGACCCTTCCATCTTTTACACATGATTGATCAAGAAAATAATCCCAATAATCTCACCTTTCCTCATAAGACCCATAACGATTTACTACATAGAAGTCTTGACCCAAGTATTTAAATTAGAGCTTGGTATAGAGACATTATTTAATAATAAAAAAGATTAGTAAAGAAGTGGAATGATTCCATCTTGATAGTAAAGCCCCCGAATTAGCAATTGCATCTAAATACCTAAAATCCCAATCTTTTGACAATCTCCATAACTCTTGGATGATATTTTGTCATTCTCCCATTGTTTCTTTCACTTATAGGACAACGTGCTTGTGTATCTCCACTAGCATGGTGATGGAAAGTATTTTTAAGGGACTTCCAAGACCTCATATATTAGTGGTAAACACTATCATTTGGAAACCCCTTGGGATGTTTGTCATATTCTAAAGACCCCCTAGAGAAAGTTCCACTTTTGTCATTGAATTTGTTTGAGAGATTTATCTTAAGCATGTCATAGAAAGGATTTTCTACCTATAGTGAAGGATCCTGACTCCAGAATAGGGTCAAGTTCCAAATCCCTAGCTTCTCCTTTGACTTCCTTTCCAGTAGCCCATTTTAAGATCTTAAGCAATATCTACCCAAAATAGAAAATTGATCCTCTTCCCCTACATCAAAATCAATTGACATAGATCTCCCTCTTGACATATAGACAAGCTTTCTGTTAAGACATTGGATATAGAATTTTGTTTCCCCTTAAGAGTGGTGGAGGATCCCTACCTTGGAATTCAAACCCCCCTAGAGGAATAACGCCTTGGTCCCCTCCTCAAAGTATCCATTGATCCAAATACGGAAGGCCAAGTTTAATTATCAATATGAACTAAAACCACATTAACTATCTGATTCAAATCAACCAAAGAATTGTCAAAACACTTACGAGTAGAATTGGTAGTTCCATCCTCCAAAGATTGTTTTATAGCCTTAGATGCAAGACTAAGTGCTTATTAGGGATGTAGGATATGTGGAAGATATGTATCCTTCTCCACTCCCTTTGTGCATTCCTTTCCCTCATTTGAAATATTCTTTGTAATTACATCATGACTAGATGGAATTGTCAGATCGACAAGAGAGATAACTTCTCTACCATGCCCATATTTTTTCCTCTTGGGATTTTAATAGGACCCTAAACCTCCTTGTTCTACCATAATTGATTCATAAAATGCTAGGGGCAATTTTCAACCACATGACCATCTAAGTGATCATGATGAACACAACGAAATGGTACTTTGCAGTAGTTCATGATTAGCATATGTGTTTCCCCCCCAAAAACAATCACCATGGATTGAAAAAGTAATTCATTAATATCAATCTCCACTGACACTTGGGATACAGTCCAGTAACACCTTGAAAAAAAAGAGACACATACCTCCAAATTTTTTCCAAGAGAGTTCTCGATCATCCTCAATGTTTTCTCCAACCAGAGTTCCAAGGGTAATCTAGGGAACTTTTACCATATCATAACCTTATTAGATACCTACATGTAGGATCGAACCATATAATCCAAGGCCTCAATGCTAGATAAGAATATTCCCAAAACCATTGACCCAAAAAAACCTTCTATACATCCTCCTCATTGTGAAAGATCAAGGATTTTTTCTTCTTCACACCTTTTCTAAATATTCTAACTCTACGATTCACAATGACCTTATATAACCCTCACTCCTTCATAGATCCTAATAGGGTTTCTAAATCTATATGTTTCCCAATAAGTCTATAACCCCACTAAAACCCTAATTTTCCTCATTTTTCCCTATAAAAATAATAGTGAATGAATCCTTGTCCAAGCCCGCCTCCAAAAACTTTGGGGCCTATAGATATTATTCCCTCTATTGAAAATATCATTAGAATAAATCCCCTTCATAGGCTTGGAAGGACCAATGACCAATATAATAACGTCAACTGAACTCACCCCTATACCATCTTCTTGAAATTTACTAATATCTATAATATGCTTGCATGGCTTTCTAGCACATCCACTTTCTTATTGTTTATGAGTGTTTCTTCCAAACCTGATAATACACCACCAATGACCCTTGATAATTCTCAACATTAGGGATGCCCTCCTTAAAATTTAGAGACACAAAAGTCCGAACGCCCTCCAAAGGTATTCATAGTTGTCAATAATCTCCTCATATATACCCAGTGGAGAAAAACTATGCCATAGAGGGGTTAAACATGTAAACCTTATCATTGTACACACACACACACACACACACACACACACACACACACACACACATTTATTTTAAGTATAAATGGTGGAAATACATTTAAAACATGCCCGAGATGATTAGTCTAAATAGAAATAGAAACCCTATAGCTCAAAATCATATAGACTAGCAAAAAAAAAAAACATCTTTGTAGATTGTAGCAAATCTAGAACAACTTGCAAAAATAAACCAAAGAAATAATCTTAATCAAGAAAGGACAAGAATGAACACCACTCCCATAATAGACATTGCATGCCATCAACATATGTCTACCATAATCTAGACAAACAATTGTTGAGTAGGAAGTGTAGTAAGAACTCAAAATATGGATGGCCTTCACGTCTACCATATTATTACTTCTAAACCGACAATCACAAGTGGAAGAGAAAAAATAGCAACTCTAATAAATACAAAACCCCTCATACTCCACACCAACCCATATTTCCCTCAAACACACCATAAAAAAAACAATGTTTGTTTATGTCAATCTATAGAGAACTACCTACCTTGGAGATTTAACAAGAATATCCTTATGGAGGCCATCAAATGCATACTCTATCTCGTGGAATACCCGAAGTGGACTAATAATCCCTCCATCAAATATCAACTTGTTTTTATTTCTCCATAGAACTCAAAAAACAACTAAGGGAAGAGCTTCATATTCAACTAAAACATCTACCTCCCACCATGATTTGATCACCTTCTCCAATGAAACACCTTTCCAAATAACACATCCTTAGTAAGCGTTCCTACAGTAGCTCAAACTTCCCTAGAAAAATGGCAGCCAACCAACATATCAAATACACACTCTAAAGAAGTTATGCACAGAGGGAACCATCATAGACCTTCAAAATATATTTTAAGAAGGTTTTCCCATGTTAAAATCATGTCGGATAGAGGCATCCACATAAAAATCCCAATTTTTAAAGGAACCCCAATCTTCCACATCTTTAACCACCACAATTGATTGGCTTGAGCTTGAGAATAAAAAAACATAGCTTCATAACCAAGCCTTGCAATATAGAATCCCCCACAATATTTTTTACCCACATTAGAGTGTCGTCCTCCCCTTTGATAAAAATATTGCTAGCTATCAATCCTTGCACAAACCCATCCCATTTCTTAACTTTTGGATCCACCAAAACCAAATCTTTAATCTTCATCCACATTTCTCCCAAAATGGATTGCCAACTATAGTACTAAAATCTACCATATATGTAATATTGGATTTTCTAAGAGTTTTGTGAATCACATTTGACTACCTAAAAGAAAAATCCCCTCCAATCCAAGTGTCTTCCCTGAGTTTAATGTTTATTCCATTCCCAATTGTCCATGCCAACCAGTTCCCAACTAGGAAAGACTAGACAAAATCTTTACAGATAATGAATGAATTAGAAAGAAAAATAAATTGAAAGTATGATCCACTCCAACATTGATAGTGGGAGAATGTATTTATGTATGATAACATCCTTCCACAAGTTTTTGGTTTCTAAGGCCTTGGAAAAATGAAAAATGTTCTTAAGGCCCAAACCTCCATCCTTCTTAGGTTTAGCTATTATATCTCTTCTAACTGAGGTCATCTTCTCCTTCTCATGTTTCCAAGTATAAAGGAAGATAAATATAATCATCCTAATTTTGTGTGAAATTCCTTTGGAAATGTCTGCTAAATTTTTTTCAGTAAATTGGGATAGCCTCCAAAACCACCTTAACCAAGATAAGTCTACCACCCATTGAAATCCATCTTGTGTACTAAGAAGTGATCCTACTCTACATTTCATTATATAACCACAACTAATCCTTACAACCTTACACATTTGGTTTCAAATTAAATCCCAAATATTTGAGCCCTAAATGAAAATCCACAACTTGTAAGGGTAACACAACTTATATAACATTTTGATTTCCATCCATCACTTTATGTAGCATTAAAGATGAATTTTTTTCATTCACCTCCATCCCTGTGGCCATATAAAACAACTCTATAAGACATTGAATTTATTTTGCATCCCTCAAATGACCATCTATTGGAAACCTAATCCATCTCTTAGGGTTACGATATTCATCACTTAACAGAATACGATCAATCAAGTGATATTGTAATAGTCATTGGGAGTCTAAGAGACTTTCAAATAAAAATCTAAAGATCATGACTATGTACTTATACATGTATCATATTGATGAATAATGCATTGCACACTTATCCCCTAATTCGTGTGTCCAAAAGTGATATCAGAGCACCTTTGTCTTTAGGGTATGATTCACTATGGTAGTTTTCCATAGCATATGAGTGTGTCCATAAATTCCCTCTCTTTGCCTGCCAACTTGTCAGTCTGGACCCTTTGCCTGCTAGTTTTCCACATGCATCCGCCATAAACATTTATTTGTGCCTCTAGGAATTCTAACAACATTTGTGCTTCTCCTCATTCTCACACACGTCTCTTCCCTCTCACACATCCTATTAGTGTTATTCCCCCTCATCAATCACACTCACACGAAGTGATACTATCCTTGGCACCGTATTCTTTCCTCACATGTAATGATACTAGTATCATTGTGAAACCCTACACACAAAACCCTAGCTATGAATCCCTCACACACATTCCTCACAAGGACCGGAACACCATTCGGCTACCTGTCAAACTGAAAGTGGAGTCGAACCCTATGTGACCATAACCTCGTCCTTAACTAAAGACTCCTCTCTCATTCGACATGAAACCATTCTTTGCATGATTATTCAGCCTACTTACTCCTTCACTGACTTTTCATTGCTCACTCCTTCATGCGACTTGAAAGTGTTCATCCTGCTACTTGCTACTTCCACGTTCCTTGCAAAATTAAGGTTCCTCACCACGTATGCATACACTAAAGCCTTACTGTCTAACAGTGGATTTTTAGCAGAAGGCACCAACTCCATACTTTGGTATCTCTCTAACAGATCGGTGCTTGGCAGTTTTCATTTTCATGTGGCAGTCGTTCCACTGTTTGTAGACCATGAACATAGAGAGGAGATTGCCTTATGCAATATTTGATATTCCCAATTTGTTGGATTGGCATTGAGTCTATGGCTAAGATTTGTAAGAGGATTATATCTCTTACCCTTAGGTATTGCATGAATCGTAGAGAATCTCTTACACATGGTTGCAAGTGCAACAAACTAGGGTTTCAAATCAAATTTTTCATGGAGAGCATAGGAGAGCAAACACATCAACAAGTAAGAAACATATTAGTGTGATAGAATTTGAAAGTATTTCCATAAACAGTTCTAGATAGTATTTTCTATCCACTAAAATAAGTTTATGCAATTGCATTCTTCTCGTGTATAACCTTACAATTGAGACATTACTAAATGTTTGCTAGCACTATGAGAGGAGATTCCAACATCACACACAGAAATTGGATGTTTGTTTTTCTATGTCTACTGGAAATTGAATATGAAAGAATGTGCTACTGAGTATGAGGGTGGAATTCGTATGTGGATTCTTTCTCTCTATTTGACTCTTTGGAGAATGAAATAATACATATTCTATCCTGAAGATCAACTCAAATACATAATCAAGAACACTAGTAAATAGTTTTTTGTAAGTTTACTTGTGTTTTTCTGTAAAGGGGTGCATTTTTGGTAGAAGTCGACACCCTTCATTTGTCGAGTCTTCATAATTCAGTTTGCATTGTAAAGTCTCGGTGGAGTTGCAAGAAACCTTGACGTTTAATTATGTCTTTAAAATGGCTCGAGTTGAGGAACTATTAGAGTTACTGAGCACTCTAATCCTCTCCTCTCTGAACAATATAGTCACCACTGAAAAAGCAGCTCTGTAGTCTATTGTAACATGCTTGCAAGTTTTGCAAGCCAAAGTATGACTGCTTCAAACTCAGACTCGACTTCTTCATGATGCACTTGAGGGAAAGAATCTTCGAAAAAATTCTGAACTAGTCCTTGTTCAAAACCCTATTTTTTAAGATGATGAAGATAATGATGTTGATTCAGATCAACCACAAGTGCAGGAAAAAATCAGTGAGACAACTTGAGATTCAAGTACATATGAATATCAACTTCCTCTTTCTATTCTAATCATCAGACCTTGGGAATAAATCATGCACAACAAGCATATAAGATGTATCATATATAAAAACGACGCCACCTTTCATATCCTTAATTATACCAAACCAATCCAGTTCCAGAGTGTTGGACTGCTTCAAGAAATTTCACATTCACCTACTCCAGTTCAAGAGAAGATTTCAATATGCCAACATTGTCAGCGTGTTGGCCATGTGGAAGATCAATGCTTCAATATTCATCCTTGCAAGCATTGTGGAAAGAAAAATCATCCTTCTGACAGATGTTCTAACAACAATAAATCTACAAGAATAACGAACCACTATGGGTGGATCACTTATTGGTAATGGTCATCAATAGCCAAGAAGATATCTGAGTCATACCATAGAATTCAATCTCAATTATTGACGCAAATTGTAGTGAAAGGATTTGCATCTTCTCACCTTGTACCTGATAGGAGGGACAACATCAATAATTGACAGTTAAGCTTAAAGTTTCAAAGTCTTATCAATTGAGTAGTAACAAGTGAGCGTGATTTGGTTTGTGGTTTTCCTTA
The DNA here is from genome assembly GCA_009831015.1 of Picea engelmannii. NCBI lineage: Eukaryota > Viridiplantae > Streptophyta > Pinopsida > Pinales > Pinaceae > Picea > Picea engelmannii. Next base: position 987,332 of record ML777559.1, on the reverse strand, counting down.
AACCACCACTTAGTAGAAGACTTATAACTTTTCCTAGAAAATGATTTGTTTTTTTCCTTAAACCTATAGTTGGTAGAATACTTTCAACTTATGCTACAAAACAATTTATGGTCATATTTAAACCGACATTCGAGAGCACTTCCAATTACCGGAAGACATCAACTTTAGCTTCTAGCTAACTTAGGAAATTTTTCGGAATCATTGATCCCTAGAGACAAGTTCTATAGTTTGTGGTCATCCGTAAACCACTAGAATGGTTTTTGGTCTTCCTTAAACCACCACTATTGGCCCTTAACCAAGTTTTGAAAAGTACTTGGTCATATTTGACCACTTTTGGGACTGGGACAACTTGCTAAGGAAGGAGAACAATGCGAAGCAGAAAATAAGGAAGCAAGACCTATTTTGAGACCCATTTTAGGGTTTTGGGTTGATGTAACGGGAAAGGGATGTCGGCTCGTGGGCTTACCCACGTTTAGGCCCATTTTGTAATCTATAAATAGGCAATATAGATAGTAAGATAGGGGAGATAGTAATGTAATACATCTGTGTGGTGTATGAATGAAAGCTTAGTGTTAGTATTTGGATCTATGTGATCAGATGTATCTTGGAGAGCTCTGTGCATGAGATCAGAGGGCTAAGTGTCGATTGTTATAGTTGGATGTTGAGGAGTGAGCAAGAAGGATATAGCGAGCTGCACAGATCTTTTGTCTTGTGAAAAGTAGGGATCATTGAAGCTCTGTGTTGTAACTGCTTGACCAAGATAATATAAAGATGTAGCCCCAGGGTGGGGGTGAACCACTGTAATTGTGTGTATGGTGCTATGTGCTTTTTTCTTATGTGTTTACCCCTCTCTCTTGCCAAGTGTTCTAATATGTTTAGATAGATCTATTGATGCTTTGTGCTTATGAGATATGAATGCATGCTAGATATGATACATAAGATGCTAGGTGCTTAATCTATTGAGTATAACGTGTTTTGCTAAGTGTTAGATCTGAGTAATTACTGCGACGCTCTGTGCTTTCTACGAAGTGTATTAATGAATGTATGTTAGGGAATAACTGATGCTAAGTGTGATGTAAGCAAGATAATCACAGATTTGTGTCCCAGCTAAGCTTGCAGACACCTGAGTCCTGCAACCACCCCTTCCTCTACCTCGTGTGAGACTTCATTGGCTTCATAGGTGTTGTCGAAAGGACTGGTAGTTAGGGTTTTGTTGGTGCGCTCTTGAGAATTGAACCCTGGGTATGCCCCTGTGCCAACAAATGGTTCTGTTGTCGAGACCTGGAACTGTGATTGTTGGGAAATGAAGAAGAAAAAGATTTGTGCGTAGATCTGTTGCCCTAGTGTGTAGTGTTCTATTTGACCTGTGAAGCTTTGTGCCAAGAAAGAGGTCAGATTTGAAGAGAAAGAGGTTAGACCTGCAAGAAAAAGGTAAGATCTGTAAGCTCTGTGCTTTGATAAAGGTAAGAATAGTCAAAAGTCTTAGATCTGGAAGCTTTGTACTCTGTAGAAGTAAGATAAGTGAATTTTTTGTTTCTAAAGCATGTATCTAGGTATGTTTGATAGATTTTGTCCTAGCTTCAAAACTAGGGCATTGTTAGATGAAAGAAAGTTTGACATGAATAGATCTGATAAGTATAGTGATAGATATGTTATACCTATGCATAGAAAGAATGTCTGGACTAACAAGTGGACGCAGGATCCCAGATTTTTTTTTTTGCAGGCTAGCTACCAGGATCCTGGTGCACAGTACAGAAGAAGTCGGGGATCATATAAGAGAAAGAGAGGATTAACCCTCTGTTATAGTTGCAGAAGACCGGGACATATTGCTAAGGAATGCCTTGGTAGGAGATCTAGTTGCCTCTGTTGTAAGGCTAGGGACCATGAAGTATTGGATTTCCCTAGAATGATTGCTAGGCTTGAGAAGCTAAATATGGAACAAACAAACCCTGAGGGATACCAAGAGACCAAGATTATAGCAGAAACCCAGAAAGAATAAAAAAATATATTACTACAGATGAAATATACCTTGAATGTCCACCGACATGTTAGGTTATCAGAGATCTTCAAAGAAAAGGAGCAAATCGAAGCAAGAATAGGGGACTTTGACATGGATTGTACTCTTGATGAAGAAACACAAGTAAACATTATGCCAGAAAGAACTTGGGAAGCTATAGGAAAGCCCGTCATGACCCCTTCCCTAGGAGGAACAAGTTTCTTTAGAGGAAAGCTAGTAAAACTATGTGGAAGGCTCGCCCAGATACCTATGAATGTCAATGGAACTTTGACAGAGGAAGACTTTGAGATCATGAAATTTGTTGAAGACAACGCCCCATTTACCATGCTCATAGGGAAACCCTGGATTGACAGAGAACAGGCCAAATGAAGGGAAGAAGAAAAAGTTTTGAAATAGAAGAAACAAGAATTAAAAGACTTCATGACCAGAAGGATCGTGCACTTGATTAAAGAACAAAAGAGCAGATCACAGATATTTAATATTAGTACCTCTGATGTCAAAGATAAGAGAACACTTGAGGATCCGTAGAAGATCGAGTTACCTATTGTTGATACAAAAGAGGTATTATCAAGGAACCCTAAGAAATATTTTCCACAGCGTGAAGTAACTAAGGCCACAAAAGATAAACATCAAAATGGTAAAAGCATTACTGAGATGAAACTCACCGGGAAGAAGGCTAGGAAGTTAAGAAAGAAAAGGGATAATATTGTAAGTTTACAAGAGGTTCTAGAGGACACTTCGTAGCAAGAAGAATTGCAGAATTGGAGCTTCGCCAAGATATCAGAACAATGACATAGATTACTTCGCATGACGAAGAAATATAGTTGTTGGAACCGATATACCCGTTTGACCATCGCTTCGAACGGATCGAAAAGAAATTATGGGTTACCATTAGACTGTTGAACCTCACTTTAACGGATAGATCAATAGTCATGGAAGATTCATATCCGTTGCAAGCAGTCCGTTGCAGAGTTACTTACTTATTACTTCGCACCATGGCCGGAAGACACTTTTGCCAATTGAGAAATTGAGCTGACAAAACAACCACATTGTGAAACAGTGAGTACTCCAGCCTTACGCTCTATCTAATTATGGTATCGACAGTCCATTGACAACCCGAGATAGTGATCTCGGGCTTACATGTCTGACGAGCTTAGCACAGCAGAAGAATCAGTGAGAGAATTACTTGCTAGCTTAAGGACAGAAAGAATCATGTTGAAAAGAGGAATGTCCACTGGAGTCCAAGCCTCATCGTTGAGAGGAGTGGCAGCCTCCCCATTGACTACTTGAGCCGGAACATCTCGAGCTGGTGCAGAGGTGAGAACTAAGCATAGACACGACGAAGCCAACACTAGGATAGTGCCAACCATTCTACCTTCTTACATTCCCTCTTTAAGCGGTGAGATTAATAGGGACAGTGCCCCTCGAGACTTTGACTACACCCTAATCATTGTATATCTACCGAAAGGAGTTCGCACCTACCACACAGATCAAGACAAGGTTACAACGTTGAAGTGTTGTGACTTCAACCTCGGAGATCGTAAAACCTACAACATGCTCGCACCATCTAAGTACTTAACAAAGACTAAGGGCCGCAATACGAATATTGTCCCTCAATGATGGATGATGAACCTTGCGCAGTCTACTCTGCTCAACGTCATGAAAATACCACACTTCGGCAGACATCAGGAGGTGACTGCTTGTGTGAAATTGCTGCTAGCAAGTTACTATGGAGGATACCTGTGGTTGAAAAATCACATAACTGTTGATCTGGTGCTGATCAACAGGATTACCAGGCTTAGCATGCAGGGCCCTGATCCCCATGAGTTCTACCCTGGGAAGACCATGGACCGCGCGCTTTCACAGAAGATTAAAGAGGCGTATGGCAACGTTGAAAAAGGCGTGCGAGGTTACAAGGTCGCATCTCTCGAGAGTGGCGCAATGCGCCTCGCATGTCAGTTGATAGCAGGGAAGCTGGTCCGTAAGAATAGACCTACACAAGTATCAAGCTTCGTAGTGGACCTCGCCGAAAAATGTACAAAAGGACTCCAGATGAATTGGGCAAAGTATTTGGTCAATCAGCTAGAGATTGACTGTAGAGAAGCCCAGGACTAGGGGCATGAATTCCATTTCAATTGGTTGTTGATATTGATTTCCTTTGTTGCATGGGAGCTACCAGAAGGTGCAACTTTCCCAAACCTCGCCCCATTCAAACCGTTAGCTGCGAAGTTTAGTACCTTGTGGTACTCGATGAACATGAGCAAACAGTGGCAGTCAAATGCCATTTTTCACAGATACTATAACCAACTGAAAGCAGCTATAGGGGGTGCACCTCACATAACCCCGAACACTTTACAAAGGTTTCGACCTTTGATAAAGTTCAGCGCAGACCGCCACTTTATCTACCTAACTCCACGTGTTGATGAACACTAGGAACAACTCTAGTCCTATTATAAGTTGACTAAAGAAGACTTAGAAGAAATCACTAAGGAATGGTCAGTGAACCTCCTTGTTCCAACAAATCCAGTAGACATTTCAGATATTGACAGCCCAGAAGCTGCGCAGGACACACCTAGGCCTATTAAGACGAATAAGACAAAGAAGATGAAGGAGACGAAGAAAACTAAAGAGGTTCAAGATGTGGATAGCCACTCTATAAGGACAGCTTCCATCACACCATATCAAGAAGGTAACAATGAAGACTTAGAGGAATTTGAGCAACAACCAAAAGACGAAGTCGAAGTTCTAAAGAAGAGAAAAGGGTCACCTTCAAAGTCTTCCTCTAAGAAGAAAGCCAAAGTGACCATGACCAAGATGAAGACCATGCTCAATCTAGATGACTTCAGCTTTCTCCTCATGACTTTGAATGAAGCTATAGAAGAGATTACAGAAAAGAAGGAGGCCAAGAAAGAAACGATGTACGACATAATTGAAACTGAACTCCGAGGATACAACGAGCCCTCCAGTTTAACCGCGTAGTCCCCACTGCACCTATGCCAGAAGGAACAATCGAAGCAGGAGACGAGTCGATTCAACTTTGCAGGATTGCCGACCTAGATGAAGTACGCCTTTGAAAAGCAGAAGAAGTAACAGCACAGGCCACCCAGGCCCTAAATCACGCACATGAGGAAATCATAGAGCATTGCCAAGATGCACAGCAAGAGAAGGATGCCATCTAAGAGAAGTATGATAAAGAATGTGCAAAGATCCAGAAAGAAAAGGAGCAGATGCTCGCGAAGTAGATCAGGATCGAAGAAGTTGTCAACAGAACATTTCACTCTATGACTGGCTTAGAACAGAAGGTAGAAGAACCCATAGAGCACCAAGTAATGAAGCTTGCTGAATTCATTCAACAACTGCAACAAAGAGTAGTAGAACTAAATCTCCAAGCTATACTGAGCACCCTGCAAGAAGAATGCGACCAACAAGAAATAATTGCTCGTGGTACAGTAGAAAGGATCAAAGGACTCACTGAAGAATGCAAACAACTAATTACCAGAAGTGCGTAGATACATGAGAGCCTGAACGAGAACCCAAAATTACATAAACTGGAGTCGCAGCTCCAGGAGGTGAAGCAGCAGGTAGATAGACTTCAGATGCGGTTGAAGGCTCAACCAACCATAGAGAAAATGAAGAGGTCCCACGAACAACGTGACGTACAACAACAAATTCATATGATCTAGAGCAAGGTCATGGAAGTAACACAACAACTTCAACCTTTGCAGGATAGGGCATGTCAACTATTCTTAGAGATTGAGAGCCAAGGGACAGACCTGGAATAGGTCGTGAACACAACAGAGCAGTTCTTAGAAGGACTAGTTAGTAACACACTCATTCAAGAGTTTACCAAGCAAGAAGTAGTAGAAAAGCAACAGGTCGAAGCAGCTCGAGCGAAGCTTGAGGCCTTCGAGGTAGAGTTACCCAGAGAAGAGTGACTCGGGGTGAGTCACAAGTGAGTGTTGGGGGCTTGTTGGCCCTTGACCAAGTTTTGAAGAGTACTTGGTCATATTTGACCACTTTTGAGACCGTGACAACTTGCCAAGGAAGGAGCGCAATGCAAAGTAGAAAATAAGGAAGAAAGACCTATTTTGAGACCCATTTTAGGGTTTTGGGTTGATGTAATAGGAAAGGGATGTCGGCCTATGGGTTTACCCACGTTTAGGCCCATTTTGTAATCTATAAATAGGCAATATAGATAGTAAGATAGGGGAGATATTAATGTAATACATCTGCGTGGTGTATGAATGAAAGCTTGGTGCTAGTATTTGGATCTGTGTGATCGGATGTATCTTGGAGAGCTCTGTGCATGAGATCGGAGGGCTAAGTGTCGATTGTTATAGTTGGATGTTGAGGAGTGAGGAAGAAGGATCTAGCGAGCTGCGCAGATATTTTGTCCTGTGCGAAGTAGGGATCATTGAATCTCTGTGTTGTAACTGCTTGACCAAGATAATATAAAGAAGACTTTGTGGATGTAGCCCCAAGGTGGGGGTGAACCATGGTAACTGTGTGTATGGTGCTATGTGCTTTGTTCTTATGTGTTTACCCCTCTCTCTTGCCAAGTGTTCTGATATGTTTAGATAGATCTATTGATGCTTTGTGCTTATGAGATATGAATGCATGCTAGATATGATACATAAGATGCTAAGTGCTTAATCTATTGAGTATAACATGTTTTGTTAAGTGTTAGATCAAAGTAATTACTGTGGTGCTCTGTGCTTTCTGTGAAGTGTATTAATGAATGTATGTTAGGAAATAACTGATGCTAAGTGCATTGTACGCAACATAATCATAGATCTGTGTCCCAGCTAAGGTTGCAGACACCTGAGTCTTGCAACCACCCCTACCTCTACCTCGGGTGAGACTTCATCTGCTTCGTAGGTGTTGCCGAAAGGGATGGTAGTTAGGGTTTTGTTGGTGCGCTCTTGAGCGTTGAACCCTAGGTCTGCCCCTGTGCCAACAACCACCACTAATTAGTAGAAGACATCATCTCCTGCTAGCCATTCAGTTTATGGTCATCCCAAAACCATTAGATTCAGAGAGAACATTCAACCATTGGCAGTTGCATACTTCTAGACTTCAACTGTCCACATTCATATTTTATCTCTAACCTTGGACTCACTTACACCGTTCAAATTAAGGGGGGGAATGTTGGAAACCTAATCATCTTAGGGTTACAGTATTTCTCACTTGATGGGATACAAACAATCAAATGATAGTGTAACACTCATCAAGAGTCTAAGAGATATTGGAATATGAATCCAAAGGCCATGACCATGTACTTATACATGTATCATATTGATGAATAATGCACTTCATTCTTATTCCGTAATCCATGTGTCCAAAACCATCATAAAAACGTAAGCCTTTGTCCACACATAGAAGATGTGTTAAAGAAATAGTACTCCTCATATTGATACTTTTGAGTCCTCCATCATTGTGTTCATGAATTATACATCTACTTAATCCTTCAAAAATTAGAAGAAAGAGAAGATGTGAAAGGGTATACCCTTTCCTTAATCCCATAGAAGACTAGGACAAAGGTCTAGTGGACCATTAATAAGAATGACGAAAGAAATAGATGAAAAGCACCCTTCCACCAAATTAACAAATTCACAAGAGAATCTAACATGAAACATCATCAACCTAAGATAATACCAAATAAACTTATCATATGCCTTAGATAAGTCTATTTTGATGATAAAGGATGACCTCTTCCTTACCTTGATAGTATGAAGGCCTTCTTGAGAAATACCTATAGCCTCATGAATTTTTCCACCATTAAGAAAACTGAATTTCCCACCTGAGATGGTAGGCAATAACACATGCTTGAGCCTTCTAGAAACAACCTTAAAAATGATCTTATATGCCACTTTACATGAAGATATAGGTCTAAAGCCATTGAAAGATTTAGGGGTATCTTTATTTTTAATTGTTACCAGACGATCTAACACCTTAGTGCAAACCCTTGAGAAGGCACAATACTAGTGGAACATCATAAGATGTTACCATTGTCATCTAGGCAACAAATTCCCTCTATTTCATGAAGGAATAAATCCATGTAACATCCCCAACCACCCATAATTGGCCATGCTATTCCATAAAACACTATGACAAAACTCTGATACCAATTTGTAACATACCGATTCACCCTAGACTGGGCCACGTCACACAACCTCAACTTCAGGAGCACTAATTCAACGCAAAATATAACATTCCCAACATACCATTGACCAATGTTACTCTAGAAGTAAATTGTGCAGAATCTACTTTAAACACAATTTGTGTCGAAATATCTCTTGAAGTAACGCGATCAGCTGAAACTTGAGCCATGCCACACAACTTATAACAATGGAAGCAACATTTTATTTTTGCCACAAACTTGAGCAACGACAATAACTCAAAATAACATGCACAACCTTCTAAGCATCATGCATCGACTCATATTTCACTTTGTACTGAATCTAATTCTCTGTCCGCACACACAAATTCCAGTCTCTTAGTGTACACATGCTACCTTCATGTGCACTCGACCACTCAATCCTCTTCTTGTCAACTCATAACCAAAATTACATGGAGAACTTAATCAAGCAATAATAACCACATTGGTCATATCCATGTACAACTATGAATACAGGTTATAAGCACCATACTTACATGAGCATGCAAAAATTAACAAAAAATACTTATAGGCAACACATACAAGAATTTAACCCATGTCAAACATAGAAAAAAATGCACGCAGTAACCAAGACAAGTAAATAAGGAACACTTATCTTAAATTAAACTCACCAATTGCGGCCTCGAATCAGACGTTCCTCCCAACCATATACGTTGTTTCTCATTAATTTTTCAGCAAAAAATCACCCCTGAGCTAGAGAAAAAATCCACTAGTGAAAAAGGGTTACCGATGACAAGATATGGTCTGAAACTCAACACAATTACTCAGTCCTAGGTGCCCACTGTTGCATCTAGTCCATAGTCCCTCGTTCCCCATGCACCTGTCACACCAAAGGAAGTGTACCCATTCTCTGCTCAACATTCCTTCGACTACCTCAATTCCCTTCCCAGGGTTACCAACAACAGGCCAAATAGGAAGTCTTTGAGCTCTACGACTAATGCTAAATGCACCAGGGAACAACTCTCAACAAAAACTCTCACCTAGAGAGTATGCCCACGAGTCTGGAAACCACTCCACAAAATATAGTCTCTCACCTAGAGAGACTTCTCATGGTCTATCCACCCGTCTCTTCGATAGTGAAACTATGGATGCAGCCCCATAACTCCTTACAATCTTCTCTTTGCAGATAAGGTAATAATCAGATTTTCCATACAGTCTGACCCCCTTCTACACACGAGATCCTATAAGATGAATTAATTCCCCAAATATGTAACACACCCGACCCCTAAATACCCTTTCTAGGGATGGGGCATCAAATTTTTGTTATTCCTAACTATCTCAAGTCCTAATTATGGGACCTTCATTAGTTACTGCTCGTCACACGCTTTCTAACAGTCGCCACAACACTAAAATCCAAGCTTTGGTCTGCAACTTATGGCCTCCCAAAGCTACTCGGACATCGTTAGTTGGGGTCTTCGGTGTTTGGCATTGAAACACACATTTTCCCTAATCCCTGAAGTACCGAAATCTCTCAACGTGGCCTTGGCCATTTGATGATCGATGTTCGGTGTTCTACGTTAAACATCCCTTTCTTTTGACATTCAAAGGTTGATGTCCTTTGCTTTCAGTGTTTCAGCGATCGATGATTGTCGTTGAACATTCAGTGGTCGGCGATTGATGATCTTTGTTGAACATCCCTTTACCATACTATGCCCAAAACTCCCAAACTCCCGAAATCTTTCCATGTGGACTTGGCCCTTCAGTGATCAACATTCTACATTTTACGTTAGACGTTCCTATATTGTACCATGTCCCACATCTTCTAAACTCCCAAAGTTATCCAAACTCCTGGAGTCCCGAACACGTAATCAACCACATTGGCTAGGAGTTCACGAACCATAAGTTGACACGCGGTGAGGGACAGGGGTGGCACGTGTCCTCAATAGGGGGTGACATGTGTCATGCTCTAACAAGCATAAGGGGTATGTGAATCATCCATATCTGGGTGACACATGGCATGCGTAATGTGGGTCCATGTCACCTTGAATGAAGTTAGGATGCCACGTCATCTTGGACTGATAGGTGCCCATACCTTCAAACTCGTGGTCAGTAAGAGTCCACATAGATCCATAGATATACAACTCTCGTTACTTCACGACTTCAGGATTCAGATCCAATGGCCGAGATTCATTTTGACATTTGCGACTTCGGCGGTTTTCACACTTCATATACTCTTGGCTAGGTTCCTCTAGAGTACAAAGTCTCTGGACTACGGGATTGCTTGCCATGTACCCACTCATCCAATGTTCCTAGTTCAATGTACAACCTTTGACAATGGACAAGTAGGACCATGTGTCGCTCCACGACGTGTTCCTGATCGGTTGGGTAATAGAGGGTGGTTTCTTATATCGACGATTGAGAGGGATCCCAAAGGATCTGAAGATCAACGGTCCACGTCACTTCGGTAGTTCGACATTCAGGAGTTCGGCGTGTATCTTCCGAATTTCCCTCTAGACCACGTCGGATCTATCACCACGTGTACCTAGCATCTATGGCCAGGATTTACTCCAGCTTGCAGAGCTCCGGGGAAACTCACATGTCCCTATATCATCGAATACCCAGACTTCTAGATAATCATTGATCTATGGATAAATGTCCCTCCATTTTCAACGGTCCTGATTTACTCCGTGACTCTGGCATTCATGATTTTTCGGCGGTAGACCACTCCTATTATCCTGAAGTAGGACTTCACCAAAGCACTTAATGCTTCCCTTCCTAAGTCTTATCTAATGGTTGAGAGGGATCTACACTAGATCCCCATATCGATAGCCCTCGTCGATTCATGACTTCGGCCTTCGAATATTTTCGAGGGTTGTGGAATCATAAGTTACAAAGTCCTGAAGACGAAAGAGATAGCCCCTTTTTGGACTAGCGCAGGGTTCCTAGGCCTTGGTCACATGGGTCTCTTGGAAAATCTTATGGGTTAAGCACACATCCCTTTTTCAACAAAGGGGTTAAGGACATGGGCATGAGCCCTCAGTCATATGGGCGGATAGTCTGAAAGGAAAACGCCCTTCTCCCACGTAGATGAACTTGGCATTCTAGCTAAGCCGAATTCAAAGGATCGACATGAATAGGCGATTTAGTTACTCCTACCCCAACTCTCCTGCGGACTCACATCCCATGACTCTCTAGCAGCTAAACTGAGATAAAACAAATATCATATAGATATAATAGTTTACAAAAAATAAAGATCATTTCTAATAATTGTTCAAATATTGAAAGACTTAATCATAAACACAAACATTTCATCATCACATCCAATATATTACACAAAGTATGAAAATACTTATCAGAACTGGAAAATGTGAAGCAACTTCTAAGAGGGGTGCATGTTTCCTCCCAATGATAGGCACAACCACTACTGATGGATTTACCACTGGCCACCCCCGAGCTAGACCATGATGCTTTGAGAGAGATTCTTTCTCTTTTCTCCATGACAGTCAGGGACTAAGGTTACTCTCCTCCTCCCACAAGAAATTGGCAACTGGTTTTCTCTACTACAAGCAAGGAGGTCTACATGAGTACTTCCTCAATCACTTGTCAGCCTCATTTATCATCTTGTAGACAAACCTTGCTTATGTCTTCTTTCAACGAAAATGAGCTTACTGCTCAAATTTTCCTCTGAACTTCAGAGTCAAAGTATGCTTCCCTTCTCTTCTCGAGAGAGTGTTTTCTCTACTCTTCTATCTTCCAGATCTGTCTCTGTCCTTGAATTACCTCATTTCTTACCTTCCTCAACAATGTTGCATGGTTCTGAATCCCAATTTGTGGCCAGGCTTGGAAGCCTTACATATGGGTACCCTGCCCCATCTCCTCATTAACTCTTGAGGATGGCCTTCCAACTACCAGCCTGACTGGTAATTCATTTCTGGGTTAGTGAACTGTTGAGTAATTACACCCAATAGGTACTAGTCTGGTGAGGGTCATCTCAACCATTCTTGGTTTCCCTCACCATCTCTCTCATAGCTTCCACTAGTCTATCTTGGCAAACTTCCCCCTTTCAGCAGTTGTGCAACACGTCAAATTTCTATTAATAACAAAAAATTCATACATTGACCCTTTTATACAAAGGTTCATCAAATCAAACATTTAGACATATTTAGTCCATCATGGTATCTTGGCCAGTTATAGTTATATTTACAAGTTGGGGGAAACATGGGTATTACAAAATCCCCGGATCATCTCCCATGCAATAATTCCAAAAATATACTAACGCCAACAATATATATTGCATTCCTTCCACTTAACACTTGTCACCTTCAAAAGTAGCTTTAAGACACTTGGTGACCCATTCCCTACCCTCGAGAACTTAGGATAAAATAATATAAATCTGCCATTTATAATTTTCCTTGAAATATTATAAAATATTCCCCAAGACTTACAACTCACCCCCTTTTCCCTTTTCTTGTGGAGTAGGCCCCCCATCTCTTTTCGTTTGAGTCAGTCAGTGCACAACGATGCAATATTATATTAATAATCATGATTATAATTACATGGATTGGTGCAGTGGCCTATCTGCGTCCAGGTTCACATGCCTCATAATCACACAAGCTCTCCGACCTCCATACATATCCATTCATTCTAGCGTACTAACCCAAGTGCGTGCAACATAGTGCAATGCACGCACTTACCCAAGTGTGGGTAACACATGAAAATATAAGTACCATGTTGTTATCACATAAGATTGTCCATAGTCGCGAGTAGCATCCATGGACGCAAGTGAGTAGGCAGGTGCAGTTTACAGCGGTTGAGATTCCCTGTATAGTTCAATATAGCGATATCTCCAAGCGCAGTTGGAAGGAATCCAAGGTTGGAAGTCATATGAAAGTTTTGGTGGAGGCGCTAAAGTAACCAGTGCACCCAGATCTTAGGTCCCGTTCAGATCAACGACCTCAGATCATTTTGGGGCCACAACATGCTCAAACGATAAAAGGCTTTGAGCAGGTTGAAATCCTAACCACTGTTTTGTGGGGAGGCTACATGGCAGAGGTAGGTGCATTTGGGGCCCAAAAGTGGTGTGGGCTTAAACCACTTCCCGCGGCCTCGAAATCATGTGCGCATTTAGTATCGTATCTGACAGCGATAGGCGGTCACCCGCTAGTCATCCAACCGTGCTCCAAGGCCCAGAAGGATTTAGTTAATGAGAAAGGACTGGTAGCTAAAACCTCAGCTCAGTCCATAAATAGAAGGCATGGAGATTGTGGCTAAGAACATAGAGTTGTCAGCCCAAGGCACTGTGATGGACGGTTTTTTCTATAGGTCCATGCTAATCTGATCTTGCGTCTGATAGAAGAATGCACACACAGTCTGACAAAAGGTTGTACAGACATAAAGATTTGAATGGGATGGCCAGATCACACTCTTGGTAGTTGTGGACTAATCTGAGTATAAATATATTAGTTCAAGAATTTTTTAAGGTCGTCGAATAGTTGAGGATAGATCCCTATTTTGTAATATTTTGATGACAGAGTTATTCTCTAGTTTTGTATGAGACTTGAGACTTTCGCATTAATAGAATTCAGTTTCTTTCATCATCTTGTTTAATATGTGCTGAAACACTCGTGCATGGAGGATCCAGACGAGGGTTGTAGTCGTATTGTAATGTAGGTTTGATTACAGTATTGATGTGACTAGTTTCAGTCAGTTTCTTTGTTATCATGTTTCTTCTTATGCTAAAATGCTCGTGCATGGAGGATCCAGACGATTTGTTGTAGTTGCATAGTAATGGAGGTTTGATTATTATGTTACCATGATATATTTCAGCATCTGAAACTTAAGTCCAAGAGTGCTCTTGTGCCTGAGTTTTTCTTCACCAAGCTGCTTGAAAGTCGAATGCCCATGGCAGACTTATTCACCTTTCTCACTAAGTCTTCCCTCTGCCCACCTTTAACCTTAATCCACTTACTGAAGTTAATGAGGACCTCATTTCCCTATGCATTTCTTGTCCAGTTTCTGTGTTAAAACATTCTTGTACTGAGTTTTGTCCATTTGACCTCCACTCATAAATCTACTTCCACAAACATTTTTATGGGTACTGGGCTTATCCTCTTGCAGTATGAGGGTGACTCTCAATGCTAACATTCATGGTGCCATTGTCAAGGAAATAATTGACGACATTTCCCTGGGATTGAACAACAAAGAAATTCTAATTCTGAAGGTGCATCAGAAATCAATACCTTGAAGATTGCAACTTACACCTGGCGACTCCATTGTTTCAGTTGTGGCTCCCAGAGGCAAACACACAAGGTGTAATCCATAGCCGCCTCTGGAAACACCTGAAGCTGACCTAGAAAATATTATTAAGAAATGAAATACCTCTCAAGAAGGTCTTTCAACTGTTGTACTAGGTGATTTTGGTAATTTACATGATTCTTCTTTTAAAACTCCAGTAGATGCATCTAATTCTCCTTTTATACCATATGTTGGAGTTTCCAGAAGTTTAGGTTTTGGAATATTTCCTATTGAATTCCCCCCTTCTAGTATTCATTTAGAAGGAGAAAGTTTTGACACCCCTGTTTCCCTTGATATTGTAAAGTGGTTTAGACCCAGGAGATTAGAAGATTTTCCCACTTTTAGTTTTCCTATTCCTCCTCCTGTCAAAGTTGTTGTATCTAAAGAGGGGGAAAATTATTTTCCTTTAAACCCCATATTATTCTCCTCCAACACTCAATCATTTCCCTTTTCCCCTAGAATCACAGCTCCAGTCCTACCTGTCCAAACTCCATCTCCCCCTGGTTCTCCTATAGTTCACGTCCCAATGGCAGGTGCTAATCCCCCTAGAAACAAAATGGATGCCACAGTGGCTGCTAGATATTCCCCTTTTGTTTTACCTCAGCCTATGAATTCTCTCCCAGCTAGAGACTACCTTAAGTACATGCCCAAGTTCACAAGGGAGGAAGACATAACTACAGAAGAACACCTTTCAACTTTTTCTAATTATGCGAATAATCATAACATTGAAAATGAAGATGTGTGGATGAGATTTTTTGTATAGATCCTTGATGGTGAGGCTAGGAAATAGTTTAGGCGCTTGGCTCCTAGATCTATATATTGGATTGAAGCTTTGGATGATTCATTCTTGAGACATTGGGGGGATACAAAATATTTTCTTTATTATATTACAAAGTTTGGGTCACTTATGAGGAATGAGGGGGAATCTATTTCAGACTTCTCAAAGAGGTTTAACAAGATGTACAATAAGATTCCCACTGAAATAAATCCTACAGAAACCTCTGCCAAGATTACTTATGCCAACGCTTTTCACCTTGAGTTTTGCCTCCTGTTGAGAGAAAGAGGAGCTACCTCTTTAGCTCATATGAAAGATGCAGCCCTTGAAGTAGAGTCTAATATATTGGCAGTTGACAATCTTAGAAGTAAATTTGATAAAGACAGAAGGAGAGGTAGGTCTGAAGCTTCAACCTCTGATTCTTCTATTGCCCACCCTCAAGTGGATGAGTTAACAAAGTTGGTAAAATCACTTTCTGCAGAAATGGAGAAAGTGAAATTTGAAGGAAGGCTGGAGAAATTGAAATTTGAAGGAAGGTAGAGCTATAGGAACCCCCATAATGCTGATAATTGGGGTAATTTTAGAAGACCCAATAATGCCCGAGATCATCCAAAGAGATCAAAGAAATAGGGATAGGGATGATAAAAAAATACAAGCTCCTCTCCAAAATAACCTTGTTACTAATGAAGAAGGGGAGGAAGAAGATGCAGATCTAGAAATTCATTATCTTGGGGACACCTCTTCATCCCCTCATTTAACCCAATCTGCATATGAAGAGTCTCTCATGGATAGCCAACCAAATGAGCCAAGAAAAGGGAAAAGGACCAACGACAATTCAAATAGTTACAACCTAAGGTCGAAGAATAAAGAGGGAGAGCCTGACACTCCCGATCAACCTACTAAAACAATGAATCCTGCTAAGGATGTGGTGGATAGAAACAAAGAAAAAGAGGAACAAAACCCCTAGGAAGTGGTTGAGAGAACTATCCCAGAAGTGAAGTAGATTTTGAAGCCTCCCTCCTCTTTTAGCTTTGAGCATGAGATTAAAAAAATTAAGATCCCTGTGCCTTTCTTGGAGCTAGTTAAGAATAAGGATTTCAAAAGGTACCTTTCCAAAATGTTGCAGCCTGAACCTTTATCTCATCCCACAGACTCAGTCAACCTCCAAGATGAAAAACCAGTTTCCATACTAGGGCCTTTGGTAGAGAATAGGGATGACTCCCCCCCTCCTTTCTATACCTCACTAAACATTCATGATAAAGTGTTGCACAACTGCTTGATGGATTCAGGGGCATATCACAACCTCATGCCTAAGACTGTCATGGATGAGTTGGGATTGGAAGTTACAATAGCCTACCATGACCTATACTCATTTGATTCCAGGAAGGTGAAGTGTCTTGGGGTTATCAAGGACCTGGTTATTTCCCTGTTCCAATTTCCAATGAAAAGTGTGGTCATGGATATTGTAGTGGTTGGTGTCCCCCCTAAGTTCAGAATGCTTTTGTATAGATCTTGGATCAAAATACTAGGGGGAACTTTTCAGATGGATCTCTCGTATGCCACTATTCCTGTGTTTGGGGGAGAACATAGAAGGCTTTATAGGGAAGCAAAACTTTTTTACATTATCAGTGATGAAGAAAATCCTATCAACCACCCCATTTTTGCAGTTGATATTGATTTAGGAACCCGTATGTTACAACTCATTGATGCTCCTCAAACACCTATTGAAATCAGAAAGCAGCCTAACACCTTTTGTGAAGATCCTCTTCCCAATACCTCTGTTTGGAAGATTTTATTTGATGGAGCCTCTTCTAGGGAGAATGTTGGCGCTGGGGTAGTCTTCATTTCTCCTGCCCAAGAGACGATATCCTTGTCTTACAAATTTGAATTTGAAAAAACAATGTGGAAGAATATGAGGCTCTTGTTTTTGGATTGAGGGTTACAAAAGACATGAATATTGAGAATCTTACAGTGTTTGGAGATGTTGATTTGATTGTTCATCAAGTCAGAAATATGTATCAAGCTAAGAACCCCAGGTTAAGGGCCTACATGAATGAAGTATGGGATCTTGTTGATAGTTTCTTCTTGGCTTTTAATATCTCATTTGTTCCAAGAGAGGAGAACATTGTGGCAGATTCCTTGGTTGTTTCAACAAGTAAGTTTAGGGTTCCTTTTTGTAATATCCCTCGGCCAAACCCAAATGTAAATATAATCCAAGTATATTTAAGCTAGTGAGCTGTTTAGACATCATTTTTGTAATACACCTTTCATGGCATGATGCGCGCATATATTTCACAGTAAAGGGATGTAATGTGCACATTTCTGAATACCGTGTGCAGTAACTAAGGTGCGTGCAACCTTAAAAATAGAGGATACAATGCGCAGTAACTAAGTGTGCACAATATTAAGGTTAGCGAAACTTTGTGTATATAATATGCATTATAGGTTGGTGATCCAGTATTATAGGTTGGAATGCTTATGTTTTGGTATTAGACCGGAACACCTAGATGTTAAGGGCCAACAGGCCTACTTTGTACATGACTCATGATTAATATAAAATACATCACTGTGCGCAGACCGACCACGATAAAAGAGATAGGGGTCTAAACTTCACCAGTTAGGGAAAGGGAGGGCCAAAAGTCAAGGGAATATTATATTAATATTTCCTAAAACATAAAGTATGGATAATTAGTTTATCCTAAGTTCTAAAGTTGGGGGCAAGTGGACAAAAAAGTAACTTATGATATGACAAGTGTCAAGTTGGGGACATGCATTCATATCGTGGGGAAAATTAACTCAGGGGGGATTTTTGCTCACAGGGACCTTACGAACGAGAAAAGAGGGGGGAACCAGGAGGTTGGCCATCATTTTTGGGGACAAAGTGTTCACAGTTATTCCAAAGCACACTCAATTATCCAGTCAATGACCCCATGACCATTTCACTCATACATTCTGTTATCCTTGAGACAACCATTTCACCTTTTCGAATCCTATTTCCCCATCCTTTTTGGTTGGTGTACTCGGTTAGCTTGGAGCGGGATTGAAGAAGCGGGTTGTCAGGTCCGTGAGCAGTTCTCTGAGCGAGAGAATTGTTGGGGATTGATTTTCATAGGTGCTAAACTGTAGCTACAACACTCTGAGACTTCCAGTCTGGCCTGTTGCTGAAGCCTTGGAAGGGAAGTGGGGCAGCCGAGGCACTGTTGAGCAGAGAAGGGGCACACTTCCTTGGGTGGGACATGCATGTGGGGAATGAGAGGCTGTAGGTTTTTAGTTGAGTGAGAACCTGAGACAGAGTCTTTCCTGTTGTCCATGAGCCTTAGCCTGGATAGGAATCCCTTTACTCTGGGTGGAGTTCAGTCCCAGCTCGGGGGTGATTCACTGTTGAGAGTGATGAACAGTGTAGTCTATGGTTGGGAAGTTTGTGGATGGTCTGTAAGCAGTTGGTGATAGTCTTTATAATATAAGTACTAATTGTATGATATATGGATATGTTGTTTTGTTATTTACATGCCCAT
This sequence comes from Picea engelmannii, assembly GCA_009831015.1. NCBI lineage: Eukaryota > Viridiplantae > Streptophyta > Pinopsida > Pinales > Pinaceae > Picea > Picea engelmannii. Next base: position 968,613 of record ML777559.1, on the reverse strand, counting down.
GTTATGATTTTATCATATATGTGACTATGATTGCTTGTGTTCTTATGGGTAATTTCCTGTAAATGATGCATATCAGTAATTATTGTTATTTTAATATAAAAGTTGTATATTACATAAAGTAATTGTTTGTTTATGTTTATATGTAAAGCTTCCATGAGTGTGTTGTATGTATATGTTTTAGTTGCATGTAGTCTAAAGAGTAAATTTTAGGTAGCATCGCTTAGTTGACTACTGGGTATGCTACTGTATGTTCCACAGTTTGGGAATGAAAGTGTTCCCTAGAGTAGCATGGCCTGGCCTGATGGCTGGGAATGTTACCGACTGGCGTTAGAGCATGAGTGGTTGTTCTGGAGTGGCATACCCCGTCCTTAGGTTGGTCGGGGGGGATTGTTAGAGTATGGTATTAGAGACTTAGTTCAACACTGAGCTTGGATGGGCCAGAAGGGTGCAATTGAAGTGAATATTCACAGAAAAGTAACTTCGAAGTGACCAGAATTAGAGTCATAGAGTGTCCTTGGAAAAGGTTGGTGTACTAGTGCACGTGGTAAATTTGGCATCACGCGGGAAGCCGTGGCATGCCAGTGTGCGCGGTAAATTATGGTGTCGCGCAAAATATTATTATGTGTAGATGCACGTGCTGAAATTAGCCTTGCATGGTAAGCACACACATAGTAAGGTGCACATGGGGTGTGCAAGTATTGCTTAACGCAGAGGAGTTTTATTGGTACGTGCATAAGTATGAGTATAAGTTGTTTCACGACAGTGTATTTAGTAGTGTGCGCAGATATTTGAGCGCGAAGGAGTATGTTAAACTTGACATGGTGCATGCATAGGACAAAACTGTGTGTGGAATATCGGTGCACAGTATCGAAACTGTGCGCAGTGGATATTGGTGCGCAACGCTAGAGTAGTGCGTGTAAGTAGTCAGTACGACGAAGAATAAATGCATAGTAGATTTAGGTGCGCGGAGAAGCGTTTACCTTGTAATATTTCTATGCACGATAATATAAATGAACAAGACAAGTTAATGGGTGCGAAGTCACTTGGAAGGCGAGGAGTCTGAGTTTAAATTGCATAATAATAAAAGAAAAATAAACGCATAACCGCATTGAAGCATTAATTAAAAAGAATTTCGAATTTTAATTTCCTCTGATTTAGACAGATGAAAATAAAATATAAGATTACAAGAAAAACTTATTATAAAAGAAATAAAGAGTCATAACATCACTAGATAGAAATTGTAATAAAATAGTCTAAAATGTGTTTATGTATTTATATAATGATATTAATCACAAAATTACAAAAGGGTGATGACAATAGTTAGCCTGTTGTAAAAAGGGTCGTTGAAGAACATGCCTATCATCTCATGTACTATTTACCTCCGCTACCAACTGTTCAAAATTCGTTGAGACATGCTTATCTTAGTTGAAGACTTACTTCAACTTAGAAATCTCCGCCTTTAAAGAAGAGTCTAACCAGACCGGTTGATTTTCTCCAACACTTTCGGCCGCTTCAACCGTAGATTCCTCCTTCTTATGTCGCTTACTCCTTTTCTTCTTAGCAGTTAGCTTGTTGATGACTAAATCCTTTATAGTGGGATTCCGCCTGACTTCCAATCACAAGTCTATAAACGGCTATGTGTGGAACTTAGTTGCTAGAAGGTGTGCAAGGACCCTTTCCTCCTTATTCGCAGGAAAGCCTAGCATGTTACTAGAATCACCAGTGTCACTCGACTTAGCTTTGTCCATGTATCTCGGGTTGGGGATACCGAAATATGTCTTTATAGAGAGTAGAAAGTCGAGTAGCTTGAAGAACACTACGGTTATGGATATGCGATATCTTCATACTTGGGGAGTGGTAATTATATAACTCCATTGATGAAGCACAGACAGATTACGTACAAACAGCGTTGGGTTGGCATACTCGACCAATCCATTTCGAATGATTATCTTTCGAGTTCGTTACATGGCGGCGTTTAGCTAACGTCACATGGCTGTGAAGTACTGAACGAATGAAGCAGGGTGATCTCACTAGCCGCCCCCTGCTCCACGAGTGGTGGATTTGACCTGTTGAGACACGTAATACCGCGTCTTGGTGAAAGTGGTTTCGACAAAACCACCTTCTTGCGCAAAGTGTATCTCAGAAGGCACTGTGCGTCAACATTCTTGAGACTTGGGTCTTATCTATAATTGTCATGGTGATAACACCAGGAAATCGGGAGTGATAATGTTGATGTGTATGTTGAATCGAAATGGTGCATATTCTCATGAATTGCTGATTTTTTTGTCAGATTAGTTTCGATGGTTGCACGTTTTGCAGAATTAACAACAACTCGGTCAGGTCAGACCAGTGCAGAGTCCATAGGAATGGAAGAGGCATAGGAGAATTAAATTCATCCAGAGAAGAGAAGAGGGATGGATGTCCATTTGGGCATGGAAGGAACGAACTCCAATGGACATGGGGAAGAAAGGAATGAAGATATGAATATGGCTGAGACCATTAAGAATTTGCAGAAGGATGTCCAAAGCCATAAATATGATAATGAAAGGCTTATGAAAGCCAAAGAGTAGTAGGATGACTTCAACATGAAGCTATTAGAAGGTTTGAATAGAATAGAGAAGAAATTGGTTAAGGAGAGTGACTCAAGTAGATATGAGAGTCACAAATCTTCAGAGGAGAAGGGAGAAGTAAAAAGTGCTAGTAGACATCACCATCATCCCCATAGGCATTCCCATAAGAGGGAAGGCAACAACTCAAGTCTATCCCCTGTCAGAAGGTATAAGAGATCTGGGGTGGATGAGCTGCGAGGAGAAATGAACAAAATCAAACCTCCTACATTTGATGGTGATCACAAGAAGGATGAAGATGCTGAAACATGGTTGCTATGCATGAGGAAGTATTTTCAATTGCATAATTATTCTTCTCATGCTGAAGGTAAAATCACTATCTATCAACTCAAAGGAAAGGCCTCCATGTGGTGGGATCAACTTGTGCAGGTACAACACATTGTAGAGAAAAGTGTTACTTGGAGAGAATTCAAGAAGTATTTTGAGAAGAAGTACTTGACCAAGAGATACTATGACAAGAAAATGAAAGAGTTCTTTGAACTCAAGCTTGGAAGTACGACCATAGATGAATATGAGAGAAGGTTTCTGGAACATTTGAAGTATGTCTCTTTCATTAAGGATGAGACAGTCAAGATTCAATGATACTTAATTGGATTTCCATCATTCATCAGTGACAAAATACARTATGATGATCCCAAGACATTAGAAGAGACCATAAGGAGAACTAAATTCTTATATGACCAGCTGAAAGCAAGACCAACTTTCCAAAAGTCTTGGGAAGATAATAAGAAATTCAATATGGATCAGAGGAAGAAGGGAGCTAAGCCACCATTTTTCAGAAATAATCCACAATGGCAGCAAACGCATAAGGAAACCAGATTGATTGACACAGGGAGTCAAGGGCCAAGACAACCACCTATGCAATGTTGGGGTTGTAAAGGAGACCATAGGCTCAGAGATTGTCCTCACAGAGGCGAAAAAGGTAAGGTTGTTCACAATGTACAACGAGCTAAGACAATAGAGGACATGAGCATAAATGTGCCAAGGATTTATGCAGCCTTAGACAACAAGCAAGCAGAGTATTAGTCCCACATGATTGAAGTGGAAGGTATGATCAACAACCAAATCCTTGCTATTTTAATTGATTCAGTAGCTAGCCATAGTTATATAGACCCTAAGATGGCGGAAAGTTTTCAATTGCCAAGAAGCAAGCAGGGGAAATCCTAGTTGGTGCAACTAGCTACAGGAGCCAGAAGAAAAGTTAGTGAGATGGTTAAGTCCTACCTCATAGACATGAATGGACTAAATACCAGGGTAGATTTGAACATCTTACCCTTAGGTTCCTATGACTGTTTAATTGGGATGGATTGGTTGGACCCACATCATGCTCTGTTGGATTGTCATAACAAAGCTTTCACTTGCTTGGATGTAGAAGGGAACCAAAGGAAAGTGCAGGGAATTCCCAGGGCAGTAACCGTTAGAGAAATTTCAGCATTGCAGCTAAAGAAATGTTATAGAAGAGGATGTCAAATATTTGCAGCTCATATGGAGGAGACACCTGAAGACAAGGTGCCAAATTTGGAGGATTATGCAGTCCTAAAAGAGTTTGAAGATATATTCAAGGAAGTACCAGGACTACCCCCAAGGAGAGACATTGATTTCTCTATAGATTTGATGCCTGGAGTAGTGCCAGTATCAAAGACTCCTTACAGAATGAGTACACCAGAATTGAAAGAGTTGCGAATGCAACTTGAAGAAATTATGAAGAAGGGGTATATACACCCAAGTGTATCACCTTGGGGTGCCCCAGTCTTTTTTAGGAAAAATAAAGATGGAACGTTAAGATTGTGCATTGACTTCAAACAATTGAATAAAGTGACTATTAAGAACAAATATCCTCTACCAAGGATTGATGACCTCTTTGATCAATTGAAGGATGCAAGGATATTTTCAAAGATAGATCTCATATTAGGATACCATTAGGTAAGAATTAAAGAAGAAGATATTAGCAAGACCGCCTTCAGGACAAGGTATGGTCATTATGAGTTCACAGTGGTACCATTTGGATTGTCAAATGCACCAGCTATTTTCATGTGCTTAATGAATGGTGTTTTCCAAGAGTATTTGGACAAGTTTGTCATTGTCTTTTTGGATGACATTCTTATATATTCAAATTCAGAGGAAGAGCATGAACATCATTTGAGGATGGTGTTGCAAGTATTAAGGGAACATCAGTTGTATGCCAAATTGATTAAGTGCTCATTTTATCAAAAAGAAATTCATTATTTGGGGCATATCATCTCAAAATATGGGATAGTAGTGGACCCTGAGAAGGTAGAAGCCATTAGCGAATGGTCAGCGTCAAAGAATGTGACAGAGGCCAGATATTTTATGGGCCTTGCAGGCTACTACAGGAGATTCATTGGAGGATTCTCGAAGATAGAACACCCAATCACTTCCTTGCAAAGAAAGGGTATGAATTTTTAGTGGACGTCAGACTGTGAAAGGAGTTTCCAGCATTTGAAACAATTATTGACAAGTGCTCCCATACTAAGGATTGCATACCCAAATGAAGATTTAATTGTATGCACAGATGCATGTAATGAAGGACTAGGTGGAGTCCTCAGTCAAAATGGATTCGTGATATGTTATGAATCAAGGAAGTTGAAGGAGCATGAAAGAAACTATGCCACTCATGATTTGGAGTTGGCAGCCATAGCGCATGCCCTGAGGAAATGGAGACATTACCTCATGGGAAAAAGGTTTGAGTTAAGAACATACCACAATGGTTTGAAATATTTATTTGATCAGCCAAATATAAATGCTAGACAAAGAAGATGGTTAGAATATCTAAGAGAATATAAATTTGATATAAAGCATATCAAAGGGAAAGAAAATAAAGTGGTTGATGCACTCAGGAGGAGGGTGCATGAACTATGTGCTACAACCATCATCATGTATCATACTGATGTTAAAAGAAAAATTCTGGAGGCTGCAAATACAGACTTGTAATACAAAGAATTGATAGAAAAACTTCAGCAAGGTAAGACACCACAGAAGACGGATATTTATAAGTTGGGAGTAGATGGAATACTGCTGCACAAGAACAAATTTTTTGTACCAAATGTCCAGGACTTGAAACATATAATTTTGCATGAGATGCATAATGCTCCTTATGCAGGGCACCATGGATATCAAAAAACTGTAGCAGCGGTCAAGAGACAATACTTTTGGCTAGGTATGAAGAGAGAAATTGCAGAATACATCGCTAGGTGTATGGAATGCCAGAAAGTTAAAACAGAGCATAGGCACCCAGCAAGATTGTTGCAACCTTTGTGCATTCCTGAATGGAAGTGGGAAGTGGTGACAATGGATTTTATTACAGGATTGCCCATAATAGGAAAGCTATATGATTCGATTATGGTAGTGGTGGACAAGCTTACAAAAGCTGCCCATTTTATTCCACTAAAAACTACTCACAAAGAAGCAGACGTTGTTGATATTTTCATGAAGGAAGTGGGATGATTGCACGAAATTCCTAAAATAATTGTGTCTGATAGAGACCCGAAATTCACCTCGAATTTATGGAAAGGATTGTTCAAAGGATTCGAAAGGAATCTGAACTTTAGTAAAGCTTACCATCCTGAGACTGACGGAGAGATAGAGAGGGTGAATAGAGTGATATAAGATATGTTGAGAATGTATGTGATGGACAAACCATAGAAATGGGAAGACTACCTACACTTGGTAGAATTCGCTTACAACAATGAGTATCAAGCATCATTGAAAATGAGCCCATTTGAAGAAATTTATGGCATAAGGTGCAATACTCCAGTAAGATGGGATAATCCAGCTGATAGAACAGTAGTTGGGCCAGAATTTCTCAAGGAGATGGAGGACCAAATGTTAAAAATTAAGCAGAATTTGAAAGCTGCCCAAGACAGACAGAAAAGTTATTCTGATGAAAACATAATCCATAGAGAATTCAAAGTGGGTGATCATGCTTTCCTGAAAGTGAAAGCTAACAAGAGCTCCTTGAAGCTGGGAAGCTGCACCAAGTTAGCAGCCAGATTTTGTGGACCATTTGAAATCCTAGAGAGGATTGGTCCAGTTGCTTATATGATTGCATTGCCTGCATCTATGTCTATTCATAATGTCTTCCATGTATCATTTCTAAATAAATATATACCCGATGCTAATCATGTTATTGATTGGAATGTTATTCAGGTGGAGCAAGAAGGCACTTTCCAAGTGCATCTGGTGCGCATCATGGATCGAAAAGAAATCAAACAACTCTGGAATCGATCCATAGGGATTGTAAAGGTCCAATGGACCTGGTACGGACCTGAAGACACTACTTGGGAGCATGAGGATGCAATGCGGGTAGAATACCTGCATCTTTTTGAATAATTTTGAGAATTTTGTTGTATATGGGTACATGATGCACTAAGGACAGTGCATAAATAAGGGGAGGGGATTGTAATGTCCCTCGACTGAACCCAGATGTAAATATAATCCAAGTATATTTAAGCTAGTGAGCTATTTAGAAATCATTTTTGTAATACACCTTTCATGGCATGGTGCGCGCATATATTGCGCAGTAAAGGGATGTAATGTGCACATTTCTGAATACCACGCGCAATAACTAAGGTGCGCACAACCTTAAAGACAAAGGATACAACACGCAGTAACTAAGTGCATGCAATATTAAGGTTAGCGAACCTTTGTGTATATAATATGCATTATAGGTTGGTGAGCCAGTATTATAAGCCAGAATGCTTATGTTTTGGTATTAGGCCGGAACGCCTAGATGTTAAGGGCCAATGCGCCTACTTTGTACATGACTCATGATTAATATAAAATACATCACTACGCACAGAACGACCATGATAAAAGAGATGGGGGACTGAACTTCACCAGTTAGGGAAAGGGAGGGCCAAAATTCAAGGGAATATTATATTAATATTTCCTAAAACATAAAGTATGGATAATTAGTTTATCCTTAGTTCTAAAGTTGGGGACAAGTGGACAAAAAAGTAACTTCTGATATGACAAGTGTCAATTTGGGGACATGCATTCATATTGTGGGGAAACTTAACTCAGGAGGGATTTTTGCTCAAAGGGACCTTACGAATAGGAAAAGAGGGGGGAACCAACAGGATGAGCATCATTTTTGGGGACAAAGAGTTCACAGTGATTCCAAAACACACTCAGTTATCCAGTCAATGACCCCAATGACCATTTCACACATACATTTCATTATCCTTGAGACAACCATTTCACCTTTCCGAAGCCTATTTCCCCATCCTTTTTGGTTGGTGTACCTGGTTAGCTTGGAGCGGGATTAAAGAAGCGGGTTGTCAGGCATGTGAGCAGTTCTATGAGCGAGAGAATTGTTGTGGATTGATTTCTATAGGTGCTAAACTACAGCTACAACGCTTTGAGACTTACGGTCTGGCCTGTTGTTGAAGCCCTGGAAGGGAAGTGGGGCAGCCGAGGGATTGTTGAGGAGAGAAGGGGCACACTTCCTTGAGTGGGATATGCATGTGGGGAATGAGAGGTTGTAGGATGTTAGTTGAGTGAGCACCTTAGACAAATTCTTTCCTGTTGTCCATGAGCCTTAGCCTTGATAGGAATCCCTTTACCCTGGGTGGAGTTCAATCCTAGCTCGGGCTTGATTCACTGTTGAGAGTGATGAACAGTGTAGTCTATGGATGGGAGGTTCGTGGACGGTATGTAAGCAGTTGGTGACAGTCTTTCTAAGATACGTACCAATTGTATGATATATGAATATGTTGTTTTGTTATTTACATGCCCATGTTACGATTTTATCATATATGTGACTATGATTGCTTGTGTGCTTATGGGTAATTTCTTGTAAATGATGCATATTCGTAATTATTGTTATTTTAATATAAAAGTCATATGTTACAGAAAGTAATTGTTTGTTTATGTTTAAATGTAAATCTTTCGTGAGCATGTTGTATGTATATATTTTAGTTTCATGCAGTCTAAAGAGTAAATTTTAGGTAGCATCGCTTAATTGACTACTGGGTATGCTACTGTATGTTCCAAAGTTTGGGAACGAAAGTGTTCCCTAGAGTAGCATGGCCCGGCCTGATGGCTGGGAATGTTACTAACTGGCGTCAGAGCATGAGTGGTTTCTCCGGAGTGGCGTACCCCGACCTCAAGTTGGTCGGGGGGGATCGTTACACTTTCCCCGCCAAAATCAAGTATGATGTGGAAGTAAAGTATAAACCCTCTATTCCTGACAATGTCAAAAATTGGAAGGTCTTTGAGGATGATATTGAGATAAAAACATTTATTGATACTATAGATGAATTCTTTGCTTTACATATTGATCAAGATCAAAATACTGAAGAAACCACTCATGCTGATGTTTTTCTGAATAAAATTGTTGACCATTATATTGTTCAATTACCCAGTAACCATATTCCGAAAGGACTTGTCCCCTTGGAGAGATTGTTTGATAGAAATTATGTTGTTGTAAATATTAAAATTTCAACTGAAGATATTGATGTGACTGAATGTAATCTAGGAACAGAGGGAGATCCAAAGTATGTTAAATTGTCTACCAGTTTGTCAAAGGAACAAAGGGCTGAGTATGTTAAGATTTTAAAGGATTTTGCTGATGTGTTTTCCTGGAAATATGAAGATTTGAGAACATATGACACCAACATCATTGAATATAAGATCATTTTGAAAGAAGAGACCAAGAATTTTAGGAAGAAACTCAGACAGATAAATCTCATGTTGCTGCCTATTATGGAAAAAGAAGTGAAAAAGTTGTTGGATGTCTAGATCATCATCCCTTTGAATGGGTGGCTAACTTGGTTCCTATGAGGAAGAGAAATGGGGAAATCAGGTAATGTGTTGATTTCAGGAATTTGAACAGGAGCTCCAAAAAATATAACTACCCCTTGCCAAAGATGGAGCACATTTTGCAGAGAGTGACTGGTTCATCTAGAATGTCTATGCTTGATGGATTTTCTGGCTACAATTAGATCTTTGTCCTGCATGAAGACAGAGAGAAGACAACCTTCAATACTCCTTGGGGAACATTCATGTATGCTAAAATGCCCTTTGGATTGATGAATGCAGGAGCAACCTTTCAGTGAGCCATGGACATTGGATTTATAGTGGAGAAAGACAGATTTGTAGTCATCTATCTGGATGAAATTACAGTGTTCTCAAAGTTTGACAAAGAGCATTGTCATCATTTGAGGAAAGTCTTCCTGAAGTGCAGAAGGTTTGGTCTCTCCCTCAATCCTAAGAAATCTTTATTTTCTATGAAGGAGGGAAAATTATCAGGGCATATTGTGTCAGTAGAAGGGGTAATAATTGATCCAATCAGAGTAGAGGCCATCTAGTCCTTATTTTGTCCCATATCCAAGAAAGAAGTGCAATATTTCTTGGGTAAAATCAAATTTCTAGGAAGGTTCATCTCTAATTTCACTGAGTTGGTTAAGCACATTACAACCATGCTTAGAAAAGGAAGTGAGGTGAAATGGACTGCTGAGTCTAGAAATTATTTTGACCAAATCAAAAGGGATTTGACTGAAGAACCTTTGCTCATCAGCCCTGACTATTCTAAGGAATTTCTGATATTTTCTTTTGCCTCATCAGATACATTAGCTGTTGTTTTACTACAAAAAATACAAAGGGGTTAGAGCAGCCTATTTCCTTTTCAGTAGAGCATTGAGGGATGCAGAAATGAGATGTGATATCATGGAGAAGAAGGCATATGCTTTGGTGAAATCCCTAAAGGATTTCATAGTATATGTTATGCATTCAAATATTGTTGAATATGTTCCCTCGGCCTCAATAAAAGAGATATTGATCCAACCTGACATAAATGGTAAGAGAAGAAAATGGATTGCTAAAATTCTGGAATTTGACCTTGAAATGAAGCCCACTAAATTGGTAAAAGGCCAAGGTTTAGCCACGTTGTTAGCTGAATCAAACTGCAAGGATTTAGGGGTTAATTTTATGAGCATAAACTCAGAAAATCAGCAAGTTGAGGTTGTTGATAAAGACTCTCATGTCAGCCTCAGCCTGACAGAATGCACCTGTTATAAAGAAATCATATATTTTCTATAGAAGTTGAGGCCTCTTGATGGTTTGGACAAGAACAAGGTAAGATCTTTGAAGCTCAAAACAATCAAATATTGTCTCATTGGTCAGGTTTTGTACTCGAAGGATCCCCTTGGAGTCTTTTTGAGATGTCTGGACCCACAAGAGGCCCAAAAATCTATGGTTGATTTTCATGACAACTTACGTGGGGGGAATCATTTATGGAGGAACATAGCTTATAAGATCCTTAGAGCTGGGTATTTCTGGCCAAACCTTTTTACTGATGTCTGTGCAAAGATTAGGGCTTGTGTCAAATGCCAAAATTTTTATGGAAAGCTGCAGCTCAAATCTTTGCCTTTGAAACTTGTGGCGGTTTCTGGACCTTTTCAGCAATGGGGTCTTGACTTCATTGGAGAAATCCATCCAACCTCAAGTGGTCAACACAGGTGGATTTTGACTGCCACTAATGATTTCACCAAGTGGATAGAAGCCATTCCTACAAGAAGCTTGTCTCACAAGGTAATCATTAGCTTTTTTGAAAATATCATGTCCAGATTTGGTTTTCCAAGCAGGATTGTTACAGACAATGTTTCTTTCTTCAAAGTTGAACCATTGATCAAGTTCTCTAAACTATATGGGATTACATTAATCCATTCTAGTCCTTACTACCCTTCATGGAAATGGTTTAGCAAATTCCTCTAATAAGAGCCTCATAAAGATCATCAAAAAATTGTTAGGAGACAATAAGAAAGCCTGGGACTCAAAGATTAAATTTGTATTATGGGTTGACAGAGTTACAACAAAGAGGTCACTAGGTGTTTCCCCTTTTCAGCTTGTATATGGGCTTGAGGCTATTTTTCCTACTCAGCTTTCCTTGCATGTGGAAAAATTCCTCCAGGACTACCAAGGAGAACCTGATGATATGGTCAGGAGGATACAATAGTTGGTAGAAGTACAACAAGCTAGGGAGCAACTGCTTGATAAAGCTCAAGATCACCAGCAAAAAATGAAATGAGCCTTTGACGAGAGGGAAATCAAGGAATATTTTCAGCTAGGAGATATGGTGCTCAAGTGGGATGCCCCTAAGCAAGACAAGGGCAAACATGGTAAATTTGAAGCCTTATGGATTGGTCCTTTCAATATTTCTGAAGAATTTTCAAATAACACCTATAAGTTGCAGAGCTTGGAGGATTCTAAAGTTTTTGGTGGCCCTATCAATGGGCACTCTCTGAAGAAATATTTTGTTTAAGCCATTGTTGTCTTTCCACCATTTTAATTACCACTTTCTTTTTATTTTCGATATTAATAAGTGACTCCATAACCCAAAAGCTAAGGCACTGGAATTGCGCATTCTTGGCAGCTCACAGGGAGTATGACATCCCTTATGGAGCCAAATGTTATCGCATAAGATTTTCCATAGTCACGAGTAGCAGCCATGGACATAGGCGAGCAGGCAGGTGCAATTTACAACAGTCAAGATTCCCTGTGCAGTTCAATATAGCGACATCTCCAAGCGCAGTTGGAAGGAATCCAAGGTTGATAGTCAGATGAAAGTTTTGGCAGGGGCGCTAAATTAACCGATGCGCCCAGATCTCAAGTCTCGTTCATACCAACGAACTCAGATCATTTCGGGGCCACAACATGCTTGGACTATAAAAGGCTTTGAGCGGGCCGAAATCCTAACCACTGTTTTGTGGGGAGGATACATGGTAGAGGCGGGTGCATTTCGGGCCTGAAAGTGGTGTGGGACTAAACTGCTTCCCGCAGCCCCAAAATCACGTGTGCATTTAGTATCGTATCCAATAGTGATAGGTGGTCGCCCGCTAGTCGTCCAGCCACACTCCAAGCCTGAGAACGATTCAGTTAATGAACAAGGACTAGTAGCTGAAACCTCAGATCAGTCCATAAATAGAAGGCATGGAGATTGTGGCTAAGAATATAGAGCTGCCAAACCAAGGTACTATGATGAATGGTTTTTTCTGTAGGCCCATGTTGATCTGAGCTTGCGTCTAACAGAAGAATGCACGTATAGTCTGACAGAAGGTTGCATAGACATAAATATTTGAATGGGATGGCCAAATCACACTCCTGGTAGTTGTGGACTGATTTGAGTATAAATAGATTAGTTCAAGATTTTGTTAAGTTTGTAGAATGGTTGATCAGAGCTCCCTATTTTGTAATATTTTTATAACAGAGGTGTTCTCTGATTTTGTATGAGACTTGGGACTTTCGCATTAATATAAGTCAGTTTATTTCATCATATTGTTTAATCTATGTTGAAACACTCGTGCATGGAGGATCCATACGAGGGTTGTAGTTGTATTGTAATGTAGGTTTGATTACAGTATTGTTGTGACCAGTTTTAGTCAGTTTCTTTGTTATCTTGTTTCTTCTTATGCTGAAATGCTCTTGCATGGAGAATCCAAACAAGTTGTTTTAGTTGCATAGTAATGGAGGTTTGATTATTATGTTACTGTGATATATTTCAGCGTCTGAAAATTAAGTCCAAGAGTGCTCTTGTGCCTGCATTTTTCTTCACCAAGCTGCTTGAAATTCGGATGCCCATGGAAAACTTGTTCACCTTTCTCACTAAGTCTTCCCTCTGCTCACCTTTAACCTTAAACCATTGACTGAAGTTAATGAGGATCTCATTTCCCTATGCATTGCTTGTCCAATTTTTGTGTTAAAACATTCTTGTACTAATTTTTGTCCATTTGACCTCCACTCATAAACCTACCTCCAAAAACATTTTGATGGGTACTAGGCTTATCCTCTTGCATTCTAAGGGTGACTCTCAGTACTAACACCTGTCTTGATAACACTTCTCTGCACACTACTCGAATGCATGCAACATCAAAACCTAATACCAATAGCTCATCAACCTAAATGTATATTGCATTTACACTTGGTTTTCACTGACATACCAACATATATGTACAGTTACAAAGGGTTTTGGATTAGGGACACTACAATCCCCTCTCCCTTATTTTTTCATTGTCCTTAGTGCATAAAAGACACATGTACATACAAAATTTTAAAACATCATAAAAAAGATGAGGATACTCTACTCACATAACATCCTCGCGCTCCCAAGTTGCATCCTCAGAACCATATCAGGTCCATTGGACCTTTACCATCTCCATGACTCGATTCCATAGCTTCTTGGTTTTTCGATCCAATATGAAAACCGAACGCAATTGAAATTTACCTTCTAGATCTACTTGAATAACATTCCAATCAATGACATGATTAGAATTAGGTACATACTTCTTAAGCAATGACACATGGAAAAAATTATGAATGCATAAGGGTTCAAGCAATGCAAGCATATAAGCAACATGACCAATCCTTTCAAGGATTTCAAATGGACCACAATAGCGTGCTACTAATTTAGAACACTTTCCCAACTTTAGGGAACTATGCCTAGCCTTCACTTTCATAAATACATGATCACCCAATCCAAATTCCCTATGGGTTCTGCCTTTATCTGCGCATATTTTGTTCCTGTCTTGGGAATATTTTAAATTATGCTTAATATTTACCATCTTCTCCTCCATTTCCTGGAGCAAATCTAGCCCAACTACTACGCAGTCTGCTGGGTTGTCCCAACTAACTGGTGTGTTGCACTTTCTACCATAAAGTGCCTCAAATATGCTCATCTTTAAATATGCATGACATCCATTATTGTAAGCAAACTCTTCCAAATGAAGGTATTCTTCCCATTTTGATGGCTTATCCATCACATACATCCTGAGCATATCTTCAATGACTCGATTTACCCTCTCGATTTGACCATCTGACTCTGGGTGATATGCTATGTTGAAATTCATACTTTTTCCAAATCCCTTGAATATCCTTTTCCAAAAGTTCAAGGTGAACTTGGAATCTCTGTCAGACACTATTGTCTTAAGTAAACCATGTAACTTAGCAACTTCACGCATGTATATATCAACAATGTCGATTTCCTCATATGCTGACTTCACTGGAATAAAATGGGAAACTTTAGTAAGCTTGTCCACCACCACCATAATAGAATCATGTTGCTTAGTAGTCCTAGGAAACTTGGTTATGAAATCCATGATCACAACTTCCTACTTCCACTCAGGAATAGGTAAAGGTTGTAGTAAACCAACTAGATGTTTGTGCTCAACCTTGAACTTTTGACATTAGAGACATCTCACAATAAAATCCGTAACTTCCTTTTTCATACCTGGCCAAAAGTATAACTTCTTGAATGCAACAATTGTCTTCTGATAACCTGGATGTCCAACATAAGGAACCTTATGCATCTTTGAAAATATCAATCTCTTCAACTTTCGATCAGTCAATACATAGAATCTGTGTCTATACATGAAGATCCCATCCTCTCTTAGATCATAGCCTTCCAAATTCTACTACAACATACATGGTTGTAAAGTCACACTTATATCCATATATCTCAAATATGATTTGGAAACTTCTAAAATTCTGTCACACAAATCTGTCTAGTACATGCTAATGGTTGTAGCATACATTTCATGCATCCTCCTATTAAGTGCATTGGCCACCTTGTTCTCTTTTCCTTTGATATGATTTATGTCAAGGTCATACTCAATGAGGAACTCTAACCACTTTCTTTGTCTGGAATTCAAACTTGGTTGCCCAAACAAATACTTTAGGACACAATGGTTTATTCTCAACTCAAATATCTTACCCATGAGATAATGTCACCACATATTCAAGGCATGCACTATAGATTCCAACTCTAAACCATGCATAGCATAGAGCCTTTCACGCTCTTTCAACTTCCTTGACTCGTAGCACACCACATGTCCATTTTGAATTAGGACTCCACTGAATCCTTCCTTGCATGCATCCATGCACACAACAAAGTCTGCATCTGGATCCAGAGTCCACTCAAAATGCACACCTTTATTTTGCAGGGATGTGAT
Organism: Picea engelmannii; assembly: GCA_009831015.1. NCBI lineage: Eukaryota > Viridiplantae > Streptophyta > Pinopsida > Pinales > Pinaceae > Picea > Picea engelmannii. The sequence continues at coordinate 953,021 of ML777559.1, read as the reverse complement.
TGGATGTGCAATCTGTGAGAATCCTTCAATAAACTTTTTGTAGTACCCTGCTATCCCATAAAATACCTTACTTCTTTTAAATTTCTTTGTGTTGGCCATTCCTTAATGGATTTTATCTTCACGGGGTCCACAACTATTCCTTCTTCTGAAATAATATGACCCAAGTAGTGAATTTGTCGCTGATAAAATGAACACTTGTTCAACTTTGCTTAAATCTCATGCTCCCTCAACACCTGCAACACCATCCTCAAGTTTTGCTCGTGCTCTTCCTTTGACTTTGAGTAAATAAGAATGTCATCCAACAACACAATGACAAACTTATCTAAGTAACTTATGAAAACTCCATTCATTAAACACATGAAGACGACTGATGCATTCGACAACCCAAATGGAACCATTGTAAACTTGTAATGACCATACCTTGTTCTAAAGGTCGTCTTACTGATGTCTTCCTCTTTTATTCTCACCTGGTGATAACCAGATCCGAGATCTATCTTGTAAAATATATGTGTGCCTCGCAGCTAATCAAACAGGTCATCTATTCTTGGCAAAGGATAATTGTTCTTCACTGTTACCTTGTTTAACTGCCTGAAGTCGATACAAAGTCTCAACGTTCCATCCTTATTCTTCACGAACAAAACTGGTGCACCCCAAGGCAACACACTTGGGAATATATACCCCTTCTTCAGAAGATCTTCAAGTTGCATCTGCAACTCCTTTAGTTCTAGCATACTCATCATGTAAGGAGTTTTGGATATAGGTGTTGCTCCCAGCATTAGATTAATAGAGAAGTCAATATCTCTTTTCGGAGGAAATATTGGTATCTCTTTAAAGACGTCCTTAAACTCTTTTAGTACTATGCAGTCTTCCACACTTGGCACTTTATCCTTAGGTGCCTCTTCCATTTGCATCGTGAATACTTGACATCCTTTCCTGTAGCGCTTCTTCAACTGTAATGCTGAAATTTCTCTGATAGTAACAACTCTTGGAATTCCTTGAACCGATCTCAAGTTTCCTTGCTCATTTAGGAAATTGAATGCTTTATTGTAATAATCCAGGACAACATGATGCTCATCCAACCAATCCATACCAATGAGGAAATCGTACAATCCCAAATGTATAATATTCAAATAAACTTTTGTATGCAATCCATTCATCTTCTATGGACATGCCTTAAGCATCTCATTGATTTTCCTTTTTGCTCTTGTAGCTAATTGCACCAACCACTAGTTTCCAATATTTCTTCTCAATAGATGGAATATTTCCACCATCTTAGGATCTAGATAACTATGACTAGCTCTTGAGTCTATTAAAATAACAATAGATTGGTCGTTAATATTACCTTCCACATCGATTATGTGTGACTGGAACTCAGCCTGCTTGTTATCTAGTGCATCGTAAATCCTTGGCACATTTCTACCCATGTCTTCCATTGTTGCAACTTTTTGTACACTATGTGTAGTCCTCGCTTTATCAACTCTTTGAGGGAAATCTCTGTGCATGTGATTTCCAACACAACCCCAACACTGCATAGGTTGTTTCCATGACTTTTGTCCCACTATTTCCAACATTCTAGGATCATGGAGAGTCTTCTGTCCTTGCACAATATTTCTTAAAAATAGTGGCTTAACTCCCTACTTCCTTTGTTCTACCAAGTTAATTTTCATCTTGTCTTCCCAAGCCTTTTGGAAAGTCGATCTTCCCCTTTGCTGCTCATAAAGACGCTTAGCGCGCCTTATGGTTTCTTCCAATGTCTTAGGGTCATCATACTATATAGTGTCACTGATAAATGAGGTCAACCCACTTAAACATCCCGAGCCACCTAGGTTGGGCCATGCTACTCCATAAAACACTCCGACAAATCTCAAATACCAATTTGTAACGTACCCAGTCACCCCAGACCGGGCCATGTCACACAACCTCAACTTCAGGAGCACTAAGTCAACCCAAACTATAACATTCCCATCATACCATTGACCAATGTTACTCTATAAGTACATTGTTCCAAATCTAATTTAAACACAATCCGTGCAGTATCTCTTGAAGTAACATGCTTAACCGGAACATGAGTCTCTCCACACAACTTATAATAGTGGAAGAAACATTCTCTTTTCGTCAGAAACTCAAGCAACTTAAATAACTCAAAATCGTGTGCACAACCTTCTAAGCATCATGCGTCAACTCATATTTCACTATGCATGGAATCTAATTCTCTATCCACACACACAAATCCCAGTCTCTTAGTGCACACATGCTACCTTCCTGTGCACTTGGCCACTCAATCCTCTTCTTGTCAACTCATAACCAAAATTACATGGATAAATTAATCAAGCAAGACTAACCATATTGGTCATATCCATGCACAACTACAAATACAGGCTATAAGCACCATGCTTACATGAGCATGCAACAATTAAAAAAATAAAAACAAATACTTATATGCAACACATACAAGAATTTAACCCATGTCAAACATAGACAAAAAAACACATAGTAACCAAGACAAGTACATAAGGAAGACTTATCTTAAATGAAAGTCACCAACTATGGCCTCGACTCAGACATTCCTCCTAGCCATAAACATTATTTATCATTAATATTTCAGCAACAGGTCACCCTCAAGCTAGAGCACAACTCCACCAGGGAAAAAGGGTTCTTGGCGACAAGTTATGGTCTGAAACTAAACATAATTACTCAGTCTTAGATGACCAATGTTGCATCTATACCATAGTCCCTCATTCCCCATGCACCTGTCACACCCAAGGAAGTGTGCCCCTTCTCTACTCAACAATCATTCGTTTTCCCCACTTACCTTCCCAGGGTTACCAACAACAGGCTGGATAGGAAGTCTTTGAGCCCTGCGACTAATGCTTAGTGCACCAGGGAACAACTCTCAACAACAACTCTCACCTGGAGAGTATGTCCACGGGTCTGACAACCACTCCACAACAACCAATCTCTCACCTAGAGAGACTTCTCACGGTCTGTCCACCTAGATATTCAACAGTGAAACTCTGGACGTATCCCCACAACTCCTTACAAGATTATCTGTGCAGATAAGGTAATAATCATATTTTCCATACAGTCTGACCCTCTTATGCACACGATATCCTACAACATGAAATCCTTCCCCAAATCCCTAGATCATCTCTCATGCAATAATTCCAAAAATATACTAAGGCCAACAATATATATTTCATGCCTTCCACTTGGCACTTGTCACCTTCAAAAGTAGCTTTAAGCCACTTGGTGACCCATTCCCTATCCTCAGGAACTTGGGATAAAAAAATATGTATCTGAGATTATAATTTTCTTGGAAATATTATAAAATATTCCCCAAGACTTACGATCCACCCCCTTTTCCTTTTTTCAGTGGAGTAGGGCCCCCCATCTCTTTTTTGTCTCACTCAATCAGCACGTTGTTATGCAATATTATATTAATAGTCATGATTATAATTACATGGATAGGTGTAGTGGCCTATCAACGTCCAGGCTCACCCACATCATAATCACATAGGCTCTTCGGCCTCCATACATATCCATTAATTCTCGTGCACTAACCCAAGTGCATGCACCATAGTGCAATGTGCACACTTACCTAGGTGCACGCAACAAACAAAAAATTGTGCACCCTATCTTGATAACACTTCTCCATGCACTACTCTGATTCACACAACATCAAAACCTAACACCAATGGCTCAGCATCCTAAATGTATATTACATGTACACTTTGCTTTCAACGGCTCACCATACTCTATGTATAATTACAAAGGGTTCTAGATCAAGGATACTACAATCCAACACGAGGGAGGCTTCCCTAGTATCCTCGAAGAATCCAGAGGCGAGACACTATCAAGTCTAGGTCCCCCCAAGTAACTACTCAAAAGATGAGGATATAGGTCAATCTAGGAGGTTTTCCAAGTCAAACTAAGGCTCAAGAGGATCCCCAAAAACTACAAAAGAAGAAAAATCCTAGGGTTGTTGTAAAAATTTGGAAACAATTATCAAATTACAGCTATAAAATATGTTATTACAATAAAAAATAAACTAGCCCTTTGACCAACAATAATTCAATGAATAAAGAGGGATAAACCATAAGCTAAAATAGGGTTTCATTAACTAACAAAATCATAAAATTAAGGGGGATATAACAACCCTAAAACCCTAGACATTTTTCCCTAAAAGGTTGTAATAACAATTCAAAAATACAAATTAGGGTTTTAACAATGTTTATTAGGTCAACAATATGCATAAAATTCAAAATGTTTAGGTTATTTATGGCTGAAAATAAAATTTGTTGTAATAAAACCCTAAAACAGTAAAAAGAGAGTAATTTTTGAAACTAAATGATTGACTTTTGGGAGAATGACTAGTGCCTACTATATTATTGGGCATATGGGGTCAATTAAGGATCCCTTTAGAGAGAAGTGAGTGTAATTTAGGGTGATATCTAGAGGTTGTTCACTACTAATTTAGGGTGATATCTAGAGGTTGTAATTTAGGGTGATATCTAGAGGGTGATATATAAAATATCCTCCCAAGATATTAAGGACAATTCAAGGGAAGGTTCTTCACTAGTAACATTCCAAAATCTTTAACAAGAAGGGCTTGTTCAAGAAAAATCCAAGAGAATGCTCAACCAACACTAGAGAAGAAACATTATACTTAAATTCATTCATTAAAAGAAACTACAAGATGACACAAGACCACTTGCTCAATAAATATTTAATCCATCAAAATCCTAGAAATGAATATCCATGTAGTAGAAAAGAATCCATAAGCACATCTTCTCCAAAAGATCTCTCTAACTAGCCATCCATAGCATTTTTCATAAGAGAGAATGTAGAAGTACACAAGTAGTTATGTATATCCATAAGTAGCAATGATTTACAAATGAGAAGTGATTCTCTCTCTATATGAGAGATTTATCACCCTTCTCATTACAATAATAACATTTTCGTAGATTTTAGCCAAAAAGAATATAAAATACCATTTTCTCTTTACAAACCCTAGAGATATGGTAAAAAATACATAAATTATGAGGTGGTTATGCCACCTATATGAAAATATCCAAGATACATAAGTGAATGAGTATAAAAACCCCAAATATGCTCCCCAACTCTAGTAAACTCTCCTCAAGTGCCAAGTCATAATCCTCAAAAGCCTCAATGACCTCCTCCAAAAGTGTCCCACAAGTGGTAAAAAATTTACGATAATCTTCTCTCAACATATTCTAAAAGCACCATAACTATGTCAATTTTTTCCATAATTTTTATTATGACCACATTGATCTGGAGGAATTATGGGTATTATGTCAAAAGATAACTTCTCCTGAAGTTGGCCACCCTCAAAATAGGTGTTAAAATTTCCTCAAGGTGTGTAACGACCTCTAAAGGAAGTGGTATGAATTCCATGAAGCATGAAAGTATCCCCTCAATGTACTCCAAAGGACCAAGGAATCAATCAAATATGTATCCATGTGCAATCCATCATCAGAGGAGGGGCTTATATAATCCAATGTACCATGAAGGCTAGAGGCAAGGAATACAGTTCAAACACAACATATAAGGTGATTCATGTCCATGCAAAAGCCATTAGATAGATCTCATAAATTATCCTCTTCAAACTTAACACTAGCTTACAAAGTTATACATTTTTTCAGGTTTAGGTATGGGAGGATTATTATTACCCCCTATTATGTGTTCCAATACCTTGGATAAGAAGTATGTCCCAAGTAACCCATCAAGGAGTATGTGTAATGGTATGTGTTATGGATTAGGGTTTACTTCATGGGTGGATTGGCATTAGCATGTAAGGTCATGTAGTATAGTCATCCTCATGATCGTGTTTGTAGAGGGTGTGCTTAGGAAATGAGGTACCCTTTTCTCGACACTGTGTCTTTCCAAACCCTCGTTTTCCTTTTTCTTTATTGCTTCAACTTTTTTTGTATTTTAACATTTGATTTGACAAGTGCTTTTCTTAGGTATGCATTCATTGCATATGACTTGGGGTGATGGCCTCTTAGTGAGGGGGTAGAGCCCATGCTTCACTTCTTTCTTGGTTTTTAATACTTTGCTTTTCTTACTTGTTTATTTTTCTTTCATTTTGAATTGGGACTTTTTCTTTTTCTATATCATTTTTTATGAAACTGCATCAATCTTGGGCATTCAAGCCCCTTTTTCTCATGGTATTATGAAGCTTGGACCTTTTTGGGATACATGTAAAAACCAACCCAAAATAAAGGACAACAGAGAAAGAAAAAATGGAATATGTTATTCATGGTGAGGGATATGGACATGTTACCCCCATTAAGGCCCCATAGAAGTACAACTTTTCCCAAGAGTGAAAATGCTTGACTAGGAGATGATGATGACCACCAAGATGAAACAATGAAACAAATATGAATTCAAAGCATCATGGTTCATTATCCAATTCAACCCATGATCACCATTTTCATGCCCCAAAAATTGACATTATCACTCAATATGAAATGTATAAACAATGTACCTCAGTATGTAATTCAGCATGTCATCTAATGTGAGTGAGATGAGCATGTAACGTAAGGCATCTGTGGGAAAATATCAATGGAGAAACTTGGAATGTCATCATCAGAACCACTATCTAGAATGTGGATCATGGAGAAAAAATCTCATCTAGTTACCCCTATAAATGAGAGGGTAGTTATAATCAAGGATAAAAATGTATAATTTATTTCCCTGAGAACCTTATTAGCAAATCTTGATTCCTCAACAACTACATGAAATATTTCCCTACCAAGTCAAAGAAACCTTCATAAAAAATCAATACACCACCCATCAATACCTGAGATTTTATCCTTTTGGAAGGACTAAATAACTCCCTCCAACTCTATCATTGTGATCTCTCTCATGAAATCCATATTTTGACCATGTTTTATACAATTGGAAAAAAAGGTTGTCATTTGAAATATCTCAATAGTATTTTCTCTAGGAGGTTCCTTGAAGAGTTGGTTGAAATGATTTCTACCAACCTCAACCTCTCAACAAAGCTATGAACTTTATTTCCAACCTCATTCTTAATACTCTAAATGGTATTTGATATTTTTCTCATCTATGCATAGTTATGAAATAAATGAATGTTTTTACCCCCTTAAGCTAACCAAGTTGCTTTTATTTTTTTCCTCCACTTTTCTTCTTCCCAATAAAACAAATATTTTTTTGATACTTCTAGTTGACTTAAGTTCTTAAGCTCTTTTTCATTGAAAATTCCATTCATATTATATTTTAAATATTAGAAATATCCTTCTCCAAAATCCATAGCCACTCTTATGAATCCTTATATTTTGTTTGGGTCCACTTATTGGTTTTCCTTTTTACCCTCTTTAGATTGTCAATAAATTTAAAATTGCAAACTCCGCTAGTTGATTGTTCGTATGTTTCCATTCACTATGAACCAAATCCCTAAATTTTGGATCCTTCAACTAATGAGAGATGAATTGAAAAGGACCAGAGGGATTATGATCATCTTTTCCCACTTGAAGAAAACTGGGAACATGATAAGATGAACCACCCTCACCTATCTAGGATCTTATTTTCCCCACTTAATCAATATTATTTTTTGTTGCAAGGAACCTATCTAATTTTTTTGAGATACCCCCACTTTTATCTATGTTGTTCCTCCATGCATGATTAATAATCAAAGGGTATATGACACAAAGTCCAACCTCATCAATATTTTGGACTAGAAAATATACCAGTGGATCCATCCTCCTTGATTCCCCCCCCACTTCACGCTTCCTCAAAATTAAATCCATGTCAACTCATGTTGGACACACCGACCACACTGAGAGGAGGGGGTGAATCAGTGTGAGGCTCTTTTTACACTTATTTTAAAACTTTAGCTAGCAATCACCATTTACTCATTAGTTCCATTCACACTTAGTTGCTTGAATGTAAACATATCTCAACAACATACAACACCAATAAAGAACTTTGAACCATTACAATAATGAACACAAAGAGCACCATATATATGATTAATATTTTTGTATTATATGTTACAGGTGACTACAATCTTAGGTTTTATCAGCACCAACTGAAAAAAGAACCAACTCTCAATTGCAAGACCCAGCCCGCATATCTCAGCACTAACCAAGATGTGAGGAATCCAACCCTCAAGTACAAGACCCAACTTGTATATAGAAAGCAATATGTTAAAATGTACCAATAGTCTATACCAAGACAACTACACCAACTATGCACAACAAAACCTATCAAAACAACTTGTCACCTCAACCTGTCTCATCAATCTCATCATCCAAATATGATCTACTCACAAATACCAATCATCAAGTCAACTCTCAACCATATGCACAATATAACCAAGTTAACCAACAAGATACCTCTAGCAATACACCATACTCTCCATAAACCAAATACCATTAACCCTTACACAAAACAATGTGCCAAAACCATTCCTTTAATCTTGTAGCAATCATCAAGAACTATACCATACCATGCAACAATTGGAACAATTCCAATATGCAAATATTATGTGGTTACCGAACTACCAACTTTCTACAGCTGCCAAATCTATTGCCACGATTTTGTTGTCATGGTTTTGTTGCTACGATTTTGCTGCTGCGGTTTTGTTGTAGTGATTCTCCTGCTGCAGTTTTGTTGCCATGATTCTGCTGCCCCGATTCTTCTACTGCAATTTTTTGACGCGAATTTTCTCTACAGTAATACCTGCCCAAATAACCTTTCACAAACGAATATTCAATATGCTCAAAGATCATACTCATAATAGACTCTTTCTCTCTTATTTACAATTCTCCAAGTAGCTTCCTCTAGGGGTTATCTTCTAAATAACCTACCCAACTTCCTTATTTTTGGGCTAACCCACTTCTAATCACTTTTTCCACTTACAACCACTTTGTCCACAAATAGTAAACTCTCCACTTCTAGTTGCAACTAATTAATTTTTAATTGTTTTCTTATTGCAATCACTTAACCCATGACTAACCACTTTGATTGGTCAACTTCTTTTAGGAGCTTCTAGAATAATTTGACTTCTTTGACTTTCTAGGGGCTTCTAGATAACTCATGAGGGTTCTCCAACTTCACATGGCCATAACTCTCTAACCGTGAGGAGTTATGTGACCTTTCGCATATCACCAAAAGTGACATGACATATACTATCCATTTGGAATATTTTCTCCTGCAAATTAACTAATATTCATTACATTATTCCTTAACCAAACTTGGGTTCGCTAACCACACTACTGAGCTACTCAACCACCTAACCATTTGGACTTCACAAAGCACCTTCTCGTGAGTGCTTTCACCATAAGGGGACCACTTTGAGAACTTTATACAAGAGCGCATTCCCGTGAGGGATTTCACCGTAAGGGGACCACTTTGAGTTTTATCCATTTGTTTCTTCCTATCAACCATGAAATGACATCAATGATACAACTCTCTTTAATATAAACACATCATTATGACACCACTTGGAATCAACCCTTTGACAACAATTACATCAATGACCATATAACCAATAATAAATATATCAATTATACAAACACATCGCTATGACAATACTTGACATCAACCCTTTGACATCAATCATTTGACATAAATTACAACATAGTACAACAATCTCCCCCTTTGGCATTGATGACAACACCAACATTGATGTCAACACCAATCATTGATGGAAACACTTGGACATTGATATGCTCATGTTCCCTCTGTGATCAATGCTCCTCATAAATGTTCATCTCACCACATCAATGTGACTATCTCTCCCCCTTTGACATCAATGGAAAAGGGTATTTATCTCCTTCGGGCTGCACACCATGCCTAAACTCTCCTTGGGGATGCTCCCCATGTCTAGATGCCTTTGAGCTTCCTCTGAATAATATCTCCCTCTTTGGACAAGGGATATCACTCTGATGCAATGTTGATGGCATGGATACCAATCATCTCTCCTCCTAGAATCATGCTACTACAACCAATCATGGGAAGAAGAATAAATCCCCCTGTGGGTATGTCTCCCCCTATCTTCTCTGCAAGATGAACAATATGATACCATTGTAATCTTCTTCTGCTTCAAATTCTATTGCTCAACCAGAACATTGATCAACTGCTCAAGAATGATCTACTCTTCCTATGACGATCCTTGGACCTATCCATCCATTAAACTTGTGTCATACCATACATCATGAAGGAAAACATATGTCAACAATGAATATAGAATCATGAACAAAACATCAACCATGCACATCCTGTGCCATACTGTATGCCAACCATGCACAACACCCACGTACATCAACCATGTACATCAATACCATACAATATACCTTAAGATATCATCAATGGAGTGTATCAACCATATACCAAGAATATGTGCCAACTGTGTACCAACCATATGCCTCTACCAACATGCCAACCATGTGCCTCAAACAAGTGTCATATCACTCATGATATGCCTCTACCATTTACCAAGTTTCACAACCATGTATCTCAACCATCAATATATCAACCAAGCATCTCAACTATATCATCCCATAAATCATGTACCAAAGCAAGTGTATCAACCAATGTACCAAGTATGTACCAATCATGCATCAACTATAGATCAAGCTATGACTCATCAATGTTGTACAACATAACCATCTCATCAACTCGTCAAATACATGTCCCAATATGTGTCTCAACCACGTGCCAAATGCATTCTCCAGGACATCCAACAAATATGCCTCTAACAATACATCATAATATATATAAATGGATCTCACATATGTACCAACCATGTACCATGAGAGATATAGCTCAAAAACCATTCACTACAACAAGTACTAAGAAGCCAATAATACCTCTAAACATGTACTAAGAGTGTCCCTCGGTATATCAATGATATATCTATAGCTAGCATCACATCATCATGATATATCTCATAGACAAGGTGCCATAACATCACTGAGAACATAACCAACATTATGCCTTATCAGGAATGCATCACTCCACACACTAAAGTGTGTTCCATGCATCCAAGATAGATAAGCTTCAACACTCAACCATATGTCATAACCATACATACATAAAACACACATGCAATCATATAATCATGAAAACCTGCAACAAACCATGTCAGACCCTGCAAAATAGATTTATACCATCAAACCATGCTGCAACTCATCTGTACAATCCTCTTATTGAGGCATTTTCCATAGGTATGTGGCATGTTCCACGAACAGCTCGCGTATGTACATGAAATTTCTATAGGTCACCTCTCATATGTACGCGACTTCTCCCACGGGAACCCACATATGCTTCAGAAAGAGTGAAGCTTTCTTGATTCTTTATTCCTTCATTTATGTCTGGTTGTTCAATCTTCTTCATCCACTTCTGAGAGTGTCCTGATTTCTTTGTACTTGTACTCTGAGCTTCCATCCTTTAAACATTGTCTTCCTTCCAAGTTACATGTGCTCTTCTTGCCATGCTATATGAAGCACTCCTCATTGTCTGTCTCCTTGAATTCCAACAATCCTGACCTTTGTGGCCAAACCCACTGCAGCTGTAACATTTCATGGTGTGACAATGTGCAACAATGTGTTCCACTTTATTACATCTCCGACATCTTAGGATGTTATGAAATCTTCCAACATCTTTCCTTTCATAATGTCTACAATCCAAAGCTTTGTGACCATATTCATTACATGAGAAGCAATGACCATGAAAAACATTTCCATACCTTTGCTTTGGTGTCCACCTTGAAGGTGTCTCTCTTATGAATTTGCTTTGAGGTGTAGGGATGGCTTTGATGTCTTCTTTGCTCTATTTTTATGAAGGTTTTCTCGCTTTGTGTAGATGCTTGTCCTGCATATTGTTTTCCAACTTTTGAGAATGAAGGACTTACCTCATGTTGCTTAGAAGTACTAGCTTCAAAGTGTGTTGCTTCCTTGTTGTATCCAAGACCAGATTTATCATTAGGTGATATTTGACAATTCAAGATTTCATCCAAGATTTTTGAGTTGTTCTTGAACCTTTTTTACTTCTTTTCTTTCCTTCTAGCTTCTTCAATTTGTGTCTTCATATTGACATTGACTTCAAGTATTTTTCTAAGCTAATCATCTACCTTCTTCTTTTCTTCTGCTTGACTAATTATATCAGTCTTTAGTCTCTTGATCTCTTCTTCTTGTTTCATGAGTATTTTCCTTAGTGCCATGGTATGCCTTTGGTAATTTTCTAGGTCTTCCTTAATGTATTCATCAAGATCAAAATCAGGATCAAAAGTATATTGATCATCTTCTGCTTCTAACACATCTAAAATTTTATCGTTGAGATTCAACAAATATTCCTCTTCATCTATAAGATAACTGTTAGATGATTCTACGCAACCTTCTTATACTTGTGTGTCCATGGATCTCCTTCAAGCTTGTAAGTCTTATATTGAACGCCTGCTCTTATACCAATTGTTGGACACACCTACCACACCGAGGGGGGGGGGGGGNCCGGGGGGGGGGGGGGGGTGAATCAGTGTGAGGCTCTTTTTACACTTCTTTTAAAACTTTAGTTAGAAATCACAGTTTACTCATTAGTTCCATTCACACTTAGTTTCTTGTATGTAAACATATCTCAACAACATACATCAACAATCAAGAACTTTGAACCATCACAATAATGAACACAAAGAGCACCATATATTTTCTTAATATTTTTGTATTATATGTTACAAGAGACTACAATCTTAGGTTTTATCAGCACCAATTGAAAAGAGAACCAACTCAAAGAGAGAACACACTCTTAATTGCAAGACCCAACCTGCATATCTCAGCACCAACCGAGATGTGAGGAATCCAACCCTCAATTACAAGACCCATCTTGTAGACAGAAAACAATTTGTCAAACTATCCCAACTTTCTATACCAAGACAAGTGCATCAACTATGCACACCACAACTTGTCACAACAACTTGTCACCTAAACCTGTCTCATCAATATCATCATCCAAATATGATCTACTCACAAAGATCAATCATCAAGTCAACTCTCAACCATATGCAAAATATCACCAAGTTAACTAACTAGATACCTCTAGCAATACACCATACTCTCCATAAACCAAATACCATAAACCCTTACACAAGATCATGTGCCAAAACCATAAGTTTAATCATGTAGAAATTATCAATACCTATACCATACCATGCAACAATTGGAACAATTCTAATATGAAAATATGATGTGGTTATCGAACTGCTAAATTTTTGTAGCTGCCAAATCTACTGCGATGGTTTTGCTATCGTGATTCTGCTACCACAGTTTTGCTGCCACCATTCTGTTGCCCCGGTTTTGTTGCCATGATTCTACTGCCACAGTTTTGATGTCTCGATTATGATATCACAGTTCCGTTATCACGATTATGTTGTCGCGGTTTTTCTGTCATGATTCTGCTACCGCGGTTCTACTATCGCGATTCTTCTGCCGTGATTTTTCTCTATCAATAATACCTGCCCAAATAACCTTTCACAAATTGATATTCAATACGCTCAAAGATCATACTCATAAGAGGCCCTTTCTCTCTTATTTATACTTCTCCAAGTAGCTTCCTCTAGGGGTTATCTTCTAACCAACTTACCCAACTTCCTTCTTTTGGGGCTAACCCACTTCTAACCACTTTGTCCACTTACAACCACTTTATCCAAAAATAGTAATCTCTCCACTTCTAGTTGCAACTAATTAATTTTTAATTGTTTTCTTTTTGCAACCACTTAACCCATGACTAACCACTTTGAGTGGTCAACTTCTTCTAGGATCTTCTAGAATAATTTTACTTATTTGACCTTCTTGACTTCTTTGACCTTCTAGGGGCTTCTATATAACTCGTGAGGGTTCTCCAACTTCACATGGCCATAACTCTCTAACCGTGAGGGGTTATGTCACGTTCCACATATCACCGAAAACGACATGAAATATATTATCCATCTAGAATAGTTTATCCTGCAAATTCACTGATCTTCATTACATTATTCCTCAATCAAACTTGGGTTCCCTAACCACACTACTGGGCTACTCAACCACCTAATCATTTGGAGTTCAAAAATAGTCTCCTTGATTTACATAACCTCTGCAATATATGACCTCACCAACCATTTCAAGGAGCTTATCTTATGGGAACTCCCCAAGGCCCTAATGTTATAAGAGAGAAAATTTATTTTTAAGCTTTTCAGTGGGATTTCTTTCTCTAAGGGCCCCTTGGATAGTCATTTTCTTCCCTAATGAAATCTCGTGATCAGCTTACATCATTGCATGGGTGAGAAAATATTTCCTATAGACCCCACCTAACTTTCATTTTGATTCAAACCTAATCCACCCTCCATGATTTCTTCATCCCACCCTTACCCCTTATTTATTTTGTTATCTAAGATGATACTTTTATTAAAAAATAGAACAAAATCCCCATTTGATGTATATGGAATATTGATACTGTCAGTCAAATTATATGTATAATTTATAGACATTAAATTTATCAATCCAGGAGTTCGTAAACTTAGAGATGCAAGAAAAATATATGCAGGATCAGATCCTATCTTTTCCTATCAAAAAAACATTCAGAATTTAAATCTAGGAGATATGTGCTAACTGGGGTGTCAACATAGAGCCCCTTCATTATAGGCTGCAATATTTCATAATGAATTAACAAAGTGTTCATGCAACCTTGAAGAGTTACAATGTGTATCTATGCCTTTCAGTTAGTGATCTCGCTTCTACTAAAAACGCAATGTAAATTCAAGAGAGAAAGGAAATCTATGAGATGATCATTGGGGTGTCTTTCTGCACTGGGAAAAATAGTAGCAAGGCTTCCCCAAAGGAACCAATCCCAATCTTTCACCTACTCTAATGGTCAGGAGTTCAAGGGATTCGAAAATGAAATTTCACTCATGAACTATGGCCTTCAGTGGAAGATCTAACCTCTGCAATGATCCACACAACATAAATCGAAAGCAAGCTTAATGAAGATAAATGTAATCAAATGCAAAAATGAAACACACCACACTTCATCCATAATTGAATATTTATTGTTCTATATCCACTATGGATGTAAATCAGGTTGTGTTCAAATCAAACTTTTCTACAACAGTGCTTTGTTTGGTATATAGAGAATCCAATGAATGAATGCTAAAAGGAGAAATGAAGTCAAAGGAAAACATAAAACACACCATACTTGCATAAAGTAAAATACTACCATGATCCATTTGGAGTGAGCTCAATTCTCCCAAGAACAAGGTAACAAACTACTCTACAACATCATAAACTATATCGAATCATAAAACACAATGAAACTATAAACTTACAATCCAGATAAGAGAAGATTTTGAAATGTTTTATTCATTCCATCATGAAGTCGACATTTTCTCCAAGAGTCGTCCTCTTGGAATAGATAAGAAACTCTTATTTATACGTAATTTTCTTTGAGAATAAGATAAACAACTAATAAATTTAGATACACTTTTCTCTCATGTAGTTACAACCAATTTGCTAATAATTATAAGAGAATTTTCTCTACAAATTGTCTCACAAACCTCTAAGATATTTAATAAGAAATCTTATCAAAAGTTCCATGATTTTTCTCGATCAAATATGCTTTGAGTGATTATCCCAAATCTTCCTCAAATCTTCAAAAGTTGAGGATGAAATTCGAATTTGAGGCTAAGTAGTAAAATTTGGCATTGTTGGAATCTTCAATTTGACTTGTAATCATCACCAAACTAACCCAACTTTCAAGATTAAGTGAGAACATGCTATTTTTATAATATTTAATTATAATTTCACTTAAAATACTAAAATAAATGCATTGGAAAACATCTTGAACCTAAACCCACATAAATCATGAAAATGGACTTAATATAAGGTTACGGGAAATAGGAAATGATTAAAAGTCAAGGAAAAGGATGTGAAATAATGGTAAAAAAGATGGCAATTCGGTGACTCAACATCTCCTCCAAAACAAAAATGTTGCATCTCCGCATGAAGCTGTGCATTTGATTCTCCTTAACTGTGTGATGGGGTCTTCTTTCTCTGAAAAGTATCTGAGTGGTAGTCGATCCACTTGCGGATGGTTCTTGTGTGACGACCACGAGTTTTGCAATTGTTGGTTATTGTGTGACAACACTTACCTTTGAGCTTGAGTTTCAACTGAGCTTCTTGTGATTGGTTCTTGTGTGGCAACCACAAGTCTATGAGTGTTGGTTCTTTTGTGGTAGCGTTTACTTCTTAGACTTAACCTCTTTTTCCGTTGCAACAAAGAATCTTCCCTGTTTTGCAAAAATATCATAAACTTTGAAAGTTCAATTATGCATTCAAAATGATGACCCAATAGTTTGTGCACCAACCAAATATCTTGTTCCCTGACCCATCATAATTTTCAACCAAATATATGATCCAATAGGTACCAAATCACCTTATGAAGTCTGCACACAAAACCCATATGACGGATTTTTGTTTAAGGTTACACTAGTATGCAAACGAACAAATGGTTACCGAATCTCCAAAGGGTTACAGGATGTTCTGCAACAAAATTGGTCATCCATTTTCTCATAATTATCATATGGATTTCGGTGAAATTTTGTGGACTTGTTGGTATCACCTCTATGCTTTTGTCCACCAAAAATCACGGTCCATAGATGCACGAATCTCGAGAAAAAAACAAAAATGGTTGTAGGTGACAGTGGCTTATTTATTTAAACTATAAGTTGGTTTGAGCTGAAATTTGTTTAGTTTATTCCTCTTACCTTGATGCATTCCCCTCCAAATTTCGTGGCAATCTGATGCACGATTTGGAAGATACAAGCAAATCAATTTCTCCAGTTGAAAAAAAATGCATTGGAAATTGTAAAAATGCATGCCTCGGGCTCATTTTAAAGCCAAATTGAGTGCTTCAAGTTGGATATGGTGTATTTTATCATCCCCACCATAATGTACCTTCATATTTTCTTTTTCATGTAAAAAAGGTACCACTCTGCAAAAATACATAATTCTAGTTTTTCTTCACAGAACGGTAAAAAAAACATAAAATTGCTTTAAAAATGTGCTTACAAAACCATCCCTATGCATTTTCTAGGAATTTCGTTCACGTAATATTCAATTTTTTATGTTCTACACAAAACCCATGTCTTGGGTTTTCTTGATCCATCTTTAGCTAAAAAACAAGATGCAAAAAAGTGCCCTTCAAGCACATTTGACTGTTTTGAATTGTCAAGTTTGACTTTTGGTTTGACCATGTTCCTTAGAGAAACCAGCTTGAATTTATTGGGATCCAATAGGTGCCAAAGTATGTCCTATATGCATAGAACAATCTCCAAGTGGTATATTTGAATTTGGGGAAGTGCAAGTAAATTAACCAATGAATGTGGTTACAGGATCACATTGTGGTTACATGATCTGCACTAAAAATGACATTAATGATTGACCGATTTGAGAGCTATTGAATCATCCCCATAATATATAAATCATCCCTCAACCATTCAATTTTTATTTGTATCTGTGCTCATATGCAAACCAATGAGGGGTTTAAGGAAATCAATGGGGATATTTACAAGAACAACAACAATCATATGGGAGAAAAGATGTTGATCACCATCGTATGAGGGTACAAAGTATGTGATATGACATCAAAAGATGGTATAAGAGTATGGAGTAAGTGATATGGATTAAAATGGTATGAGTGTCTTCCCCCCCAACTAAAGGTTGTTTCCATCCTCGGAAAAAGGAAAAATGGGAAAGGGCATATGAGAGTGGTGATGAAAGAACAAGGGGCATAAAAAAAAATTCAAATACACTTCTTCTAGCATATAGGAATTACTGATTAAAGATTAGAAAACAACAGACCTGCACTTACCTAAGAAGTCCATGAGTTATGCATCTGAGAGATCTTTTGATAATGGAGGAATCTTCTAGTTTTTATTACTAGATCATGGATCTGAAATGAAACAATTTGATTTGAATCACATTGCCTTCTTCCTCTTGGCTAGAGGAATAAAGGGTAAGATCTGGAACTAGAACCTTCGTGCCTTCTTATTGTTGGAACTAATCTAGTGGAGCTGAAATTTTTATTTAGAAGCTGCAAATTGTTGTTAGTGATATGGAACCATAAAGTCTTCAGTTGTATATAAACATGTGGTACAATTCTAACAATGTGAATGAATGTGCCTAAGTCGAACATGGGAAGAATTCGCTGGATTACCAATCGTTAGTGGATATTGTCAACCAACGCAAGACAACCCACCTTTAATGAAAATGAGTGTCAAGGTACCATAGTACGTTATGACAGGTACAAATGAATGTGTTGAAGTCGAGTCCCCTGTAGAATTTGGCAATCAAGAAACATGAATGTACTCCCACTGTCTTCAGTGAGGGAGCTTTCCATTGATGGATGCAAGCCCCAAGGTACTATAATATATCTCTAATATTGATCCCAGATAAGGTGTTGATGTCGATGAGACAAGATTTGTTGGAATTAGGGCCTTAAGGAATCCCACATCATCCAACACGAGCATAGAACAAAATGATTTGAAGAACCATAGATGAAAAATTTTCACTATCAAGCAGAAATTTATTTGGAAAAAAGGAATAGTGAGGTAACTCAACATGCAAGTGAGATGAGAGACTTTATTCATGAGATAGGGGTGGATAAAGCAGGAGAGCATGGTAATCTTGTGAAGGGTGAAATGGGTTGAATTCGTGATCTAGTAGTAGTAGTAATATGAAAGTTTAAAATTGGCTACATAAGCAGATGGAAGTTGGAAATTCAACATGGGTGGATTGTTAAGCTTGAAAGAGGGAAAATAAATGAGCATGCCATGACATAATGGGATTCTGGAAGGCCTCGTTTGGTAGTACTGGCATGATGGATGTGACTGTGCATAGTTTGAATTCTCCTTGATACTGTTCTATTCTTGGTATTCTTTTGATGTGGATTTTTGGATGACATGCACTTCAAAAAAATTGGTATTGAAAATCACTTGTACATAGATTGACCTTCTTGATTTTCCTGGGACCTGCAAAAAACTAGCACTTTCCTACAATAAAACATGAGATCATGGAAGAAGAGAGGCGCATGAATTCTCTTCATCCAGAACATACAATTTTTTTTTTTTTGACAAGTAGTGCTTATGAAACAAATCCAAGGAAGATAAATAAAACAAAATGCTCCTTTTACCTATCGAGGAGTGATGGTTAGTTAGACTACCCAGTGGTATTTCAGTGATAATTTATTCGTTTGATATCCTCTTTGAACGATTCCAAATAAAACCGAAAGTATATTCATAGGGATATCTCCAATAGAAACATGTTTTTAAAATTCCATGAGATGATGTGCCAAATTTGCTTAGGAACAACCTGCATGACATAGTTTTTTTTTTTTAATTTTGCCTCGAGCAACAATCACTATTTTGATCATAATTTTTTCATTAAAGGTAGGATTGAAGTGATTCCACTTGAATATTAAACTGCATTCATGTAGTTATCTCCAATAGAAACATTTTTTGAATACAATATGATTTGATGGGTGAAATATGTCACATGACAACCTAGGAAACAATGTTTTAGGAATGCAGATTTAGGATAGTCAGTTAGTATTTTGGGCATAACTTTCTCATATGATATTGAAATTGAGTGATTAGAATTGTTTTTTAAACCATATACATGGGATAATACACCATAGAATTTTTTTTAAATATATATCCATTTAGGCATCCAAAAAGTGGTTGTCCTAACTATGTTCCTAAGCTACCTACTCAGCATCCAGTTAATGTTTTGGTCATAAATTTTTCGTTTGAGATACAAATTGGTTTATAAGATATATTCCAAAGTTTATCTCCCTTATAAACAAGTTTGAAAAAGTCTCAATTTTATTCCTTCAAATATTGACAGACCCAACTTTGTTTTTAAGAGGTTTCCAATGTCTATTCGCTACAAAACTAAAAAAATGACCATTTTTCTCCAAAAATGTGATCTAGGTATCTAGGATTCTTGGTGAATGTGTAAATTATGATGTTATAAGTTTATCCCCCAAAACATATACAATATCCATCTTATAAATATTAAACATAGCTTTTAGAAAACTTATGGTATGTTGATGATTTTTTAACAAATAATCACTCTATTATGCAAATTTGGACAAGATTTTTGCTCACAAATCAGATAAATTACATTGGATTGTCCTCTGGAAAGATCTTATCCTTCCTAAAACTCCTCTTCCACATGCATCCCTTCTCGTTGTAGATGTTCATGCTAATGTGTTACTGGATGGAGTGGTTCTTATTGCACCATGAGTGAAAATATTGAAATAATTGATCAAGACATCTATCTAATTTGATTTATACAATTCTAACTAAAATCATTTGCATAAAAGGAAACACACTTATTTGTGAAAAGGGAAACAATGAGGCTTCATAGAAACTCACCAAAGTGAATGTGTCTGGCTAGAGCCCTTTCAAAAAATTCTGAAGTAAGGGTGCCTTTGCATCTTACCATTTCTCCTCCCCCAAGTTGCAATTGTAGCTAAATTACACACTAAACAAGAAACAACCTACCTGTGCTCTAATCCATTCAACACCTCCCCGACAATGATGCCAAAAATGTCGGTCAAATTATATGTATAATTTATAGACATTAAATTTATCAATTTGAGAGTCTGTAAACATAGAGATGCAAGAAAAATATATGCAAGATTAGAGCCTATCTTATCCCATCTAAAAATAATTCATAATTTAAATCTAGGAGATATGTGCTAACTGGGGTGTCAACAAATATCCCTCTCACTATAGGATGCAATATTTCACAATGAATTAACAAAGTGTTCATGCAACCTTGAAGAGTTACAATGTGTATCCCTGCCCTTCAGTTAGCGATCTCGCTTCTACCAAACAAGCAATGTAAATGCAAGAGAGAAAGGAAATCTATGAGATGATCATTGTGGTGTCTTTCTGCACTAGGAAAAATAGTAGCAAGGCTTCTCCAAGGGAACCATTCCCAATCTTTCACCTACTCTAATGGTTAGGTGTTCAAGAGATTTGAAAGAGGAATTTCACTCTTAAACTATGGCCTTCAGTGGAATATCTAACCTCTGCAATGATCCACACAACATAAATCAAAAGCATGCTTAATGAAGATAAATAAAATACAATGCAAAAATGAAACACACCACACTTCATCCATCATTGAATATTTCTTATTCTATATCCACTATGGTTGTAAATCAGGTTGTGTCCAAATCAAACTTTTCTACAACAGTGCTCTGTTTGGTATATAGAGAATCTAATCAATGAATGTTAAAAGGAGAAATGAAATCAAATGCAAACATAAAACACACCATACTTGCATAAAGGAAAAGACTACCATGATCCATTTTGAGTGAGATCAATTCTCCCAAGAACAAGGTAGCAAACTACTCCACAACACCATAAACTATATCGAATCATAAAACACAATGAAACTATAAACTTACAATCCATATAAGAGAAGATCTTGAAATATTGTGTTTACTCCATCATGAATTGGACATTTTCTCTAAGAGTCTTCCTCTTTGAATGGGGAAGGAACTCTTATTTATACATAATTTTCTTTGAGAATAAGATAAGAAACTAATAAATTCAGATCCACTTTTCTCTCATGTAGTTACAACCAATTTGCTAATAATTAGAAGATAGTTATCTCTAAAAATCGTCTCACAAATCTCTAAGATATTTAATAAGAAATCTTATCAAAACTTCCATGATTCTTCTCCATCAAATATTCTTTGAGTGATTATCCCAAATCTTCCTCAAATCTTCAAAGATTGAGGATGAAATTCGAATTTGAGGCTAAGTAGTAAAATTTGGCATTGTTGGAATCTTCAATTTGACCTGTAATCATCACCAAACTAACCCAACTTTCAAGATTAAGTTATAACATGCTATTTTTCTAATATTTAGTCGTAAATTCACTTAACATGTTAAAATAAATGCATTGGAAAACATCTTGAACCTAAACCCACATAAAGCATTAAAATGGACTTAATATAAGGTTATGAGAAATGGGAAATGATTAAAAGTCAAGGAAAAACATGTGAAATGATGGTAAAAAAGATTGCAATTTGGTGACTCAACAGATACTATCTATACTTTCCACATATTTCTTTTTTGGAATAGTATTTCCCCTTTCATATGACCACTACCCCACCCCCCAAGAAAAAAAAACTTCCTCGAACTTTGGATCCTTATCCATCTTCCTACACTCAAACATTTTTAGGGGAATATTTTTCCCATCAACAAATTTATCAACCTTAGTCCCCTCTTATTGATCATCTTCTAAGTCCAATTTTACCAAGGGTGGAGTCTCCAACTAAGTTCATTGTTTTTCATGTGGGAACCCTTCTTTTTAATCACATCGACAAAGATGACAGGCTTACTTTTAGAAATGGAAGATTTCCTTTCATGTGAAAAATTGTACCTTCCTATATGCTCCCATCTATTTCTCTCACAAGTCTCTTTTATGAGGTGAGTGTGATTTTATTCACTCGAGAAAGGTTATATGAAAAACTCAACAATAATGGAAGAAGGATCTTCAAAGATTGACTTACCTTTGGAACTTGAAGGCCAAACTAGTTTACCTTTGACACCTTTAGGAGGAAGGTCTACTTGAACCTCAGCCTCCATTGCCACATACCCATCTCATCCTCATACATAATACATTTCTTTAGGCAAGTGAACCTTACATGTCCAAAGACGTGAAATATGGAGCACCTAAACAAAATATTTACATAGTCTATCTCTTGTCTATGATACCTATCTCTCACTTGTATATTTGATCCATCTGGTAGACCATCATTGAGATTCACCTCCATGCAAATATTTGCATGGATGTTCTATCTAGTGTTTAGTTTTCTCATGGATATCCAACATCCTTCCAAACTTATTACTAGTCAAGGTTAGGGTCCTCTCTAACCAAATTTCCAAAGGAAGTCAATGGATCCTTACCCACACAGGTTGTATGTCCAAGTGCTCTCTCATAGGATCAAACAAAGGAATACACTTCTTTAGGGATAAAATAGAGCTATGTCAACATTATTTTCCCCTCGGAATGTTCTCCTCATCCTTTGTAGATTTAAATACAAAGTTAATACATCCTCTAGCTAGCAAATGGAAAATATGAGCATACTCAAATTGTTGTCTCAAATCCCTTTTAGTCTAGATGCTCATAGAATTCTTTGAAATAAATCTACAATAAAATTTTCCAACCAATATCATGTCTCAATACAACTACACTTACTCCAAGACCGCATCTTGGCACATTATCAACTTCATCCCTACCAACCTAAAATTAATACACCTAGGTTTCTTATTCTTCCTCTTTACCAACCCCTGCATTCTAGAAACAAGATTTTTATTTCCATGAACCTTATATAGGATAAGAAGTCCTTCTCGACTTACGTTCTCAATAATATTATCTTATTCATCACTCTTTTTAGCATACTCCTTAAACCCCAAGTCCTCCTCCTCCAATGAAATTCCCAAACCATCATTTACATTCATGGACAAAGATAATGCTAGCACAACCCTACACCTCTCATCATTGTATTTATGCTTCCCATGTACTTAACTATCCCTCTACCTCATCACCGATACATTACAAAGATGGATATTTGATCTCATCATCATGATTCCGATTCATATATGAAAAACCTAGAGCCTCCTTCCATGATTAGTACCTTAGAAACATTATAGTTGCTTCAAATAGACAATAACTCCTTTTATTTGATAGAGCTATTTTTTTCTATCCATAATTTTTGTTTCCCGCATGATTAAATCTCTAACACACTCCCCAAGAACTAATGAGAAACAAAGTTATCACCCCATCCAAATTAGCTACCACCATTAACAAACTTATGACCTTTCTAAAACCTCGGTCATTGCTTCCACGATGCAAAAACGTTCATGTTCAGACACACAGAGACATTTTTTTTTTTCCAAGTTACAAAGCCTAGGGAAAACCCCCAAGTACTTCCCCTCATTTCTAGGATGGTACCTAGGGTAAACCTTAGAATATTTAGGGCACAAGGCCGGTCAACAACAAACCTTGAAGCCATCACAATAATATACTCGTTATGAGCTCAACATGTCACTTATGGGAATTCAAACCAAGTGGGGAGAATAACAATCATTCCTCCCAACAACTCGAGCTAAACCCAATTGACACACAGACATACACACACAGATCTCTCTCTCTCTCTCTCTCTCTCTCTCTCTAGACACACACATGTATATACATATTTATATATACATGTGTTTGTGTGTAACCAAGCACCCTACACTCTATCCCATAAGAAAGGGTAGGATATTCCTTATGGCTCATAGCTTGAACAAAAATTGGCTCGTGAAGAATGAAACATGTCACAAGAAGGATTTTAATCTAGGAGAGGAGGAAAAAAACTTATCCTCTTAACCACCAAAGCTAAACCCAATTGACATATAGATTATTATATATTTTTTCAATAAAAATAATAAAAATAATTAATTTTATGTAAAATTCATAAATAATAAATTTTAAGTTTAGTATTAATAAAAACTTTGGGTTGAGGATAAATATTGTTAGGTTCAACGTGAAGTCGTATCTTTTTTATTCTCATAGCATATGCTATGCTCATCCTTTTCATAGCATACAATGGTGTCAATGTTACAAGTCAATGCTACACGAACTAGACAACCAACTTTTGCATGATGCCATCTTCTTGCTACATGCACTACACACAGAAAGACAACCGCTTAATAACACTAACTGTACAACATGATTATAATTCAAACACAACTTCAAGCTTGTGCCCAACCATATTTATCCTCGACTATACTTTTATGTAGTGTCATTGATTTACTATGCCTAATCATTATATTGTTTCACGGTTACCCCCACCCCATTAACATGTAACATATGATGCCCTTCATATATTTATTTTGGATATTAAAATTGGAAAATAATTTTGATTTATTATTTTGCACTTTTCCATTAAAATAATCTCTTTTAAATTGTCTTATTATATCCTAACTTTGATCTCAATTTTCTTAAGACTTGAATAAAAGTAATAGTTATTTAAGTTTGAGAATTCTCTACTTAATTCTTTTTCCCATAAAAGAAAAACTTAACTTCTATTTCAGTTGAGTTGAAATTGCATATTGTAGATTCATATAACATTCAAGAAATATCCAAAAGATTCCGTCTCTTTTAACAACTTAAAATAGAGGTTTTAAGGTCTCTTTACATATCTCTAGCTCAATCTCAAGTAATTCATCAAAAATATCACTTTGGTCATAGTTTGCAATAGGATGCAATAAAAAACATTTAAAAAAAAATGGATTTCCATAAATTTACTCATAATGTTCAAGAAATATCACTTACTTAGGAAAAAACGAAATAATCCAAACAAAGAATAACAACTAAAATTGGTAACAATTAAGAAGATAACAAAGAAAATAAGTATTGAATGACCATGTTTTGTGCTAACCTAACGTAGGTTCACATCCCATAATAGAAATTTGTATTTCTATGTATGTATTTTATTTTCTTTGTTATCTTCAACAATTAAGAAGATAACAAAGAAAATAAGCATTGAATGACCATGTTTTGTGCTAACCTAACGTAGGTTCACATCCCATACATAGAAATTTGTATTTCAATCGAAAAATTACCATCCTTTATTTCCTTTACCATCAAAGTATCAATGCCTAAGTGTATGCCCTCCTTGGAGATGAAATTTGCCTTAGAGTTGAGTTATCTATAGACATGGATAAAGGAAATATTGTTAAAAATAGAAATCATAGACTTAACCTCTTCAAATATGGGAATAAACAATAGATCACCCATCTTCTATTCACCTTTCATCCTATTAATTACCACCAAAGAATCCCCAAACACATTAATCATATTCACACCTTTTTATATTGCTAGCTTCAACATCAACTTCAAAGCCAAAAGTTCAACATAGTTATCGGATCCTCTTCCAAGTTCTACCTTAAAGATTATGGAATGAGTTTCATTTAAATGGATGATACCTCCTACCCCACAAATAGATGGAGTGTCTTGACCAACCCCATAAAAATACCCCCATGCACTTGATTTATCGATGGGATCCTAATTCAATTGTCTCAAAGTCTTCACCTTTGGGGTGCCCTTATAACTTTCAAATATGGTTGTTATTTGAGAGGCATATTTGAAGGGGGGAATAAATATGTCCTCAAATTCATTCCTATCGAGCCATATTCCCCAAGACATGACCATAGGAAGTGCTTTGTACTCCTTTAACTCTTGTTTTTGCTATCGATTCTAAGAGAATCTACAATTGACTCCCCTTGGAAACTACCATTGAATCTTACCAAGGCATCCATCTCTACCCATACCTTGCAAGAATATGTATAGGATATTAAAAGGTGACTTATAGTTTTCTCCTCCACTTTCTATAAATTACATTTATTTGGTCCTTGTCAACTCCTCTTTTCTAGAAATTCCCATGTTAAGGAATTATTCATAATGGCCAACCACATAAAAACTCTTAATTCCAATGGTGATCTTATCTTCAACAAAGACTTCCACTACGATAGATTTATGTTTTATTATCATTAATAAACAATTATTTATACCCCAATATGGAGGTGTACACCCCTATAGATGAGTTCTTGAATCATATCATTTCATCCCGCATCTCTAATTCGAACATGACTTACCTTTAATTTCCCAATAAAAGCCTCCCATTGCTCACCTTCCTTCCCTTCTAAACCTAACTTTTTTTCATTTTTCTAACTTTGCTACCAAATATTTGTGAATTCTAATATGATACTTGGGATAAGTTATAAATTCCCTTCACTTGGAGAGAAACTATCAAATTTTTAGGAATTTTATATGCATCTCCACTCCCCATTAAAGGGTCAGCCCCTACTCTCACTTTTTCACCATTAACTACACTCCAAACAAAACAATTTCCTACTAAAGGGAAAGATAAAACAATGGCCTTCCATACTATGGACACATTGTGAATGTTCTTATTAGGATCTTTGATCAATTCTTCAACATATAGAGGGAAAATTTTAGGGGCTACATATTTCCCTTGGGCTTATTTTCCATGCTTTTTTCCAAGAAAAGATTCATCAATTTCCATTTTTTGGTATAATGATTCACCCAAATTATATAAGATAAAAGTATTTTACTCTAAACATTACCAAAATTTTCTAGAAACTATATAAAATCCATAGAAATTTGAATAATTTTACTAAAATATCACCAAACATTTTATGGTTCGCATTTTAAGAATTAGTAAGATTCACCAAGGTTTCTAAACTTCAAGATAAGTATGCATCCTTAAAATTTTCCCAGGTAGATAGGGGTTCAATATAGTTTGAATGATGACCTGATTCTGAAGACCTTCCATTGATATTAGTCTCCACAAGCTCTTGGTAGTCAGGGTCGTCAAAAAGTTTTGTATGTTTTTTAGACCCTATCCGCCTAAATCCTTTAGTTTAACGATAGTTTTCCATTTGACTAATGGGATGCCTTATTTTTCCCTTTTTTCTAGTCCATAAGAATTTGAAACTCTTCTTTCTATTTTTTTCCGTAACCCCTCTCGAGATACAAGTTGTTGAGTGCTAGTAGACTAGAATTACTTCCAATATATATTTCACCAATGTTAGTCTCCCTCTAAGTGAAATCCATATATATCATCGTAAATTAATTATCTTCTCTAGCCTTTTATTGAGGCATTTCTAATAATTTATCTTGTTGTTCCAGAGTCTGTACTTAAGGCTATAAAGTACTGAGTCTAGGCATCCAAAAAGTGTGAAATATGTAAATGGAGAAAACAACTGGGAAAAGAAGCTAAGGATGGTTTCTGAGTTGTCTGGGTCTATCTTCTAACTGTTCTTGAATGTTTATATCCCATTCAATGGTTGCCCATGAATGTTCAAGTTATGCCCGGGTAGTAGCAGTTTTCAGAATGGTATCGAAAACGTTTAAAGCGAGGTTGGTTTGATCTGAGAGACCGGGTTCTATGTTGGGTTGCCGTGCCACCGGTGTTAGAATATAGAAGATGGTGTGCTCGTTTTACCATTGATGATACCTTTGTCACCCAACCATAGGCCTAAGCCTCCCTCCGAGCACCTTAACCTTGACTGAGAATTCCTCCAGAAGCAAACCCTAGGCTAGATAGCCAAACAAAGAGTAGCACATCAATCCCCAAGGATAGCGCATCACAAAATGCTAATCAAATAGTCCAAACCCTAGCCAAGAGATATTCAAGCCAAAACTGAAACTAGTTGTTGCTGCAGCTACAGCTGCAACCCTCCTTCAAACCTGCGCACCAGACTGCAACTGCAGTGCGCACCAACTAGGAAACTGCAATTCTGAGATGTTGCAAATGAGAACTGGCACCCTGTATTTATAGTAATCCTACCAGTTTGTTGGGGCCGAATTCTCCTTCTGGGTATGTGTCTGTTCAGTATATTATTATTAATTCTGGTCGACTTCTTCTCTTGAAGGCTAATAGCCTAATATAAATTATCTTCTTGAGCCGACAAGGCTTCTAGGGTTATCAACCAATTCATTAGGGTTTCTCTTGCTTCCCGGAGTCTTCTATTATCGTCAGGTTCACACATGGAGGTAAATACCTCCTACAGCTACCATAATATTAACAGTCCCTCCTAGCTAGAGAGGTATTTACAGGTAATGGACTTGAGCACAAAATATACCATTTACTCGGTAGCATCAATATAGTCATCTAGACTATTTCATGACTAGATCATGAGCATCACCATCATCATC
Organism: Picea engelmannii; assembly: GCA_009831015.1. Lineage (NCBI taxonomy): Eukaryota > Viridiplantae > Streptophyta > Pinopsida > Pinales > Pinaceae > Picea > Picea engelmannii. The sequence continues at coordinate 924,198 of ML777559.1, read as the reverse complement.
AGCTGCATCATATCTCAAAACCATACTTCATCTGAGTAGTTAGACATGATGTTGGATAAGTCACTCTCACCATAGAGTGATACAAGAGGAGTAAACACTATGAACTATTTTCCGTCTGGAAAATATTTGTTCATCATTTATCTGAACGATCATTGTCTCCAATAAACTACTGATAGTCTTCAAGGCAATTAGAACAAGGATAGAACACACCTGTGTCTATTCATAGTAGTACATAACTACAATTCAGTGGTTAACTACCACATCAAGTAACACACAAGTACTTGATCAACAACGTAAGGTTGCGAACAGTGAAACATATTCACCA
>ML777559.1:866727-921155 GCA_009831015.1 Picea engelmannii | reverse complement strand
AATGTCGGGTACTCCTTCCTTATGTTCATGCTTGCGGCAAATGCATCCCATGTCTTGGGAAGACCATTGAGTACTATGTTCACCAATTCCTTTTCTAAAGTGATCTCTTCAATAGCTTGTGTTTGATGTGTTAACTGGGAGATCCTTACAAAGTATGATGTTATGTTGTCATCATCATTCATCTTCATGTCACGGAGCTCATTCTTCATACTCATAACTTGTCCAATGTTTCTGATTGAGAAGAGATTTGTTAGGGCATCGTACATCTTCTTCGATGAGTCAAGATGGGAGATGTAGGGTATCAAGTGGTCTTTTATGGAATCCACTATGATACTCATGGCATTGATGTCAACATCTTTGAACTTCTCCATAGCTGCAATGTTCTGCGGTTCCTTCTCTTCTCCTTCTGTAAATTCTGGCTTCACGATCTTTCCTTTCACAATATCCAACACTTTATTCTTAGCAAGGATGAGGTCAATCCTTGTCTTCCATGCTCTGAAGTTAGAGGCTCCATCTATCTTGTTCTCAGACTTGATAGAGTTCATCATGGCTTGCTTGACTTGGTCAAACCCTAGATTTGACCAGAAATCCAAACTTCACGTCTTGGCCTTCTAAGTGTACCAAGAGATGTGTTGGGCTAGGGCGCACTAATCTATCTGGATATTAGGTCAATATCATCACTTAAGGTGCCTCGACAAGAGGTTTAGGGTTTCTGCAACTACTTCTGCTAGTAACCGTAGTTGCAGTGCTTCTGGAAACTGCTCCTGCTAGTAACCCTAGCAACAGTTCCTCAATGAGCTCAATGTCTAGCGGCTATGTTTTCTTCCAGCGTTTTAGGCTGACTTAAGGGGTGTGGGCCCATAACCTATTAGAATATAGAAGATGGTGTGCTCATTTTACCATTGACGATACCTTCCTCACCCAACCATAGGCCGAAGCCTCCCTCCGAGCACCTTAACCTTGACTGAGAATTCCTCCAGAAGAAAACCCTAGGCTAGATAGCCAAACAAAGAGTAGCGCATCAATCCCCAAGGATATCGCATCACAAAAGGCTGATAAAATAGTCCAAACCCTAGCCAAGAGATATTCAAGCCAAAACTGAAACTAGTTGCTGCTGCAGCTAAACCTACAACCCTCCTTCAAACCTGCGCACCAACTGGGAAACTGCAATTCTGAGATGCTGCAAATGAGAACTGGCGCCCTGTATTTACAGTAATCCTGCCAGTTTGTTGGGGCCGACTTCTCCTTCTGGGTATGTGTCTGTTCAATATATTATTATTAATTCTGGTTGACTTCTTCTCTTGAAGGCTAATAGCCTAATATAAATTATCTTCTTGAGCCGACAAGGCTTCTAGGGTTATTATCCAATTCATTAGGGTTTCTCTTGCTTCCCAGAGTCTTCTATTCTCATCAAGTTCACACGTGGAGGTAAATACCTCCCGTAGCTACCATAATATTAACAACCGGGACAATCATAAAGGAACGGATTTTTGATAAAGTGTTGGTTGCAGTTTCACCTTTAGATTATACAAGAAAGAATCCCAAAATTGAATTAATAGCATAACAAAACCAAAGGTCGTTTTTCATAACTGAGTTAAATTTTTAAACCATGCATGAAGCGAGAGAAAACATAGATCTATTGAACAATGTGAGGCATCAATCGGGGAATAATCTCACCTTGTGACAAAATAAGAAAATGAGCAAGAGAGAACTCTAATGAAGCATATGATATAGAAATCTAAACAATTCAAAGGTATTGTACCTGCTGATAGCCGATACAGAGGAAAAGTTGTAAATGATTAGATAACTGAAATAAATGACCACCACAGTAGAGGTTGTACTAAATTGTAGCTAAGCATTCATTAAAGACACATATGAGAAATGATGTGAAATGTGAAATAACAAAAGAAATACATAACCCAGTCTTGATGGAAAAATGAGTCTTCGATCTGCCTTGTATTAATTCTGGCAAAAAAATATTCTCTGGTACAATCGATCAAAAGGAAAAAAGCCTTTGATCCTTCCTTCAAAATTATACTTGTACAAAATTTTAAAATTATTTGAATTCTAATCGTTCTAAAAATTTTGGTTAGAAATGGAAAATGAAGCGTTTCACTTCCTTGTCTCTTGTCTTCCTCCACGTGGGTAGGGTGTTTTCTTTTCTTATTCTCTGGCTCCAAAAATAGGATGGGATCAACATCTGTCATTACTTGCCTCCAAAATTCTACCCTTTCCCCTGCTTGATACAAATAACACACTTTTCTACTAACTGGGCTATCAGCTTGGAATGTTTGGCTTGACTGTTCGCCTCGAAAGTGTAACAATTCTTTGCCAACTATGGAAATCTTTTTCTTACTTGTCGTTCTTTTGTGATGATAGACCACAATTGCAAGCTTGGTATTATCAACCATTCATCCACTTGGGCGATATTGAACTGACTTACCTTGGATAATTCAATTTGTTCTTTTTCCCCATTTTCCTTGATATCCAACAGGTGTTTGGCTATGTTAATTTTTCCCAGTGTTCCAACACTACTTTCTTTATCGAGATCTAACAAATTTGTATTTATCAATTTGAATGTCTCTTCACAAGCATCTCTCATCTCTTTAGCTCTTTTTCTTCTTTCGGATATATTATGTTCCCATGCCTTCAGTAAGATGTTACCTCTAGTTTTATCTGGGATAGACAACCTGGAACTGAGGGCCACTTGTTCTTTCGTTGTTGCTATAACAGCTTCTTGGAAAGCACCCAAGTTGTTGCAACTTCTCTTTCTCTCGAGGAGATATCTTTTAATGCTTGTTCTATCATATGAAAATGATTCTGTATGGTTTCTAATTTGGCAAGTAGATCCTGTTGAGCCACTTCTACCTTATTTCGTATTTATGTGGCTTGGGATTGGAATATTGTTATGTCTATAACCTGGTTTTCAACATAAAATAATTTAGACTGTAGTAGTTTTATTTTCTCCTCCTATTGACTTACCTGCGTTTGGATTATTTGTGCCGACTGATGCATCTACTCAAGGTCAGATTTAAGTCTCTCAATTTCCTGTTGATCAGTCACTCTGGCTTGCTCGGAACCTTTGTTTGATTCATCCATGGCATTCGCCTCTATCGTTGCTAACCAAGCCTCCAATTTGTTGATCAATAGGTTCTTTTGTTTCAACCGTGCCCTCAAAGTTCCGAATGAATATTGGTTGGCTGTTGCGTAAGCCCCCAATGTTCTTGCTACCTCATCGACGAATTCTTCCTCTTCCAAGGCTTTTCCATCTGCTAGGATTTTGTATTTTTTAGCTACTGCACCCGCTCTTTGGTATGTTTCTTGATTCACCACGACATTCCTTTTCTTATTGAAGAAGAATTCATTCGGAGGCAACTCTTCTACAGAGATAGGTGTTAGGTCCTCCTTGAATATCCACTCTATATCAGGGTTCCCCTTTGTGAATTGTAAGGGAGTGAAAGACGCAATGGAGCTGTCGATTTCCTTGGTAACTATCTCTAGGTTTCCTTCTTCTTTGTTGGGGATCTCTTCTTCCTGATTTGATATCTTAGTTTCCTCTGTCTTGTCCTGAGTCTCTTGTTTTCTAGGGCTCGCACCCATTGAAATTTTATCTTCTGCTTGTTGTGTACTCAGAGGTTGTGAGTTTCTTCCCTGTAAAAATTTAGGGAGGTAACTTCTCCTGTGCTCTTGGAATGTATAAAAATTGACCATATCATCGGGCAACAGAGCTTGAACCTGGATTAAGACTTTAGATTAGGACCTTGCACCTCATAATATTTCATCATGAGGTGAGTCTTCGTGTTCGTATCTCTTCAGCCCACAGTTCACCATGTGATTACTCACAACCTTATTAGGGTCATGTTTCTTAAACTCAATGTCCACCAATTTCATTTCCTCCAAGGTCGTAGCCTTCACTTTGGCATGGCTAAAATATAATAAAGAATATGTACCAATGTGAATGGGGAAGGGTGGTCATACCTTCTTCGATACTCCTTTGAGCTCCCTGCTTATCCCACCAAGCAAAATTTGCCTAGCGATCTCGCGACATACTAGCTTGTCTGGTAAGAATAGCGATAGAGCATATGGCGGGACAGAGATGCCAAAAACCCGAATATATGAAAATTCTGCTTCTATATACCAATCTGCCATGTTGCTTAGGTTGGTCGTGATGTTATCTGAAATTCTGGGAGGTGGATGGCCGAAGATAGAGACATGCATTGGTACCATTACCTAGTTGAAAATCTCATAGACGAATTCTTTGGCTTTATCTTCCCAGAGTTTTGAGTGGTAGAAATGAATAGGCTCTGCATTAGTTGGAGTCCAACTTCAGCCCATTAATGGGAAAGGTGTCATGAAGAAAATAGTGTCCATGATGTAATCAAACATGAAGAATGAGGACGCTTTTCCGCTCACCTTTTGTGCTCGATATTCTGTAATTCGACTAGCCAGACTGTCTAACAACAATTTGGCCCAGTCGAAAGAGAATCCCTTTGCTATTGTGTGCATAAGTGGTACCCATGGGAGAAAGAAGTGAGAGGTTTCCTCCTTACCATACAGTCTGCAAACCATCATTGCTATATACATGAATTGTGGTACCAACGATGAGATTGAATAATTTCCATTAGTATCGACTCTAAATTTCGCGAGGTGCGAAACCCAGTCTTTGATCAGATCGGATAAGATTTTCCCAAACTTCTCGCATTCCTTCTTTTTGAAACCCTCCAAGAATCTAGCATTGTGAGTAAGGTTTGGTGTGGGAGACAATTTATACATTGCCTGTAAATGCTCTGGTCTGAATGTCCCAATTGCCACCTTCTGCTCGTTGAAAATTGTCCTAGTCGGGATGTCTACATGGTCCAGTGCCCATCTGATCATATCATAATAGGGAAAAAGTTGTGGCCTTACTGCTATTTTGTGCATCTCCGACTGAGCAACGATTTTGTATTTGGTGGACAAGTCGTCTTTCTCGTTATCACTGGAATCTTCTGGACAATTTATTAGCTCAGATTGCAAAATGTCAGAGACATATGTCCATGTTTTAACAGTGTTGATTTTTCTAGGTGAGGTATCAGAAATAATATCTGAACCTTGACCTTGACTCTCGAAAGTTGCCTTGGACGCTTTTCGTGGAGCCATTATATAGAACCTTGCGATTAGATCCCCTGTTACAGAAAATGAGAACACATATAGAGGTTATCTTGGTGAACTTGGCTCTGCGCAAATTAGAAAGAAATCTAAGATAATGACTGAAAGGTTTTCTCTTTGATCACTTAAGTCTGTGTGAGTCCTTGCTGACAGAACGTTTAAATCATTTAATAGAAATATTTAGAAATAAAATGGGATCTTACTATCAGTCACCTCACTAAACTTCTTAATAAATGCCATAAATGTTTGATAATTCGCGATTCGGGAGGATCACTGCAACGTTTAATTCTTGGTTCGTAGGTCATACGGGTTGAAGGTCATTTAAGGTGTTAATTAATCTAGTTCAACCTTTTATTAAGTGAGTTTAGTCCTTAATCCCTTTTTCATAGTTCACAGTATTGGATGATTTTACTCCTAGTCGTTGAATCCACGAACCCCGAATTCACGATATTGCGATTTGGTTGATTAACTGTGATTTGACTTAAGATTTTAATTAACCCCGATTAATTAACGAAAATCATGACTTTAGGGATCGAAGTTACAAATGTGTTGTTTCTGGGGTAACAACCATCGAGTTGCGAAATCATGACGAAGATTAAATATGGCTTAAAAGTCATTATTCTTGCTATTAACCAGTTTTAACTTAAACTAATCTCGCAACTTCGTGTGTCAAACATTCGAAGGGCGTTCGAGGTGTGACTCCCGAAATGCGAGAGCGCGATGTATCAAAGGTGATAATCCATTTTTTGAAGGTTAAAAAACCGTGATTAAACTTAAGCCAACTTCGCCACTTCGCGTGTTGAGATATCGAGGGTTCAGATATGTATAACCATGATATATATGAAATCATGAAATCTGACTTTTTAGGCTTAGGTGTATCATCTCAATACTTAAAAAAGGTGGCTCTGACCTTTGATGACCAGATTATTCGGAAAAATACAAGTGTTCCAACATATCCCATAGTTATTAGGCTTCAAGGAAACCTAAGTACTTGAAACCTACTTGAAGATCAATATGTTGATAAGGAAAGATCTATATAATTAATATAATATGGTCCTCTTCCACCCCATTAAAATAAATATCAAACTACTACATGTTAACCTTCATTCCATATGCAATACTACTTAACTTGGAAATTTCTTTTAGTTTAGTTTCATTTATCTGAGAGCCATCACATAACAGTAACACATCATCCAAAAAATGCAAGTGGCTCAAATACAAGGATCTTCCTAACCCAATACATTTTAGGGCTCTAGTCCTTTTTGCCTCCATTATGCCCTTGCTAAGGCCTTTTCTATGACTAGAAGAGAAAATGGAATAGTGGGCACCCATGTCTTAATCCCTTTGAGGATCTAAAAAAACTATATGTTGAGCCATTAATTAATATTGCAAAGGATACATGAGACAAGCATCCCATGATCCAATTCACCATAGGGACACATAAGCAAACGTGAATCAACATTAATCTCAAATATAACCAATTTTCTTTATCATCGGGGAAAATTTTAGGGGTTAAATTTCTCCCATGGGCTAATTTTCCATGCTTTTTCCCAAAAAAAGACTCGTCATTCTAAAAATTATTTTTCCAAAGTCTATAGGGAAAAATGATTTACCTTAAAAATCACCAAAATTTTATAAAAACTATATAAAATGCTTAGAAATTTGAAAATTTTAACAAAAATATCGACAAACATTTATAGTTTACATATAAAGGACTAGTAAAATTCGCCAAGATTTCTACATTTAAAAATAAATTTTCATCCTTAAAATTATCCTTGTTTATCATAGGCCTTAGATAGGTCCAACTTCAAGACCACTATTGATCATTTATTAGTTTTAACATAGTGCAAACCTTCTTGCACTACCCCAATCTCATCATAGATTTTCCTTCCATGAAGAAATACAAATTGTTCTTTGGAGATGATCTCAAAATTTATTTCTTTACCTTCAAATATATAATTTTGGCTATTGTCTTATATATACATTTACACAAGGAGGCAAGCTTGAATTCATCAAAAGAATATGGATTATATATTTTTAGGATTAGAACAAGAAAGATTGAATTGAATGTTTTGAGCACCTTCCCTATTAATCTTGATTCCTCCACTACACTTAACAAATATTTGGCTTCTATGTAGTCATAAAACCCTAGGAATAATTCCACTCTCCATCCATTTGGCCTTGGAGTTTTATCTTTATGGAAAGGTTGCAAGACTGGTCTTAATTATTGATTTGAGACTTCCTCTAGCAAACTTTCATTTTATTCCTTGTCAAACATTTTTGGAAAATAGATAGTCATCTTGACAATTTATGCTACATTAGCAATGTCTTTTTCCTTATATAGTTTCTCAAAATGAGTGACTACTTATACAACAATATCTTTGCAACTCCTAGATTACTTTTTGTACCCCGTGGCTAGCATAGTTGTGGAAATATTTTATGTTTTCATCATCATTGGCCAACCACAAAACCTTTCCCCTTAGCCTCCACAGAGTCTATTTGTATACTAACAATTTCCTTTTGGATTTATCTAGAACCCTTAGTCTTTCTCTTGACGGATCATTATTAAATCTTGCTATATCTTGAGTACATACCCTTACAATTTGTTTTTCAATTGAGGTTAAGGCTTGATCATCCTTTATATGCTTATTTTGTTTCCAGACCAATACTATAATATTTACTTTCTTAAGGTTGGTAACAAACTAATGACTATCTAACTCCCTCAAAGAAGCATCATAGCTTATCCATTCATACTTGATGAACTTTATAGAATATTCATCCTCTAACTAGGTAGAGTTGAATTTAAATGTATGTGGAGGTGTATAGTCTTCTTTCGCAATCTAGAGAAAAAATTAAAAATGGTCCAATTCCCTATCAACCTCCACCCATGATATAACCATTTCATGATCATTAATAAAATATTTCAACACCAAAAATATATCTATTCTCTTTGCTACTCTTGCATCCCTTGTTCTCATATTCCTTCATGTTGGGACCAATTTAATTGGCCCGTCATCAACCAAACTGACATATTTAATCTTATTTAAAAATAAATCTTCTAGAAGAATATGTTTTGGTTGCACTCCTACAAATCTCATCTTTTTTTATAGTGAAATTTAAATCCCCTCTCAATACAACTTTCCTATTCCTTAAGTACTCTTAAGACAACAAATCCTCCCAATAGGATACCCTATCCTTATATGGATCATAAATGTTGATCATAGAAAAAAAAAAAATCCTCAATTCCATGGAAAATATTTTAATTCCTATACCTAATTCAAGGATCACATAGTTAATTAGCCTCACAATTCCGTTTCTTAATCAAGTATATGGTCCTCCATATCTCCCTATAGAATCTATTGATAGTAAATTCCAGTCCCGGATGATATTAATCATCTCTCTAATTTTTCCTCCCCATAGTTTCTTTCATTATGACTACATCAGGATTTTGTAAATCTACTAATTAACTTACCCAAGGCAAGTTTCTTGAGGAATTACCCAATCCCTTTGCATTAAATGACACAATAATCATGAGGAAACCCTTTATGAGGCTAGCATACTTTAAAGGCCCTTTTTAATATTTGTTGCTTTTGTTGTTGGATTTCTCTATGGAATTTATTTTGAGATAGGGTTAAATGACACAATAATCACGAGGAAACCCTTTCCGAGGCTAAGGGCCCTTTTTTAATATTTGCTGCTCTTTTGTTGTTGGATTTCTCTATGAAATTTATTTTGAGATAGGGTTAGTTGATATTTCCTTTCCCTTAAGGAATTTTTTTTTTTCACATCCAAACTTAACCCTCCTTTAGTATCAACTAACTCCCTAACTACTTTTTCATGAGTATTGTATGTCTTGTACATCGCTACTGGTAGCTTTACAACTTATTCCCATCATTTACATCACCTTGTGATCTCAGCGCTGTCACCATAAGTTGAGTAAAAAATCGAAGTTTGACCAAAAACTTATAGTGCATTATATCCTCGATTTTGTATGCAACATACTTAATGCCTTAAATAGTGTGCTTTGGTACAAAATATTAAAATATTGCTAGTTCACCCCATTTCGTGACTTGCACCTTCCAAAAATAGCATGGTGGTTTGTAAGTGGACCTCATAAATTCATTGTTTATGAAAATAACATTTGATCTAGTCTTGAATGGTTATTTTTATCCAATAACTCTATTAATGCAATGGTAGAGTTCACATTGAATCTAATCTTAAAATTTCCACTATTGTTTCCTATAAATAAATCCATAGAGATCACCCATTGGAGGAAAAGTTCATTGCACTGTTATGTTGTTAGATTTTCTTTAGAAATTTAAACATTTTTATTTTCTTCTTTATACCATCAAGGAACATCATTACCATCATCAAAATTAACATCATTACCATCATCAAAATTTTGGAGTGGAGAATACAAGGAGACGAAGGACCCTCCCCTGAAGTGGTTTTGGATTCCATTCTACTTCATCAACTACTTCAAGGTGGTATGTTATGAGTCTCTTGTTTCCCTCATTTATAAAGTTAATTCATATTCTTTGATGTATCTTGTGTATTGATACCATAGTGAATGGCAAAGCGTAGCAAGAGTGAGAAGTTGGTATATTATGAAGGGTAATAAGTAATCTTCTTGGTGACTTTCATTACTGGAGATCTCTCCTCTTTTTACCCCTTTGCAGATTGAGGGGAGCCAATTTCCTCCACTACCATGGGGTCGCGTACCTATCCAACTATGTCCTCTTCATGAAAACATTCCTTCAATGAATTTCTTGAACACTTGTTCTGTGTGTATGTGTGAGTGAGTGAGTGAGAGAGAGAGAGAGAGAGAGAGAGAGAGAGAGAGAGAGAGAGAGAGAGAGAGAGAGAGAAAGTGTCTAAGCATCGTGGGAGAACATGTGCTCGAAATTGATGACACTTTGCCTCCAAGGCATGTATCCTTTTCTTTTACAGTAAGAGTAAGTTCATTTTATTGGCTACATTGGTGGTACTAGCTTTCTCCAACTCAACCATCTTCGAAGAAAAGTGTAGGAGGGTGTTATTGTTCACCTAGGTTATATCTTTGTGCCTATAAAGGATTTTATGGAAGTCCTTCCACTATGTGTTATCCATGACTGACCCCCAAGAAATATGCACAGGGAAACTAGACCACAAATTACCCAAACCGATATCTTCGATGCTAATATTGAAAAAGGAAATCAAGAAATAATTAATACAATTCTTGTTAATAAAGACAGAGTCACAAAGACCATCATCAGATACCGAACATCGCCCAAATACACCACCCTCACTTGCTTGAAACCACCTGTTAGCGTCAAAAGTCACTCCTCGATTGCAGCAGGAGCAGAGCCCAACTCCCATCAGTTTAAATGTCATGATTTGTTGATAAAATGGGATCGAATGGAAGTAAACTCAGAACAATATCATTTTGACTTAGAAAACTGGGTTGAAACAACAAAGACATGCGAGGTCTTGATCTAACTTAAGCCAATAATTTTTGCATAGTGGTGAGTAAGTGGAGGGAAAGAAAAGGGAAATGGACTCTTCTCTGGACATCTAGTCTTCCAGCAGGCCTTTAAAGGGGGAAAAGTCTCAGATATGAGATCCTCTCAGACCTGAGAAACTTCAAAGTAAACTTAAAATGTTGCAGAACTAATATAATCAAACATGCATCATATAGTTATTACAACACCTGACTGGATCATTCGTGCTTGGGCTTTAAGATTCAGAGGAAAAAGGAAAGGAGGAGGTTGGCTATCATTAAATAAGAAGTCTCAAAATGTCAGTCTATAACCAGAGAACCAGAGACTTTGTTAAATTTTTACAATTGGGAGCTTTGATCTACCATCGATCCTTACAAAAATAGAAAAACTAAGTATATATACTCAGAAAAATCCACCCAACAGAGGCGTGCTCGAACCTCCAAGGCGTGGCATCTCTTCAGTCAAACCTGGATGAAACTCCTTCGTCAGACGCCACCTTAACTCAGTATGGCTCTTGCAGGGGGGACCTACACACAAGGGTACCACGGGCTGATTGCTTCAGGCCTCCCATACCTTCCATTTATGGCTCGAGCTGAGGTTTCATCTACCTGCTTGATTTTCATTAACTGCTTCCCCAGGGAGTGGCCGAGACGATATGCTCAGGAGAAGACCACGTGCCTGCTCTCTAAGGATCAGAGGCTAGCCTCCCTTTCTTTTGGCACCACCATCAATGTAACCCAGGGCCATGACCTGGTGCCTCTCTCCAAGGGCGTCTCGACACTTCTTCTTTTGGGGATTTCTACTTCCCCTGCCTTCGAATTTCCTGGTGCCCAAACTCGCGAAATGGCCCTCCAGGATCAACAGTTGGATCGGCTTAAAAAACTGACGACCACGATCATTTTTCCATTGAACAACCCTGGCCCTACCTGCTCACTTTATTTGGCGATACTCCATACAACCCTTGCGTTATGACCGTGGGACCGCACCCAAAGGCGCCTTCGTATCTTGCATATCGTGGATGGAAGGGAGTCGACCCTTGTATTTCAAAGTCGCGATAGCCAAGATGGCGACCAGACTTAATCAGGTAACACGTGTCCCAACTGGATCGGATGACCATGATCATTTCGTGACTTTGGCCCTAAGGGATGAGCCCATGTGCTAAAACTCGTGCAATTACGTGGCTCTAGCTTACCCGATGATTGTTGATCTGCTCCATCGATGGATCCTCGCTGCTGAAAACAAAAATTCCCGCTCGCTTGATTTTAAGCCCGAAATGGACTTCTTCTGTGTGCTGCGCTTGACGCTCATGAATGCGACCTTTGGATAAAATTCATTTGATGGTTTTTTAAAACCCATTTCTTCATTTATTTTACACCAAGGGCCTAAAATCGGAGAGAAATACCCCGCTTGCAAGAATTGGCGCTAACATGAGGCTCCATGGGGGATAGAGTCGTCCCTGTGATGCTCTAAGAACTCCTTCTGCAGTTCCAGTTGCCTTCTGTTGGGCTATGGAGTCGAGCTCAAAACACTTTGATTAAAAATACATGCCTATAAGCGAAATAAAAATAAACACACATGCTCCAAGGAGCTTATTTATGTACGGTCCTAAACTAATAAATTCCTTTACATAGGGCTAGGTGAAAACAAACTTCCACCATAGCCAATCAAGCAACTTCTTGAATAGAATCTCCTTCCTTCTGTCGATGATCACAAACAGATGGCATCACCATGATAGCAGAACGGTTATGCTCTTCAACTCCTCCTTACAGGCTGAAGTAGAGATGAAAAAGGGTGGCTCCAAATTGTGAAGGAAATACAACTCCATGTATTCCTTCACAGGCTCATAGGACCAGTGGCAAACTCCAGAAAATGGGCGACAAGCAACCTCCTTTGCTACACAGTTGTTCACGTGTGGTTGAATATCTTTGGTAAGCAGAGGTAGGTGGACAAATGATGTAGGCTGAATGATCTCAGGCGATGGCTACTCGCTGACTGGATCTAGACATAATATAAAATGTCCCTTCTGCTTCTCTTCTGGTTCTTCTCCTTCTTCTCCTTGTCTCTCTCTAGAGTGAGATTCATAATCATCATAAACATGACCCATGGGAAAGCTTTGCTCTTCCTCGTGCTGCTCAGCGTCTTATGAAGGACTGGGATGGTTGATTTCCTCATGATACTTTTCTTTAGTGAACAGAGGATAAGGCTCTGCGGTCTATTCTTGGAAATCCAGCATATCTAGCTCAAAATTTGATTCGTAGTTGTCATACACAGGCTGGTTTCTCTGATCAACAAATGGTGATGCAAAACTTTGTTGCTCCTCATACGAATAATCATGAAAGGTTGAAACAACATGCACATCAGGAGCAGAGTGTGAGGCCTCTACATTTATGAAGTCTTCATCATCGTCCTCAGTAGAGCTGCCAGGAACATCTGCTTCAAGGGGTGGAAAATCCTTTGCACATAGTTCAACCTCCAACCTTACTAGTTGGGAAGTGAGAGATTTCACCTGCTCCATCAGTTCACTCAGAGCATCTTCTTCCTCCAGACTTCCATCCTTACAGCCCTCATCATCACAGCCTCTGTTAGACACAATCATATCTCGGAGGATTTCTTCTTCTTGGCTCTCCCAAGGGTCAGATTCATAATGGCCATAAACAAGACCCATGGGAAAGCTCTTTTCCTCATCATGTTGCTCAGGAAGGCTGATTTCCTCGCAATGTCCTTCATTTGTGAACAGAGGAAAAGGCTTCGCAGTCTTCTCTTTACCAGAATGATCATCAAAGTTGGGTGAGCACAAAACTCCCCCATCTTGTAAAAAAGGAATGATCTCCCGATCCTTCTTTTCAATCCCAAATGTAGATACATCATGGGAAACCTCGTGAAGTAATAGAGAACAATCCTCTTCCACAATGGCTTCTTCCTTTAAATCTAAGAAAATAAGCTCATTAGGGGTAGAAACTAATGCCTCTACTGCTATAAAATCTTCATAATCACCCTCAGTAGAGCTGCCAAGAGCACCTGCTTTAGGGGATGGAAAATCCTCTGCACATCGTTCAGCTTCCCACCTGTCTAGTCTGGCAGTGAGAGATTTCACCAATTTCATAACTCTTCCCTAAGCATCTTCTCCCTCCTCGCAACCTTCGCTCTCATAACCTTCCTCTGATGCAGACGAATGGGGACGAGAAAGGACTGATTTCTGATCCAAGTCATCAGGATCATCCTCACCGCCTACGTAAGAAGCAACTCTATCTTGTATATAGTTGTTGTATCCCTCACAACAGTTATGAAAAATTAACTCAGAGGGATAAAGCTTCTAACAATGGGCGGTGAAAGTTGCATGAAATTCTACGAGTGAAGAAATGATAGCAGGGAGTAAAGAATGATACCATTTATGAGCATCCCCTGCTAATGAGGACATGAACATTTTCATTAACACATCCTCCTGATGTATCTCCCATTGATGCATGAGTTCATGAAATTCTTTGAGATGTCGAGCAGGGTTGTCCTCTACATGCTCCCTAGATATAGGCAAATAATCATGCCATTCATCCAGAGAAGGGAAAACATTTGGAAAACCAGGAATAGCAGAAAAATTAAAAGGAGAAAACCTCCGAGCTAGGATTTTTTCCATTTCGAACCAGCGGAGTTGGCAATCGATCCTTGAATCATGGCCTCGCCAAGTGAAAAATTCACAGCTTTGAATGTGTTTGGTCTTTGTTCACCATCAAAGGCCAAATCTTAACGTTGGGTCCTCCCAGGAAACTTCTCAGGCTGAGAAAGCAGCTTTTGAAACCTTCTCGAGAAAGCTCCTCTGGGTCAGCTTTCAAGCGTGCTAAAGTAGTCACAGCCGAAATAGTGAAGTGGAAACAATGGAGTTGCCGCAGTGGAGTCTCTAGGTGCACAGTAGCAATATTTAAGGGTTCTGATGCCTGATGCACCTTCAGAATCAGAGGCTCAATGTCGTTCAATCCCAGGGAAAATTTTCAACTTCGTCCCCGGCAATGGCACCAGAAATGTTAGCGTCAGAAGTCACTCCTCGATTGCAGCAGGAGCAGAGCCCAACACCCATTAGTTTAAATGTCACAATTTTTTGATAAAAGGGGATCGAATGGAAGCAAACTTAGAACAATATCGTTTTAACTCAGAAAACTGGGTTGGAACAACAAAGACATGCGAGATATTGATCTAACTTAAGCCAGTAATTTTTGCATAGTGGTGAGTAAGTGGAGGGGAAGAAAAGGGAAATAGAGTCTACTCTGGACATCCGATCTTCCAGTAGGCCTTTAAAGGGGGAAAAGTATCAGATATGATATCCTCTCAGACCTGAGAAACTTCAAAGTAAACTTAAAATGTTGCAAAACTAATATAATCAAACATGCATCATATAGTTATTACAATACCCGACTGGATCATCCGTGCTCAGGCTTTAAGAGTCAGAGGAAAAAGGAAAGGAGTAGGTTGGCTATCATTAAACAATAAGTCTCAAAATGTCAGTCTATAACCAAAGAACCAGAGGCTTTGTTAAAGTTTTACAATTGGGAGATTTGCTCTACCATCGATCCTTACAAAAATAGCAAAACTGAGTATATATACTCAGAAAAATTCGCCCAATAGAGGCATGCTCGAACCTCCAATGCGTGGCATCTCTTCATTCAAACCTAGATGGAACTCCTTCATCAGATGCCACCTTAACTCTGTATGGCTCTTGCAGGGGGGACCTGCACAAAAGGGTACCACAGGCTGATTACTTCAGGCCTCCCATACCTTCCATTTATGGCTCGAGCTGAGGTTTCATCTACCTGCTCGATTTTCATTAACTACTTCCCTAGTGAGTGGCCGAGACGATATGCTCAGGAGAAGACCACGTGCCTTCTCTCTAAGGCTTGGAGGCTAGCCTCCCTTTCTTCTAGCACCGCCATCAATGTAACCCAGGGCCATGACCTGACGCCTCTCTCCAAGGGCATCTCGACACTTCTTCTTTCAGGGATTTCTACTTCCCCTGCCTTCGAATTTCCTAGTTCCCAAACTCGCGAAACAACCCTCCAGGATCAACGGTTGGATCGGTTTTAAAAACTGACGGCCACGATCATTTTTCCATTGAACAACCCTGGCCCTGCGTGCTCACTTTCTTTGGTGATACTCCATACAACCCTGGCGCTATGACCGTGGGCCCGCACCCAAAGGCGCCTTTGCATCTCGCGTATTGTGGATGGAAGGGAGTCGACCCTTGTATTTCAAAGTCATGATAGCTGAGATGGCGACCGGACTTAATTAGGCGCCACGTGTCCCGATTGGATCGGAAGACCACGATCATTTCATGACTTTGGCTCTAAGGGATGAGCCCATGCGCTAAAACTCATGCAACTCTATGGCTCTGTCTTACTCGATGACCATTGATCTTCTCCATTGATGGATCCTCGCCACTGAAAACAAAAATTCCCGCTCGCTTGATTTTAAGTCCGAAATGGACTTCTTCTGTGTGCTGCGCTTGACGCTCATGAATGCAGCCTTTGGATAAAATGCATTTGATGGGTTTTTAAAACCCATTTCTTCATTTATTTTACAGCAAGGGCCTGAAATCGAAGAGAAATACCCTGCTTGCAAGAATTGGTGCTAACACCACCAACAATCATAAAATCCATGCCTGCACCCTTTCCTCAACACTATTGTCACTCCACACTAGTATCGCAGTGCATAGGGAAGAACCTCCACCACAGTGAAATAACCACAGACAAAGAGAGCCACAACACAAATTCTCCCACATTTCATTGCGGAATCCAACTCAAAACATTGAAATCCTATGCTACACTCGATGCATTTTGAGTGTGTGAGTTGCACTCCCCACTTGCCAACTTTCTCATTATGTGTCATGTTCTTACAAATAATTCAATCTGAATAGAACAAGGGGTATCCACTATGGAATGGGGGTTAGACCACACACCCCACTTTTTATACACGACCCTAAGCTTAAGTAAGAAGCCACCTTAACCCATTGGTCAACAATTCCATTAAGTTCTCGTTTTATGTGGAAAAGAGTGACCTCATCGAAACTTGCCAGCATTTTGTGGATCCTTGAGATGAGAATGGTCAATGCATTTCTCCCTGGCTCTGAATTACCCACCATGACTCTCATCACCAACATTGAA
Source organism: Picea engelmannii (assembly GCA_009831015.1). Lineage (NCBI taxonomy): Eukaryota > Viridiplantae > Streptophyta > Pinopsida > Pinales > Pinaceae > Picea > Picea engelmannii. The sequence goes on along the minus strand of ML777559.1, from coordinate 904,384 downwards.
TCCCCTAAGATGATTAGAGTTTTGAGTCCCTCTTTCTTTTTTATATCTAGGCCTTTCCACACTGAATATGCCTCCACCATATTATTAAATACATTCACAAACCCCCAAGCATAATAATCAATTTGATTTCCTCTGAGATCAAATAGACTCCTCCGCACCTACGACCCCTATTTTTGTCTTATTATTTAAGTACATTAAAAATATATTTTTTTTTTAATTTTCAAATAAATATTTAATATTAAATTACATTTACAATTCACAATGTTATTTAAAATATTACTTACTGTAATATTCCATATATAAAAAAGTATGCAGAATAGAAATAAATAGATAGAAATGGCAGATGAACAACAATATAACTAAAACAACACCACAATAATACCAAAATGATACCAGAATAACACCAGAAAGAGCACTTTGATTACTGAGAGCAATGTTCAGTTGTCTCTTCGAGGGGGAAACCTCCAGCAGAGCATAGCTCTATTACAATAATATCCAAGACAAAAGTTCTCATACCCTCGACTCCTATTTATACTAAATATGTCTATCAAAATAACCATCTAGAGGAAGATCCTTCTAGAAGTAGAAGCTTCTATTAGGTCTTCTTACATTGGACTTATTCTTCCTTATTTMTAGGCCTTATTAATATTGACCTTTATTACATCGGAATATATTATTCTACCTACGTGAGGGGTTAGGTCCCTAACATGTCCTCCCCCTTAAAAACAACCTTGTCCTCAAGGCTTGAGATGTGGAAATTGCTGCAAAATGGTAGTTGGTTCCCAAGTGGCATATGTTGGAGTTGTATCTTTCCACTAGACTAACACTTCCTTGATGGTTTGTTAACGTAGACGGTGCTCCCACTGGTCCAAAACTGCTTGTGGTTGTAGCCAAATGGAGCCTTCTTCGTCCAACTTGGGAAGGTTGGTTTGAGTTTGGCACTTAGTTCCAATAACTTTCTTTAAGAAGGAAACATGAAAAATAGGATGGAGCTTAGAATGACTAGGAAAAGCTAACTGATAGGCCACATATCCCACACACTTGAGAACAGTATAAGGACCATAAAATTTGGGTGTCAGTTTCTGACAATGGTCAGCCTTGAGGGAATTTTTCTTGTAAGGTTGCAGTCGAAGAAACACCTGATCCCCTTCTGCAAATTGACATTCAGAGTGACCTTGATCTTCTTGTTGCTTCCTAGGATTCTGGGCCATGACCAAATTCTCTTTGAGGGTACGAAGAATAGCCTCTCTAACTGTAAGCATTTGGTCAACTGCCTGAACCTTCGAGACACCTGGAAAATATGAGAGAACTGAAGGTGGATTTTTTCCATATACTTCTTCAAAAGGAGTCATGCGGGTAGTTGTATGGTACAAAGTGTTGTACCACCATTCAGCTAGTGGTAACCATTAAGCCTGCTGATTTTTTCTTTCCGAGGAAAAACACCTCAAATATGTTTCCAAACACTTGTTGACAACTTCAGTTTGACCATCAGTCTGGGGATGATAAGTTGTTTTGAGATGCAATTGGGTTCCTTGTAGCTTGAACATTTCTTGCCAAAGATTGTTGGTGAAATTGGGGTCGCGATAAAAAACAATAGAATGCAACATGCTATGAAGCTTGAAGACTTGATCCATGAAAAGTTGAGCCACAGTGGATGTTGTAAATGGGTGTTTAAGAGCACAAAAATGAGCATACTTGGAAAGACGATCAAATACCACCATGATGATTGATTTATTGCCCGATTTAGGTAAGCCTACAATAAAATCCATAGAGATATCCCACCAAATAGCAGGTGGAATTGAAAGCGGTTGTAGTGTGCTAGGAGATTTGACTGTTTGGCCCTTGTTGCGTTGACACACATCACATTCAACCACAAAATTACAAATGTCCTGTTTCATACCATCCCAAAAAAAAGAACGTTTGACCCTGTCATAGGTTTTGGTAAACCTAGAGTGCCTAGCTGTGGGTGTAGCATGAATCTTAGAAGGTACCGTGGATTTAAGTTTTGACTATTTACTTAAATACAAATGGCCTTTGTATCGAAGCTCATCATGGAGCCAAGAGTACCCTGGGGAAACTGGAGAACTAGATTGCAATTGTTGTATCAGATGCAAACTTTTGGGATCGTGTAGCCATTCCTGGTGAACAACTTGGAGCCAATCTAGTACAATGAAGGAGAGAGAAGAAAGGGACCCTTCATCTTCATATTTTTCTGGAAAGTGCATCCGCAACCACATTGTCTTTTATTTTCTTGTAAATGATGTCATAATCATATCGAAAGAGCTTAGTCACCCATTTTTGTTTCTATGGGGAGGAAATGCGTTGTTCCAGAAAATACTTGAGGCTTTGATGATTTGTCTTAATTTGGAAGCGTTGCCCCAATAGATAAGGGTGCCAAAGAGCAACGACATGCAAAATAGCCAACATTTCCTTTTCATAGATTGATTTGCCCAAATTTTTCTCAGACATCTGTTTGTTGGTAAAGGACAAAGGTCGACCCTCTTGCATAAAGACAACACCAATTCCTTTCCCTGAAGCACCACATTCGAGGACAAAGGTCTTTATGAAATTAGGAAGGGCCAGGACTGGAGTGGTGCACATGGCCATCTTCAAGGTTTGAAAAGCATGAGCAGGTGCTAGAGTCCAAGTGAAAGAATTATTTTTAAGGAGTGTAGTGAGAGGTGTTGCAATCTTTCCATAATTCTTAAAAAACTTGTGATAATAGCTTGTTAAGCCTAGAAATCCATGCAAGATTTTGAGTCTTTGGGTGAGGACAATCTTGCATAGATTCAATATTTTTAGGATTGTCAGCCTTGCCAACAAGATGACCCAAGTACTCGACTTCTGAGGAACCAAAATCACATTTAGATTGTTTTAGGAAAAGTTGGTGTTGAGAGAGTAGATGGAGAATTCGATCCACATGAGCAAAATGGTCTGTCTAAGTTTTGCTATAGATGAGGATATCATCAAAGAAAACTAAGACAAAATGACAGAGAAAAGGACGGAAGACATGATTCATGAGGCTTTGGAAAGTGGAGGGAGCATTACACAAGACAAAGGGCATGACCAAAAACTCATAGTGGCCCTCATGAGTTCTAAAGGAAGTCTTAGGAATGCCTGCCTCTTTCATACGGATATGGTGGTAGCCAGAACGAAGATCAATTTTAGTAAAGAACTGGGCGCCACTCAATTCATCCAAGAGGTCATCAATGTCAGGAATGGGAAATTTGTCTTTAATGGTGAGTTTGTTGAGGGAGCAGAAGTCAGGACACATGCGCCAAGAACCTTCTTTCTTAAGGACTATGACCATAGGAGAAGAGTAGGGGCTCGTGCTAGGGCGGATAACACATGTGTTGAGTAGTTCTTGAACCATTTTCTCAATTTCTTTTTTTTGGGAAAAGGGGTGACGATAGGGACAGATATTGGGAGGAAGGCTTCTTGGTACAAGGGGAACAGAATGATCATGAAAACCACGAGAAGGAGGGAGTCCCTGGGGAGTGGAAAAAACCACTTGATGTTTAGAGAGGATGGATTGGAGGACATGCGACACAGAGGGTGTCTCGGTTGCTTGTATGGCATGGAGTTGGGAAATAACACCAGAATGAACTTTTTTGAGAAACTTTTCCATGCGATGGGAACTAATGATCTCTGGGGAATCGACGATGATGCCTTGGAACTTATATTGTTGTCCCTCCTAGTCGAATTTCATGGTTAATTCCTTAAAATCCATGAGAATGGGACCCAAAGTCCTTAGCCATTCTACACCCAACACAATGTCACAATCGCCCATGTCGATAACAAACATTTGAGACTTCAAGTGGTAGTCACCAATTTGGAGATGCACATTTTCACAACTCCCTCCACATTTCATGGACCCGCCATTGACAATCATGATTTGGAAATTAATATAGCAATAGTTTCTTGGGCAATGCGGCGATGAATAAAATTATGGGTGCTTCCACTATCAACAAGAATGATAACCTTCCTATGCTTGATGTAACCAATTAGCTTGAGGGTTTGGGGAGCAGAGAAACCAGTCAGAGTATTTAGGGAAATGACCAGTTCTACTTCGGGAGGGTCTGAGGGAGGAGTTATGTCAGTGGGTTTAGGTGACACAGACACAAGGGGAGCCTCAACATCCTCTTCTAAAACGTCCTCCGAGATGGCCACAAAATATTTTGTTCCTTACACTTGTGTCCCGAAAAATATTTGTCATCACAATTATAACAAAGGCCTTTGAGTTGGTGTTCAACCATTTCGGCCCTGGTCAATTTTTGGATCTTTAGTGGAGTAGAAGGAGGAGGTGGATTTATTGGTTTAGTGCGAGGAATAAAGGAGGGTTTATGATTTTGAGAAGAGACAACCTATTGTGCTTCCTTAGCTTTGTTCGTAGCCTCCACTCAACTCTGAGGTCGAGCCATGAGGACATGGGCACGAATCTCATCCTTGAGGCCACTGATAAAACATTCTCGGAAAAAAGAATCAGACATGCCCTCTGTACGAAAATCCAGTCACTCAAAAGTAACTTTAAAGTCTTTCACTGTGCCAAAATGTTTCAACTTTGTCAAATGACCTAAATGGTTGGTGTCAATGTCAAAGAGTTCATAAAGATCTGCCACAGAGTGTGTCCAAGCAACATACTCTTGGCGGGTATTTTTTCTCCATTGCCAATGTTCTTGATCTAGATGGAGAACACCATACCGGAGTTTGGCCAACTCATCTGTAATGTCGTACAAAGAGAAATAATGTTCCATTTGAGTTACCCAGCCAGTGGGATCTAAGCCATCAAATTTGGTCACATCCACACGTGGAAGTTGTGGTTCATGTTGAAAGTGATGGGCCTGAAAATTATGGGAATGAGAGGAAGTTTCACCTTTGGTATGCAAAGGTGGGTTAGATAAAGGAGGATCTGTAGGTATATGAAGCTTGGTGTAGATCATCATAGTGACAGATTCAAGCTGGGCAGTAATGTCTTGTTTGAGGTCTTGTTTGAGTTCCTCGATTGAGGCGATGATGGAGGAATGTATGTTTTTATTGTGTCAGTATTGACACTGAGTTGTCTCACTTCTTGTTGGGTCTCTGTGAAATTAGAGTGCAAGGAATTGAAGTGAGTTGTCTGATGCACTACCACTTGAAGGGGTACCAACAGGGGTTACAAGGGTGGCCAACAGATGTGCGCTTAAGTACCACTTGTATTTCCTGCATGTATGAATCCCCGACCACGGGTTTATGCGCATAAAGACAAATCTTTGTAGCTTAAATACGTCGAAATACGTCTCTACCCTGAAAAAAAATAACCCACAATTTTCTGTCGAGGAAGGTGCTCTGATACCACTTGTAATATTCCAGATATAAAAAATTATGCAAAACAGAAATAAATAGCTAGAAATGGTATATGAACAACAATATAACCAAAACAACACCACAATAATACCAAAATGATACCAAAATAACACCAGAAAGAGCACTTTGATTACTGAGAGCAATGTTCAGTTGCCTCTTCGAGGGGGCAACCTCCAGCAGAACAGAGCTCTATTACAATAATATCCAAGACAAAAGTTCTCATACCATCGACTCCTATTTATACTAAATATGTCTATCAAAAGAACCATCTAAAGGAAGATCCTTCTAGAAGCCAAAGCTTCTATTAGGTCTTCTTACATTGGACTCATTCTTCCTTATTGGTAGGCCTTATTAATATTGACCTTTATTACATCGCAATATATTATTCTACCTATGTGAGAGGTTAAATCCCTAACACTTACTTATTCTCAATCTCCAATAATAAAAGAAACCACCTTTTCATATTTTTGAATAAATTTAACCATAACTCAACCCACAACAAATATTCTTTCAATATTTGTAGTCTTTTTCTATCTTTTTCTATCTAGATGCATTGTATGGTATTGGTATTGAGTGAGACCTTTTGTATTCTAGTAATCAATTTCGTTGGTATCCAACTATTGTCTTTTGTATTCTAGTAATCAATTTCGTTGGTATCCAACTCTCCCATTGAATGCATTTGTTTATTGCTCCTCTATCAATGTGGTCGTATTGACTCACTTTATTACCTCTTTTGTTGCTATCTAATTGTGGTCTTTTTTGGGTGGTTCTTCTTTTTGCTATGTGGTTGGTGACATGTGGTTTACCATATGCAATTTTCATCTTAAAAATAAAGAGCTCCACTTTTTCAATAGGATTCAGAAACATATTTATAGATAAAACAATGCGAAATTTTGATAAAAATAAAAAAACTCTTTAACTTTTCCAAGGTGAAAAATCTAAGATTTGGAACAATGCACATATTTATAGATAAAGGTCTTTATCATATTTCCTATGCTATGTTGAAGTAGAACGATTCGCATGCAGGCAGAATGAGAGTCTTTCAAAAAGCTCAATTGATTTTAACTTCACTACAAAGTGGTTTCAAACAAATATCATGATGACTTTAATTAGAAAGTTTTGCAAGATGCCAAAGAAAACATTTCAAAGTCAAATCGAAGAGTAAAGCTAACTAATTTTGATTTTATTCATCAAGGAAGCAAGATACATTATGAGTAAAGATGACTATTTTTATCTTATTGGGAAAGCAAGATGCCATGCAATTTTATGTTTGTTTGTGTATGTAGTGCTAATTAAGTTAATATTTTATTTTTATCGTTTAAAATACTATTTAGGAATAAATTAATATAAGTTATAAAAGGTAAAAGTTAAATAAATATAAAATTTAATAATTATTGAATAATATATAAAATTATAATGATGATAATGGTTATATATATATAATTTTTAATAAAATAAAATTAAAATATTTTAATAAATTTATTAATGAGAATATTTTATAGTATTTTTTCATGTATTTTAATCATAAAGTTAAAATATTTAATATTTATGTATTTGAATTTTTTTTACAATATAAATACTTGTTTTTCTATGATGATGATTATTATCATTTATAGACATTATATCATCTTCAAATGCTTCCTTTGCTATTCAACACTGCCAACAATAATTGTTTGCTTTAATTAACCATTTCGAATGTTGAATTTAACCTCTAACAACAATATAGTACATAATCCGTATGAAAATATAAAATAGCAATTTAAACAAAATTGCATATCCCAAATTCATTATTTGTCCATTTAATTAAAGGAATTAGCGAAATAAAAAGTATTTTACAAATGATTATTTATATGCAATTAAGTCATGTCCACCAAACTAGGTGTTGATGAATGATCTTTCACCTAGCCATAGGATTCAACTATGGATTCCACCCTCAAGCTAGATCATGATACCACCAAGGTGAAGGAAGCTCATACATGGTCGTAGTCTCACTCAACCCAACCCATTATTCTCGTGACAAAGCCCATTTTCTCACTATATATATCTCCAGGCCCCCATTCAACCAACAAATAATCATGTCACTCTCTTGCACTATGCTACACAACACATGGAAGATCTTCCCTTTCTCTATTCAACAATGCCTTTGAGATGTTCTTCCCTCCCAATCCTCTTTAGTGCATGCAAAAAGGGTCCAACTTCTAGATGCCTTTTAGGAATAACTTGGGACAAAAAATGTTTGGCTTCAAAATAGTCAATGAGAAGTAATAATAGGGTTGTCGGTTTCAAGGTGTTTTCTTCAGCGATTGTGGACATTCCAACCATGGTTTATCTTCCCAAAACATCCCATTTCCTCTCATATGTTCAACAACAAGTTTCCCCAACTTCTTTGAGCTCTTAGCGACCACAAGTACCTAGGAATATCTTCCCATTTGCAATCATAATGACCATAACAAAAAGATAAAACATCACCATAACATGGGAGGATGCCTTTCCATGCCCACAAATGATTGAATAATAGAATGATGATCATGGAAAAGATAATGGTAGACATTTTCTTGCACAAGATTTACTTTCTTCCTAAGGATATGATGCTTGTACTTGGTACATACACATAAGTGAAAGATTGTTAGAACAATGTGTTAGGAAGGTTGTGCAAGAAATGGTAGTACTTCCAAAGAAAAACGACAAGGTCAAATCACTCAACAACCCCTTTTTCTTTTCCCTTCTTATGATATTACAGTCCCCTCATTGGTTTCTCAATCAACCTTTTTGGTTGATATCGTATTATTATGAATTTTTCTTTTTATACATGCTTTTACATATATAAACATATAACATGGAAAATGTAACAACACCACCATAATCTTAGTCCAGTATTATAATTCTCACATTTACTAATCAAACCTTGACCTTGAACTCCGCACTAAAAATATACAATGTAATAAAAAATCATTACAATTGAAACTACATGGTTTCACTCCCATTTCATAAACAACACAATACGATTAATACATTATTTATTATATTATAATTTAGAATTAAAAGTGAAATATTACACAAACCAACTTTAATATACTAAACCTTTATAAAATAATCTATACTAATTACTTAAAACTCCAATATGCATATTAAAAACCTACCTTAAAACTATATCCCAAACCCATTAAAGAAAACAAATAATTCATAACTACTCCAATAACTAAATGTCTATGATTTTGTATTTTAATTTTTACTATATAATTAACTTAAAAACACAATACTCCAATAACCATAATCATGTAAGTATTTTCTAATGAAAATTTTGAATATTTTATATGAAAAATGAATTTTCTAAATTTCTACGTTTTGATATTTTTAGCATGAATCCAATAACATAAATCTTGATAAAATAGTAATTTTATGTTGTTTAAATTGCATTTATAAATACATAAATGGATTTTCATGTATAAATCCATGCAACACAGAAACACAACCATTATTAAAGTTAAATTTAGTTAGGTAAATAAAGCCTGCCCATTGCCAACAAAAACCTTATTACTCAATTTGGGTTTCAATATAAGGTAAAAGAAGATAAAATTTCATTTAATATTTATCATTACTTTGTTTATGTAGTATTATTTTTTAGCGGGATTTCAAAATTTTATAGTTTAAAATTATTGCATATGATTTTGGGTATTTTTCTTTGTTTATATCCCAAATTATTTTATGTATTGTTGTTTCCATGTTTTCTTTCTTTTAAGCTTATTTTGTTTAATTTTAAATGAAATAGTGTTATTGTCTATCTTTATCATTTTATATATCAAATAAATTTCTTCAATGTTTCTAAGTATAATTATTTTTCATTTGAGAGTATATATAAGAGAAATTGTTTTTTATTGTAAATTAGCTTGTTATTAAGAGTTTTTTTTACTTGTTTAATCCGGTTTTATTTCTCTTTTAATATATTTGGTTCTCGTCATTAGAGTTATGAGTGTTTAAACAAACATTAAAAATATTGAATAATATACAAAATTCATATTGGATTAGATTAAGAAATACCCATCTTGAATTAAAATAGAAATACTCTAAACAATTTTTTTTAAATTTAAGTTGGGTTTTGAGAAAACTCATTACTTAAAATTAACTCTTAAACTTTACCCAAATCTAAATTTACAAAATTAAATCATTCTAAAGTGTGATAATTCTTTACAAATTTAAAATCTCAATTATAATAACATAATTTTTTATAAATTCCATCATCAACATATAAGCTATTTATAATATTCTTATCCAACAACCTCTTAGTAAAGGAAAAATTTTAATACAATAAATCCAAAAAATTACAATCCTCAAAAGGAAACCCTAAAAGCAACTTCAAAAAAATTGTAAAGCAATCAACCCTACAACATTGATGGAGATACCCAACCCTCCCTCTCACACATTGGTAAAATTAGCCCACCGAAAGTTTGACTTTTATTACAAACTTCACCTTACCAAAAAGTTAAAAACTATTATTTAAGCCATATTCTAAGGTTGCAATCTTTCATGTCTATCGAATATACACTTTTTTAAAATATAGGAATATAAAATTAAAAATTGAATATGCGTTTTAAAAAAGGATTTTATTTAACGTGTAATCTAACTAAAAAAATTGATCAAGTGAATTTTATTATCTTTATAACTGTGTATCTTACTTTTTATTTGTATTATTTATTTTATTTATATTATTTATTAATAGATGTGAATAATGATTGTTTTTATATATCTTACTTTTTATTATTTGTTAATAGATGTGAATAATGATTGTTTTTATGTTTGTGTTATGGTAAATAAATCCATTCAATTATTAGATATGAATAATGGTTGTTTTTATGTATCTTATTTTATTATTATTATTGGTTAATAGACGTGAATAATGGTTGTTTTATGCTTGTATTATGGTAAAAGATCCAATCAATTATTATAATAAAAAATAAAAATTATATAAAAAAAATTGTTAATTTTGTTTTTAATATAATTATTTAGAAAGATTTTATTTTGTGGTTTGATAATGATAAATTTATCATATTAACTCTTTTCATCCAATAAAAATATAATTAAATGATATTTTTAAATTTTAAAAATTATATTAATATATAATAAAAATATAGTTAAATGATATTTTTAAGTTTTAAAAATTATATTAATATTTTTTTGGAAACATTGTAAAATTATGACAACTTTTTTTAACTAATACAACAATTATGAAAAATGATGTCAAAAGTGTCATGCAATATAAAAAATGATGTCAAAAGTGTCATGCAATATAATATCATTAACATTAGCATTAACTAACCAACAAGTATCATGTAAAGTGATCATGTGTCCTCGCCAATTGTAAAATTTGTGTAATTGTATTGAAATCATTTTAAAGGGTTTGTTTAAAGTGATAGTGGGGTTCATTATATTTGGTGGATATTGAATAGGTTGCAACACAACAATTTATTAAGCAAACAACAACTTCTCTCTATTATTTTTGTCTTTGTTATTTTAAGAAGGTAAAAGGGGATTGAGGCTCTTTATTTTTTAGATTTTTAAAGTTTTTATAGACTTAATTTTGAGCTGGTCACATAACTTAGAAAAAAATTCTTGCAATAAGTATTTGATGTTCTTCATATGTCTCATCAAGATTTAGAAGTTGCTTTTAATCTCTTGTTCTAATTTTTTTGAGCAAAATTGCCTTGTCGCAACTTTGAAAACTTGTGAAATCCCCTTTTATCTCATCGCACGAAAAAATGATTTGATGTGATACGTCACATGAAAACTCACTTTGGTGTTATACACTACATCACACAAAAGTTTGTTTCCTACGATATGGAAGGACTTAGAACTTTTGGAAAATTTGGTGTATCACGCATGTTGAAGTTTCATCTCCTATGACACATCACAACCCTCCAACTTGTATTCCAATGCAATACATCATAACATTTAAAAACTTCTAAGATCATGATACATCATAGAGAAAGTGGTTTTCATCGTGACATATTGTGCCTCTCAATTTTTTTGACCCTCATGACACATCACACTCGAAAGTACTTCCCCTTGTGATACACCGCAACATGCCAAATTTCTAAACCTCACAACAACTTCCTTTATCGTACCCAAGAAAAACTTCAATTGTGGTGACAAGTTCACTTCGTCGCATGTTGAGGAACTTTCTCAATATGCGACATGTCACAAGCTCGTCAATTTTCTCTAAGCCACACCATTGGGCCTATATCATGCCTCACCCAAAGTTTGCCACACACAACAAGATTGATTTGACCTTTTAAAAAGTTTGAAAAATGGTGGAAAAAGGGTCACATATCATTTATAAAAGAAATATTGGGGACATTTACTCCTCACTTCACTCTATCCTCGAGCACGTAAATTTCAAATAATATCCCAACACTCACATAGATTCCCAAGGCCGTCACAACTTACATAAGTCGTATGAATCATCTTCAAACCACCATTTTTCATTCTCCGAGTATGTATCACACCTCAATCTGGTACAAATTATATATATATTTTTTACAATCTTCCATTAGCTAAGAGAATCTACCACACATTCCATCACTTTCCTCTTTCCACTTGGCCACCAAACCCAATCAAATGAAAAATAAAAAATGACAAAAGAGAGGATGTCCCACCTTCCATGACCAAATCTTGTACAATTGTTGAATGCTAGCAAACCTAACATAGTCAAAACCAAAATACCCAAGGATGGAATTTTATAGGTAAATTGATTGTCACATGGAAATTCAACCATCAAATGTGGCCACAACTCTATGATATCTATCATCAAACTGTATTGAAATTCCTAGTATATCTAGTAAATTGGTTTTAATCCCCAAATTTTGTGGGTTGGTTGAGCCTTAAATTCCTCCCATCCCTTCTAACCAGCCACTAACCAAATATTTTTCATTTTTTCTCTATGCACTTGAATATTCTTTTGATAAACAATGAAACCCTTGTACCTTTAGGTCATACAAACTATATGGCCTCAAATCTGATATTCATTCCAAACCCTACTTTTAAAACCAATTTCTATTCGAGGACATTGAATGAATCCCATGAGGTGACTATGTATTTTTCAATATTTCCCTTAAAATAATTCGTTCGTAGAATAAATAGTGAGGTGTTTTCCCAAACACAAGCCAACAAGCAACCTCCCACAAAGTGCAATTTCCCCCCCTCTTCAACTCAAACAAAGCCAAAAAATCTCATAGACATGGAACATGAGAAATATGAATTTTACTAAGTATAGGATGCACACCCAGTTTCCCATCTTTCAAATCACATATTGTTCCACAACACAGGTATTCCAACAAAGGATAAACACCTTCAATAACCATTCACACAACTAGATAGAAGATCAACACACCGATGTTTTTACATGGTAAAACTCCTGTGGGGAAATATCCACGACCCCAACCAATGTGGCCACTTGGAGCAATTTATTAATGCAAAATAAAATATGTTATAGAGAGTCTCTCATAATCGATCATTGGAAAATGACCCTCCATGCTCTTTAAATAGAGATCATGGACCAATTGGGTGTTAAGCCACAAATCAATGTAGATTTTAAAATTGAGGAGAATACGAGTCGTCAGATCACTCTATGTTGGGAACATATCGTGACTGTTGGATTACAATGCATAATAATGAATACTAAAGAAACACACTTTAATCTAACGACACATCAGACCAAGTTGATCTTGGCTAACTCCTAAGTGTCTAAATATCCTAGCATCCCCCCTTAAGAACAACTTGGGATAGGATTAAAGGATTTACAAAGGTGACACACTAGAAGAATGAATGAGGCATTAGAGCTTGTCCCCCCTTAATGACAACTTCCTGAACTCCTAACATAGATCGAAGTTTGGAAAACTTCGCTTATGTAAGAGACTTTGTGAAAATGTCTACAACTTGATCTTCTGTAGGCAAAAAGAGCACTTCAATAACTCAATCATAAATGGTATAGCTTATGAAGTGCATGTGTAGCTCGATGTGTTTGTTGCACTTATGTTGGACTGGATATTTGGCGAGCTTAATGGAACTTTGATTGTCACACCAAAGGGTGGTCAGATGCTACTACTAGAATCCAAACTCTGAAAGGATTTGTCAAATCCACTTGTTAGATGATACTACTAGAATCCAAACTCTGAAAGGATTATTGACTTGCATTAGCATTGCTCAATATTCTTCTTCCATTGAAGAAAGAGAAAGATTTTGTTATTTCTTACAATCCCAAGTGAAGGTCTAGAACCAAGGATGAAAACATAACATTTCGTACACTTAGGGTCGTCGGCCCAATCTGAATTAGTGAAACCAACAAAGGAGTCCCCCTGAACTATAATGTATCTCAAATTGAATTTTGGGCCAAGACATTCTGAAGTATCCATGTAACTGCTTTCCAATGGATTTCATGGGGTGTTTGCATATACCGAGCAACAAAACCAACAACAAAGGAAATATCACGATGTGTATGAGTCAAATGTAAGAGGCTACCAAATAACTGACAGTACAAAGTGGCATCAACTTCAGGAGAAGCACAAGTGGTAGCAATTTTTACTCCATACTGGAAGAGAGAAGGGGTTGGTTTAGAATCATCCATGTGAAAGTAACAAAGAAGGTCACAAGCATACTTAGACTGGGAAAGAAGTATTCCTTCCTTGGTTTTTAATACTTTTAGGCTAAGAAAATAACGCAGATAGCCTAAGTCTGTCATTTCAAATTTCTTTTTAAGACTATATTTCAAATGGGTTAAAAGTTTAGGGTCACTACCAATGAGGATAGGGTCATGAACATAGAGAATAAGAATTATGAGATAGATTCCTACTTTCTTGGTATAGACATTAGGATCAAAATGAAATCTAGAAAAGCCATTGTCAATAAGAAAGATGTCCATTTTGACATATCAATGAGGGACTTGCTTATGACCATAAACAGATTTCTTAAGACGACTATTGAGAAGCCTCTTAAGCCCCTTGTAATAGTCATCGTATATCACAAATTATACATAAGAAATTAAATAAATATATATGTAATAAAAGGATAGATACAAAACAAATGATTAGTTGAAGTGGGTACAACTCCTCCAACCATTTCTCCTATGTATATAGGTTCATGAAGATGGAATATAAAGGCCGTTGGTTAACCTTCCCCATACACTTGTTGAGTATGTGTGTATATATTTTTTGTTCGTGGTTGCATATCTCAGTTGTTCGAATTCCAAATGCAGTCGACCAATAAAATTGAGGAAATTATAGGATCTTCCGTCGATTCTCAACATACTTGCTCTCATTCACCACCTCGGCCATATTCCTGGGCGCTTCACTATCTAATCAATGGCGCTCATCCATTGGCACCATTTGGTTTCAGTTTGGAATCCAACCACCTTATGCATCTATATTGCCAACACATGTCGCATTTATTTCTCAGCAAACGTGAAGGAACTATTGATTTCCAGACGATGAATTTTGTTGCCGAACAATCTTATGCATGTGAGAAACCAAAAAAAAATCAGCGCCCAAGAGCATATCATATTCATGGAGGCGAATAAAATATCACCTGTTGATCGAAGAATGGTCGCGTGGATAAACGAAGGAGAGATTGCGGGCAGATTTTAGCTCTAACGATTTAATTTCGAGGCTGGCTTTGACTTCATGGTTATAATATTTTCTTCTCCATTGAATCGTCAAGATCTTGAAGGAGATTTGACCTAATTACGTCGACTTTGTTTCAACGCCCAGCAGAGAATCTAAGAAGTCCAACGCCATTGTGAGTATAAAAAACCCCTACACAGTAAAATTTCTCAATGTCGTGCACTCTGTAGCTGAGTTTATATTGAGAGAATTCATCTTTCACCCCGTTGATTCGTTTTAATGAAACTTCGATCGACCAAATGATGCTCGATCTCGACTAAAGGAAAACTCAAACGCTTGATTTTGTTTCAAGTAGACCGACTTGTGTGCAAATGAAATCGGCTTAGATCTGGCATTGTTAATAGAGACAACGAGGGAAACATTTCAATTCTTGTATAATAAGCATCCATATATGTGCTTGTCGAAGTATTCAAATTATCGAGTCGATCCAATGTGGACAATTGACTAGAAGCAAAAGTCTGGTATGTAAAACTGAGAAGAAAGCAGTCAACCAGAAATAAGGGTTTAGTAATCAAATCACAAGTCTGTGATGTGATACAAAGTGAGTGATGATCATTGTAAATGGAGTTATATGAAGGATATTGTATTTCATGCTTTCATCTAGTCGAGTCGAGTTTCAAATGTTTAGGTGGAAAAGAAAATAATGGACTAAGTCGAGTCGACTTACAGTTTAGTTTAGTTTAGTTTAACCTAATTAGTTGAAAAAAGAAAACATTGTGTGGTCTGACTCTGTTAAATTGCATTGCATCGAGATCATTGCATCAATTGGAAGGCGATCCCCTCTACCATTGTAATATAAGTCAGTATTTAGCCAACGAGATTGGTTTCTCACCGACATCATTCAATACCCAGTCGACGACATGAAGATAAGCCTTGCAGACTATTATTTTTGTGTTTTATTAACAGTATAATCGAGTCAGTGAATTAATGATCATGCAAAGTCATAGTTTATTCGTAAAAGAGTCGCCCTTCATGTAATGTAAAATGTGGACCGAATACATTTTCCAAAGACATGAAAGCATAAAGAAGAAGCCCCATGACACAAAGCAATGGCTTGACAGAGTGAGCATAAGACATTGAGTATGTTGAGCATTGATTGAGGAAATTTCGCAGCAGTTGATTGAGAAAAGAGTATTCATGATGAGCATTGAACATGAAAATTTTGTAGGGGTTAAAGGCATTCAAGAAATAGAGATTTTCAGACACACACACATACATGGGAGATAAAAAGACAAGATGATGACGCAAGAACATTTGAATTGATTGAGCCTCTTGGTAGAAGAGTTGCGGAACAGTTCTCTGGGTCATGACAAATAAAGACGAGAAATGGTAGAATTGGTTGATACTGTAGACCTTCATCGATTTCATAAAAAAAAACTCTAGGAGCGACATATAGCTGGAGAAACCCTAGAGAGTGCCCCGATGGTTCATGCGAGGAGTAGACTTTGCAATTGGTTGTATGTAGTAATGGGCTCCCTTCAACTAGTAGATAATGTTGGAAGCATGGAGATTGAAGACTCAGGATATGTGATATGAAGTCACTCAGAGCCATTGGAATCTAGTCATAGTAAACCTTGTATATGTGTATCTCCCTATACAGTTGGCCATTGATTTACCTATTCAAACCGGTATGTATGGTTGATGCTTCTGCAAAGAGTAGAGATCGAGGACGTTGTTGCACACTTTCTCGGGACGAGTGAGGAATTGAGTGTGGGGGAGATGTTGGGAGGCCTCTTAGGCCCTTGTAATAGTCATCATATATCATACATTAGACTAAGGCATTAAGTAAATATATATGTAATAAAGGGATAAATGCATAAACAAATGATTAGTTGGAGTGAGTACAACTACTTCAACCATTTCTCCTATGTATATATGTTCATGAAGATGGAATAGAAAGGCGGTTGGATAACCTTTCCACATACACTTATTAAGTACGTGTGTGTCTTGATGTGTTTTCCCTAACGCACTCCCTTCTTGAATGCATCCTCTGGTTTCATAGACTAAAACAACGAAAAAAAAGGAAAGATTCATTTTGGACATAGCCAGGAGGTTGTTCCATGTAAATTTATTCTTTCAAATCCCCATGCAAGAAGGTGGATTTAACATCCATCTAATGGACCTCCCATTTATGTGAGGCAACAAGGGATAGAACAATGCGAATGGAATTCATTTTATCTACAGGGGCAAAGACTTCATTATACTCAATGCCTTCAACTTGAGAGAACCCTTTGGGAACCAACTGGGCCTTATGTATTTAAATACTTCCATATGATGCATACTTAGTTCTGTACACCCATTTACATATGACAAGTTTTCTTCCCTTCAAAAGAGGTACAAGATCCCAAGTGTCATTTTCCATTAAAGAGTGATACTCTTCATTCATTATTGTGTCCCAATATGAATGACCTAAAGCTTCTGCAAATGTTTATGGATCATGAGTCTCTGAAACTTGAGCCAAAAGAGAAGAGGCTCACTGGAATTGTGAATGATTCTGATGTTGATCTGAAGGATCACCCACAAGATCATTGGTTGTTTCTTGTTTTGAACGGATCCATCTAGGAAGTGGTGGTGTTGGTGCAGGTTCATGTTCAATGGACTCATTTGGAGGAAGGTGAGCATGCATAGGCTTATCTTCATCCTCACTGTCATCATCTGAAGAAGAAGAAACTAGAATAAGAACAGAAGAAGAAAAAAATGTCGAAGATGGATCGCAGGACAAATATGGTACAAATCTCGAATTAGAATCACCGGCCAAGAGATTTTAATCAAATTTAACATCTCTTCTAATAATAATTTCATTGGAATGAGGTTGAATAATTTTTTAACCTTTGACATCTTTAGAATTTCCAACAAAAATACACTTCTCACTTTTAGGCTATAAAGCTTTCCTTTTCTCATCAGGAATGTGAGACCATGTTACACTACCAAATACACGAAAGTGGGTTACATCTGGCTTAATTTTATTCCATTCTTCTTCCAATGTTATATTTTTAGAGCCTTTGTGGGAGTCTGATTTACTATGTAATTTGCATAGTTTCTGGCTTCCTCCCAATAATGGAGACTTAATCCTTTAGATTGGATCACATAGTTAGCCATTTCTTTTAATGTGTGATTCTTTCTTTTAACAACACCATTTTTTTGTGGTGTATATGGAACAATACGTTGCATTTGAATGCCTTGTGTAGTGCAATAAATTCTAAATTTATTGTTCACATATTCACCTCCATTATTTGTCCTTAACCTTTGAAGTTGATGTCCATATTGTTTTTCTACAAGGACCATGTAGGCTAAAAACTTGTCAAACACTTTGCTCTAAATTTTTAAGAAGTAAACCCAAGTGCGTCTTGACAAGTCATGAATTATAGTTAAGAAATATTTTCACCCAGAGAAAGAAGGAGAAGAAGGTGGACCAAAAAAATCACTACCAACAAGTTGCAAAGGGGTTGAGGCATGCCAAGATGCACATTTGTCAAAACTATCCCAATGATGTTTATTGAGAACACAACCAACAAAAACACCATCTCTGCAAGAAACAAGAGGAACACTAGTCACCATGTGTTGATTACATAATTTTTTCAATGAGAGATAGTTTAGATGACCAAACCGCACATGCCAAAGTTTTCTCAAGTCATCGCTATGAGCGAAAAAACATGATTGAAAATATGATGACCCAAGGTTGTCAAAATTGTACAACCTGGTAATACCATCAACAATTCTAGTTGCGAATACATGCTTAAGATATTTTAAATCCTTGATTACAACTTGGTGAGGTGAAAAATATATGGTTTAACCTTCACCTAAATGAGTGATCTGACACACTGATAGAAAGTTGAAGGAAACACTTGGAACACAAAATACATCATTGAAATGACCATTATCTACCTAAATTGTTCTAGACTCTACAAGACTAAGAGATCTATCATCACCAACAAATATTTTCTTGGTGTTGCATTCATTAAGAGCAGAAAAATGTCTTTATCCCTAGCCATATGATAAGATGCTCCCAAATCAATAATCCACTCATCAAAAGAAGAGGTAGAAGTTGCATCGAAAGAGAAACCAGAAGAAGAAATTCCATGTCCATGAGGAGAAGAAGAATAAGAATCAATACTAATGTTGTTCTTTTTCATCGTTTCTTCTAAGGCTTCTATCTTTTTAAAACATTTAGACTCCATATGACCATCTTTCCCATAAAAGTTGCAATGTCTTCCATTCTTCTAACTTTTGGATTTTTCTCCTTTGTCACCATTAGGAGTAGAAGTTGGCGAGGAGGGTTTGGGACCATTTTTTTGCTTTTAGTTGTGGCGAAGATGTTGCTTCTTGGGATTCTTGGATTTATCTTTCTACTTGACCAGTAAGGCTTTGTTGGATGTACATGTAGTGCTAATCAATACAAGTTGCACAAGCTTATCTTGCTCTCAAATCATAGCATCACAAAAAGAATCAAGAGGGAGTTTTTTATAAGCACTCCTTGAAGCTTCTCTAGTGGCATAAAAGGTAGATACAAAAACATAATATGCACTACCAAGCTTAGAAAGAATAACATATATGCATCGATCTTCCTTTAGATCTAGTTTTCAGTCTATACATAAATTCTAAGTGTTTTGAACTTAAATAAGTAATATTCAATGAAAGGAAAATCCATTGGAATTGAAGTCGTTAACTTATTTTCCAACTAGTGGGCTCGAATAATATTGTGTTTACTAAACACATCGTCAATATTTTCCCAAGATTTATCTGGGCCATCAATTCCTTCACGGTGAAAACTTAACTCAGGAGATATGGACATTTTGATTATTCCATGTGCTTCATCATTCTTATTATCCCATATGAATTCATTTTCATCATTAGTGGGTTCTTGTTCTGTTCCTAAGGTAATTCAGTATAATCATTTACTTCTTAGTAAATCCCCCATATGGGATTTCCATGAGAAGTAGTTGGTGTTGGTAAGAAAAATATCACTGTGAGAATCCATACTAAACATTAGACAATATGGATTCAAAATCTGAAACTAATGGTTTGGATGGAAAGCTCTCGAAAAAATAGGATGTTTAAAAAAAAACAACACTAAAAACATACTTCAGATGTGAAAGTTATGCCCTTTTGAAAAAAAGGCATAAACGATAACCAAAGAGTCACATGGCAAGTAGAAGTTGGTCCATGTGGTGATGCTCCTCCTTATAAAAAATTTCCTATAAGATCACTTTTAAATAAGTTACTTATGAAGTGACCCATTTTTATAGAACAAGTGAGAATCACTTTTATATCGTGAGTGGGCCTAATGGTTAAGAACATATGTTTCCTCCTCAAAGGTCACAAGTTCAAATATAGAGGGGGGTAGGGTATGCATACCTTTGCAGACTTTAGCAGTCAAATCGATGCACGGATGGGGTCCCTTGTCCCACAAACAAGGGGGTCTCATACACCAATTTGATGTTTGGCTTGACCGTGACCTTGAAATTAGAATATTATTATTATTATTATGAAGTTACTTTAAAAATGAAAGTTGCATGCAAAACAAATAACTTAAAATAAAATACTAAAGATATTTAATAGTGATTCACTTTTATAATTAAGTGAAATGCACTTTACAATGAATGCATGAAAATTTTCAAAAAAAGTAACAAAAAAAAGACTTGAACTCGACACCTCTTACTTAATAAAGAAAGTCTTAACCAAGTGAACAGTGAAAAACACATTATAATATTAAGAAGGAGGATTGGGGGTGTTGTTGTTGTGGAAGACATCCTTGGAGTGCATGCTCAATAAATACTTATTTTCATGCATTCACACACACACAAAAAAATTCGTTTCTCGAAAACAACAAGGGTTAGTCTCAGTTAGCTTACCTAGAAAATGCAATTTTTCCCTCTGTTTCTAATTTGCCAAGATCGCACAGAGCGCACAACAAAGATAATTCACAGACAAGAAAACACTTTCTGCTCTGCTTCTGATTTGTCAAGATCGCATAGAGCACATGTAAAAGATAATACACAGATCAGAAAGAGTAGCAACCCATAAACAAAAAAAGAAAAATGAAATATAAAACCAAAATATTATCTCTATAAAAAATCTAAAATGGTGTATTTAGGATTTATACCTCCATATTTGAATGAAATGGTGGTATCTTGGGAAAAAAAAAACATTTTCGAGTGCAACGAAAAGCGTTCCTAAATGAAATGAGCACTTTGGACACAATGGAAAATTCCTCTTGGCCTGAAAATGTACGAAAATAGTAGAAACCAGATGTGCAGAAACATGGCTTCACGATCTCGATTTACAACGAGAGCGGGTCTTCTAATGCATTTTGATACTGTGTTCAAAAACATAGGTAATTCATTATAGGACGAACACCTTCAGTAACCACTCATACAACCAAATCAAATATCAACACACTGATGTTTTTATGTGGTAAAACCCATGTGGGGAAATATTCACGACCCCAGCCAATATGGCCACTCGGGACAATTTATTAATGGAAAAGAAAATATGTTACAAATAGTTTCTAACAATCAATCATTGGAAAATTACCTCCCATTCGATTTAAATAGAGATCATGGACCAATCAGGTTTTAAGCGACAGATCAATGTAGTTGTTAATGTTGAGGAGGATATGAGCCTTGATATCACTCTATGTCGAGAACATATTGTGACTTTCAAATTACAATGCATACTAAAGAAACACGCTTTAACCTAATGATACATTTAAAAAGTTGATATTAATTAACTCCTAAGTGTATAAATATCCTAACACCTACTGTGCAAGAGGGATACAACTGAAATGCTCATGATAGAAACAAATATTCCCCCTGGAATAATTGACAGTAGATATAAGAGCCTCCAAACCCATGTCTTCTATTGTAATCTCTCTCTCTCCACACAGTTATTTTACTTCTATTTATAGTTAACATCACTAATGCTTGTTGTTGTTGAAATGGATGAGTTGTAGGATTCAGATATGGCTTCTAAGTGAACTAAGATGCATAAAGAGACACTCATCAAGTTGAGCCTAGATCATGAAGAAGCTAAGCTAGAAACATGCGTTAACATTCTAGGACCAATTTATGCCTCCACAAATGATGTATGGACCCCAACGTTAATATTCAAGTGGGGAGACATATACTATATGTTCAAGGGCAAGACATTCTCTGAAATTCCACTCCTCCTTGGAGACACTAATCTGGATGAAGGTGTCTATCAATTATCAACAATTCATAGCTCCACAAAATAGTTTCTCGACCCGTTGTGATAGCTCATGTAAAAATCATCAACTAGCTTATCATCTAGGAAGACATTGACCATAGGATTATACAAGATATCAATGGAAAATATCATCTCTAGATGTGTGTTACAAGTTCTTGCTTGCCAAAGTTGAATTTAGACAATGAGTGGATGATGTAATTCCCATTGAATTGAAAATATCTGATGAAGAGATGGTGGGGAACTAGCAAATATTTCAGAACCAGAAGAACAAGGACATACCCCATAATTCTATTATGAATTCCCTACAAGATCACCATGCCTCTCCTAAGTAGAGAATCACGAGTGACATTGATTTATGCAGTTACCAAGGCAGACACTAGATTCAACTAGGGATTTATCCTATCTATAGCTATGGTCCGGGCCATCTTTAAGGCCAAACACACATCCTTAGGATCACATGAATCTTTTTACATGTCCTCATATTTGTTGGATGTCACTTGCCTCATCAATTCCTTCCCGAGAATGGGTTGGAAATGGTAATCCATTGATCCACCCATTCATATCTATTGAAAAAATGTATAGGAACATAGATATAGAATCCATTACACTCATATATATAAGCAATACATAGCTCCCTTATATCAATTTCTTTTCTAAGCACCGACAAAATGTATGTTGGAAAAAGTAATGCAGGTTGTTGGAGTGGTAGGTGAGCGATATGTCATTGAAAGGGGAACATACATTAGAGTGTTTAGGGATATTAAGGTTCCTTATCTACTTCCCAAATGTATCCCAGACAAGTTAGCACTTTAGGAGATTTCATATCAAACTCTTGTACATGGAGTTGGAGCATCTCTAGTGCGAGATAAGAAATCACCTTGGCATCTTCTACCATTTTACATGGGAGTGTGTAGCCTTAAGGACATCAAGGAAGTGGTAATGGAAGTAGAAACTTTATCCACCTTCCATTTCAAAGAAGAAATATGCATGTGACATAACCCTCTAGATGTCATTGACCAACATCGTAGGGCATGCAAATATAGGTGGCCTTATCAAAATGAAGTGTGATAGGAGGATGAGATATATAGAAGAGTAGTGTCACTAAATGACGTAATTTTTAGGATAAAAAGTAGCTCTAGAGTGAGGAAATAATGGTTAGAAAGGGAGTGCTTAGAGAAAGAGAGAATGGAAAAGGAAGCAGCCGAAATGGAAAGGCTCGAGAAATAAGTTGAAGCATTGGGGCTTCAGTAAACAGAGGAGGAGAGAAGAAGAAAAGCAGAGGAGGAAACAAAAAGTTGTGAAGAAGAGGAAATTAAGAAGAAAGAAGAAGAAGAGAGATCGGGAGAAGAATATGAAAGAAATAAGAAAGAGGAAGAGGTATGAGGCTTGGATCCTTTGGACACTAGTCCTTTTGAAACCTTGTCTAGCACCCCGGGGAATGCAATGACTAAGGGAAACTTCCCACTATGAGAGCTTGGATTGGCTGCATTCACCCCTTTTGAATCAGACAAGGTGGTAATTCTCAATTCCATTGGTTTTGACAAAGAAAGGGGGGAGATTTTTAAGCAATCCCATAAGAAGATGAAGTTACAAGGAATTCCATAACTCATGGTGACTACTGAAACCCCCCTTATGGATGACACCATGAAGGACCTCATCACCATAACATTAACAGGGGTTGCATTCTCACATGCTTTAAAGTTAAACATTAAAAACATGGCCCAATAAATTGAAGAGTATAGGTTGAGGATCCAAGCGTTGGAACAAGAAGTGACTCATTACAAAGATGACATGACCAATCTTGTAAATTCTAAAGCCTATGCCTTTGAGTTACAAGATAATCTTAACACAACCCAAAAGAAAATGTAGGCAAACCTCAAGGAATTACAAGACATGTCCAAGCAATTCCTCACATTCTTCAACAAGTTCAAGGACAAGAAAGTGTTTCTTTATGGAATCTATATTTCCATGGACAAGCTAAAGAAATACCAAGTAGAGGAAAGGATCACACTAGAAGACCTGCCAAAGATTATTGAAAAAGATAATCAACTAACCTATGTAGCCTTGTCAAGTTGTCAAACACAAACACAACACTTGAGAAGGACATTACCATGTCAATGGAAAACTATAGGCATCTCTACTTGGATGATGAAAAGGTTGTGGAATGTTTCCATATACCATATGTTATCACTCCAAGAGTCACTCTAGGTTGCAAATCAAGTGAGCTTGGTAACTTAATCAAATGTGTAAATAAGGATATAAATTGGATCAAATTGAATGAATTGATATGATCTCACTCACTCCAGAAACATATGAATACACTCAAACAGATAAGACTTTCAACTATACTTGTTTAGAAGGTTTATATAAATATGTAAATGATGAAGAATATTTATTATACCAACATAAACATACATACAGAAGCATACATGAATGGCCAACTATAAGAGGTAAGAGTACTTGTAATTCTAGTTTATCAATGAAAATATAAGATGACGGTTATCAATCATTAGATAAACATGGAAAACATGAATATAATATTCACCCACAAGTACAGAAAAGAAATAAGATGAAATTCTGAACATCTACAAGAAAAGAGGCTTATATTCCAATATGCACGCAAAAAGGTATTTCATACAAAAGCTAAGTCAAGTCTCCAAAGTTGAACCTCTTTTTGCTCCTCTATTTGGTCCTTTATATAGACATATTACATGCTCATATAGATCCAAAATATATGGATCTCATAACCTCTTCACCTATCTTCAGTTTGTTGAAGATATCCAACTCAAATCTGAATTTGTGAGGTGGCTAGCAAAAACAAAGTATAAAATTTCTGGAAATATGTTGCTCAAATATTGACCTATATATCCCGAATAAAAACATATTTTGGAAAAATGGGAGAGGTTTTTGAATAGGATCTCGTTCTTGTGAAAAAAATCTCTCACTTTCCAAAAATACATTTCCATATTGTCCGAATATATCTCCAAAGAAAGTGACTAAAAAAGGAAAACATAGATTTCCAAAATCTAGTCATATTCCTACAATCTAGGATTTGATCCCTAGAATTTTTCCATTGAGGAAACAAAGTGTCACCTACATTATTTGATGGGGGATGATATTATATTCAAACATATGTGGCCACCTTGACCCAAAAATCCTCTTTCCAAGTCAAATTTTGACCAAATCTCATCCATGGTGAAAGTTTGAAGAGTTGGTAGCGCAATACACAGGAAAAACATAGTTTGCGCTACCAACTTGTTGTAGATGATATTTTTAACCTTTGTGCATGAAAAATGACTATAAAAGTGAACTGAAGGATGAGAGAGGCTTATTTAGACCTGATATAATATAATATAACCTGTCATATGCTAGGGCATATCATTTTTTTATCATTTAGGCTCTCTCTTGCATCATTACTCACAATTAGAGCTTATGACACAATGTCACTTCAAGTGCTTTAGACAAGCATGAAAGGCATTTGAAAATGTAGCTTGGAAGGTTGATACTTTGTACCCTGAAGGAAAACCCTAATAATGTTGTTAATGTAGACAGATCTCTTCTTGATAAATTCCATCAACAAACCCTAAAAACATAGCATGCAATGAATGTGCATCTCTTATGTATAATCACTTGCTAGAGTTTCGATTTTTCAACATAAACTGATAGAAGACTTTCTCTAAGCTGCTATCATACGTATTTTCCTCTGAAATATATCAAATCATACACCAATAAAGAACCAAAACAGAGTGCATGTCTTCACTATTGGTTGTTGCATATCAAAACCTTAGCAAGATAATTGCGGTATGCTCTTTTGTACTTGTGAGGGATATAAATCTGCCATGATAGATAAAATTATCTGCAAGTGAATTGGATTTGTACTCACCAAAACCTTAACATACTTGCCTCTTACTTCATTAGGGATGTCATATGAAAAAAACAAAATAATTGTTCAACATTTTCAAGACAAAAGATGGACAGTTAACCCCCTTCATGAATACCAATTTCAAGACTCAAAAACTTATCAAAGGCTGATTGGAATGGGAAATTTCAGAAGCTAACACCATCTATTGGGTACATGGATGAAACCAAACCCATAGCAACAATTTTTAAATAATCGAAGGAAATAATCAATACTAAAGGAAGTCTAATTGGGAAGATACTCAAATCACCAAGGAAATATTAAAGGAACATATTACTAACCCCTCCAAAGAAATAAATTTAATCAACCCCTTTTTTAGCACATTGGAGAGAGATATGGGCCCCAATGTCTAGAGAAATAGTCTCCTGTGAAATCTCTCTAGAGTAGTTAATATTTACGTGAGTCTTATAAATATCCTCCCAACATGAGGTTTGGGCAATCTATATTCAATATAAAGAACAATGTTGATTATAGTCACTTGTAAATAATGTATAATTTCATAAAATTTCTAGGAAAAATGACAAAATAGAAAAAGTTGAAAAGTTGTAACTACCAAAAGGGAAGACAAGAAGTCCCAAGAAGCAATTGCAACCTATAGGATTTATTAGTTGAGAAATGCATTATAATTGGGGGGCCTTGCTTTTTGTGATTTTGAGAAATATAATAAGAAGAATCCCTAAAGGCCATTTTTTGAAAGAGGAGTAATGTTGTTGTGATGTATTTGTTGTGGACTATTCCCAGTATTCATGTTGTCATTGATACCACTATAAGGTTGTATTATTCAAGTATCGACTATTCTGCATTGATTTTATAGCTCTTACTTTTATATTTCTCATCTTATATTTATTTCTCTGAGATGGTAGATAAGAGGTTGTAAATGGTAGCGTTGTAAAATAATATTCTATTTTACACTTTATTGTTTATGCTTATACATTCTTGCTTTTCCTTAACATATTTTTGTTTCTGAAATGTTTGCAAGAATTTATATCTAACTTGTTATCTACTTGTTAAGTTTTCTCCTAGATAGGATATGTTAGATTAGTTTGCATCTTGCACGTAGAATGGAATCATGCTACATACCACATTTTTCATTTCATAACCAATCCCCTTCATTTTTAGTAATGGTTGTCAGGATAGAATATGGATGGGTCTTCTATCCCAAATGGTGCAAGGTCTAATTGAGACATCATACCAAGGAGTGCCCTTGTATATTGAAGGGGACTCTGCCCACATCAACACAACCTTTACTGCAAGAGTAAATCCTAATAAGATTATGACACAAAATGCATTAATCTAAGAAGTGATAGGATGTACATAATTGTGATTGGAGTTAATGCATCCTGATTCAAAACCTAATGAGGTAATAGTGCATTTTTCAAAGAGGACATATTTGAGAGACATTATAATTATGATTAAGGCAATATCCATAAGGATATTCTATTAATACCTGAAGTGATATAATTAACACAATAAAATCATGTGAGGAATTTCCATTAAATTCTTTAGGAGGAGAACAAATTACCAATAGTTATGGGTATATATTAATTAACTAATATATGGCTTAAGTTGTGTATGTAGGTTAATCAACTAGTTATGTATATATTTATGCATTATGATATGTCTCCACTATTACCCTTTATACACTTAGATATATGTTATAGGGACTTTAATGGCTTAATATATGATCAAAGGTGCCCATTCCGTTTCGATCAATGTCCATGCCTCCATTTAATATTGAATCCCCAATGTAAGCATGGAGAAGTTAAAATAAAAAATATATATATGGAAAAAGAGGCTAGTGTTTTTCGATGGGGATCCACAGTTTCCACAATAGGCTACCAATCATCATATTGAGATCGACTTCAGGAAACAAGACTACAACCTTGAATTTGGTTTGTAATACATGTGTGCAGCCTTGTCAGGTGGAGATCTCCACTGAGGATGGAGGTTGAACAAGTGGCTTTTTCTGAGGACCCTCTTGAGGGTTGGGCCACACCATAATTATTTGGTAGATTCTTCGACCCCCCTCATCTCACAGAAATCTTCTAGTGGATTAACCATTAGAAAAATATACTCTTGTTGTCACTGACTCCATCATTTGAGATATATGGACTTCTCATTCGACAATGGTTGAAAATACAAAAAAAATTATATGTAGACTTTGATGCAACTTGATGTAATGACAACACAAAGGGAACTACAAAAACACAAGATCTAGGTGAGATTGAGGATC
Source organism: Picea engelmannii (assembly GCA_009831015.1). NCBI lineage: Eukaryota > Viridiplantae > Streptophyta > Pinopsida > Pinales > Pinaceae > Picea > Picea engelmannii. The sequence goes on along the minus strand of ML777559.1, from coordinate 876,015 downwards.
TCTACATTGTCCTCTCCATCATGTCGAGGTTCATGGTACCCAAACCTCCACACTTATAGGATTTATAGTATTGTATCCCTCTTTTGTTACATCTAAAATTATCCCTCCTTTAGTATCAACCAACTCCACAACTACAATCTATTTGAATCTCAATGAGTATCTAGGTTGGTTTGAGTTAGTAGAGACCTCCATAGTCATGTGAGGGATTCCATAGTCGTGTGAGGGATTGGGGCCAGAGTCCCCCATAGTTCTCTTTATTATCCAATGGTATATCTAACCCCCTTATTATCACCATAATTTTTGTCACTTACTTTGCCATGAGTATTGTATGTATTTTACATCACTACTAGTATCTCTAAACCTTATTGCCATCATTTACATCACCATGTGATTTCAGTATTTCCACACGTGCTGAGTCAAAAACTGAAGTTTGAGAAAAAAAAATAGAGTGCATTATATCCTCAAATTTCTATGTGTAACACACTTAATGCTTTAAATAGTCTGTGTTGGTCCAAAATATTAAAATATTGATACTTCAGCTCATTTAATGACTTGCACCTTCCAAAAATTACATGGTGGTTTGTAAGTGGACCTCATAAATTCATTATTTTCAAAAATAAAATTTGATATGGTCTTTAATGGTTATTCTTATCCAATAACACGATTAATGCAATGGGAGTGTTCACATTCATGATAATCCTAAAATGTCCACTATTATTTCCTATAAATAAAGCCATAGAGGTCACCCATTGGACAAATAATTCATCGTAGGGTTATGCTATTAGATTTCCTTTGGAAAGTTAAACATCCTTATTTTCTTCTTTCTACCATCAAGGAACATCATTACCACCATCGAAATCTTGGAGTGGAGAATACAAGGAGACAAAGGGCCCTCCCTTCAAGTGGTTTTGGAGCCCATTCTACATAATCAACTACTTCAAGTTGGTATGTTATGAGTGTCTTGTTTCCCTCATTTATAAAGTTAATTCATATTCGTTGATGTATCTTGTGTATTGAGAACATAGTGAAGGGAAAAGTGTAGTGAGAGTGATAAGTTGGTATGCTATGAAGAACAATAAGTAATCTTCTCAGCGACTTCCATTATTGCATATCTCTCCTCTTTCGAGTTAAACAAAGAGGGGAGTGAAGGTTTTCCCCTACATCTGCTAGAAGACTAACATCACATCCTTCCCCCAGAGATACATCTACCATAGGCCCTTTGATGAATATGGATCTACCTTCAAAAGGGTGATTGCAGTAGTCTACAATCTCTTTGTCCATCTCCAAAAATTGAAAATCCCTAATCCCTTGGTCAATCCCTCAATAATATTACATGCAAGAATGTTTGTTAGATATATTGCAAGGAAGGATGTCAAACCAATTTAATTTAAGAAGATGTTAATATGATACTTTATTTTTTAAGAGATATTGAGATTGATTAAAATATTCCATGTTAAATTGTAAATTCATTTGATTGTTAGACACTCCATTAAATTATTAAAGAAACTATGTTTGAATGTTTTGTTTTTATGATTGGGAAAGTTATATCTCTAACACCATTTAAAATAACAACAATGTAAAATATTTTTTATTAAAAAACTTATATATATAAAGTTACATACTTTCGTTTTAGAATTTTTGTCTTATTATTATTATTTTAACCAAAAGAATCATTTATATTCATTAAAAAGGAGTTGTGCCGAGGCATACAATGATTACATACAAAATTGCATATTTTTTCTCCAAAACTGATCATATTTCTAAACTAGCTAAGAAAAACTCTATAGCCTTATGTATATAGGCATTCCAAACATTTCTACATGTTACTTGCTTTACATATTGACCCATCAAAAAAAAAAAATCTTGTAATACATATACCATTCATGGGAGTGCATTGTCCTGAGCTTCTTGCACGTCTACAGATTGAAATTTCCTCCACTTACATGGGGTCATGTACCTATCCAATTATGTCCTCTTCATAAAAACCATCATGCATTGAATTCCTTGAACCATTGTTGTTGGAGGGAAGAGAGAGAGAGAGTCTAAGTAATGTGGAAGAACTTGCACTTGAATTCGATGACATTCTAGCTTTGAGGCATCTATCCTTTGCTTCTACAATAAGAGTAAGTTCATTGTATTGACAACATTGGTGGTACTAGCTTGCTCCAACTCATCCATCTTCGAAGAAAAGTGTAGGAAGACGTTGTTGTTTTCTTGGGTTATCTCTTTGTGCCTACGAAGGATTTTATGAACTTCCTTCCACTTTGCGTTATCCATGTTTTACCAATAAGAAATATGCACATGGAAACCAGACCATAAATTCCCCAAACCGATATCTCTGATGTCAATATTGAAAAGGAAAATCAGGAAAGAATTAATATGATTATGGTTAATAAAGACAGAGACACAAATACCTTCACCAGAGGCATTCTCTGAAAAGAGCACCCAAAAAACAAGAATTTCCTGGCTTGGACTGGAGATGACATCGACATCAGATATAGAACGCCACACAAAGACACCACCCTCACTTGCATGAAACTACCAACAATACCATAAAATCCATTCATGAACCATTTCTTCAATTCTATTGTCACTCCACACCAATCCCACAGTGCACAGGGAAGAACCTACACCATTGAAATCACCACAGACAAAGAGAGCCATAACACAAATTCTCCCACATTTCATTGTGGAATCTAACTCATGAAATTGATATCATATGCTACACTTGCTACACTCAAAGCAGTTCAAGTGTGTGAGCTGCATTGGCCACCTACCAGATGTCCCATTATCTGTCCAGTTCTTACAAATCATTGAATGTGAAATGAACAAGGGGTTTCCACTATGGTATGGAGGTTAGACCACACACCCTGTTTTTTATACATGAACCTAGGCTTAGAAAATAAGTTTCCTAACCCAGTGGTCAACAATTCCATTAAGTTCTCGTTTTATGTGGAAAAAGGTGACCTTGTCGAAACGTGCCAAAAAATTGTGCATCCTTGAGATCATAATGGTCAACACATTCCTCCCTAGCTTTGAATTACCTACCATGGCTCTGATCACCAACATTGAATCTCCTAGGATGATTAGAGTTTTGAGTCCTCCTTCCTTTTCTATATCTAAGCCTTTCCACAACAAATATGTCTCTTCCATATTATTAGATACATTCCCAAGCCCCCAAACACAATAATCAATTTGATTTCCTCTTAAAACAATTAGACTTCCCCCACACTTACCTTTGTTTTTATCTTATTACTTAAATACATTAGAAAAATATACATTTTTCAATTTTCAAATAAATATTTAATATTAAATTTCATTTAGAATTCACGGTGTTCTATTAAATATTAATCACTTAATATAAATATCTAATATTTTTTTGTTTTTTAGAAATGTGCCTAAAGAGTGTTTGTTAGAAATATTACTCACTTATTATAAATATCTAAAGAGTGTTTGTTAGATATATTGCAAGGAAGGATGACAAACCAATTTAATTTAAGTGGATGTTAATATGATACTTTATTTTTTAAGAAATATTGAGATTGATTAAAATATTCCATGTTAAATTGTAATGTTAAATTGTAAAGTCATTTGATTGTTAGACACTTCACTAAATTATTAAAGAAACTATGTTTGAATGTTTTGTTTTTATGATTGGGAAAGTTATATCTCTAACATCATTTAAAATAACAACAATGTAAAATATTTTTTACTAAAAAACTTATATATATATAAAGTAACATACTTTCGTTTTAGACTTTTTGTCTTATTATTATTATTATTTTAACCAAAAGAATCATTTATATTCATTAAAAAGGAGTTGTGTCTAAGGCATACAATGATTACATACAACATTGCATATTTTTGCTCCAAAACTGAGCATATTTCTAAACTAGCTAAGAAAAACTCTAAAGCCTTATGTATATAGGCATTCCAAACATTTCTACATGTTACTTACTTTACATATTGACCCAACAAAAAAAATATTGTAATACATATACCATTCATGGGAGTGCATTATCCTAAGCTTCTTGCACCTGTACAGATTGAAATTTCCTCCACTTACATGGGGCCATGTACCTATCCAACTATGTCCTCTTCATAAAAACCATCATGCATTGAATTCCTTGAACCATTGTTGTTGGAGGGAAGAGAGAGAGAGAGTCTGAGCAATGTGGAAGAACTTGCGCTTGAAGTTGATGACACTATAGCTTTGAGGCATCTATCCTTTGCTTCTACAATAACAGTAAGTTCATTGTATTGGCAACATTGGTGGTACTAGCTTGCTCCAAATCATCCATCTTGGAAGAAAAGTGTAGGAAGACATTGTTGTTTTCTTCGGTTATCTCTTTGTGCCTACGAAGGATTTTACGAACTTCCTTCCACTTTGTGTTATCCATGATTTACCCATAAGAAATATGCACATGGAAACCAGACTATAAATTCCCCAAACCGATATCTCTGATGCCAATATTGAAAACGAAAATCAAGAAAAAATTAATACTTTTATGTTTAATAAAGACAGAGACACAAATACCATCGCCAGAGGCATTCTCCGAAAAGAGCACCCAAAAAATAGGGATTTCCTGTCTTGGACTAGAGATGACACCGACATCAAATATAGAACTCCACACAAAGACACCACCCTCACTTGCATGAAACCGCCAACAATACCATGAAATCCATTCATGAACCATTTCTTCAATTCTATTGTCACTCCACACCAATCCCAAAGTGCACAGGGAAGAACCTACACCATTGAAATCACCACAGAAAAAGAGATCCATAACACAAATTCTCCCACATTTCATTGTGGAATATAACTCATGAAATTGAAATCATATGCTACACTTGCTACACTCGAAGAAGTTCAAGTGTGTGAATTGCATTGGCCACCTACCGGTTGTCCCATTATGTGTCCAGTTCTTACAAATCATTGAATGTGAATTGAACAAGGGGTTTCCACTATGGTATGGGGGTTAGACCACACACCCTGGTTTTTATACATGAACCTAGGATTAGAAAAGAAGTTTCCTAACCCAGTGGTCAACAATTCCATTAAGTTCTCGTTTTATGTGGAAAAAGGTGACCTTGTCAAAACGTGCCAAACACTTGTGCATCCTTGAGATCATAATGGTCAACACATTTCTCCCTAGCTCTGAATTACCTACCATGGCTCTGATCACCAACATTGAATCTCCTAGGATGATTAGATTTTTGAGTCCCCCTTCCTTTTCTATATCTAGGCTTTTCCACAACAAATATGTCTCTTCCATATTATTAAATACATTCCCAAGCCCCCAAACATAATAATCAATTTGATTTCCTCTTAAAACAAGTAGACCTCCCCCACACTTGTCTCTGTTTTTATCTTATTACTTAAATTCATTAGAAAAATATACATTTTTCAATTTTTAAATAAATATTTAATATTATATTTCATTTAGAATTCACGATGTTCTATTAAATATTAATCACTTATTATAAATATCTAATATTTTTTTGATTGTTAGAAATGTGCCTAAAGAGTGTTTGTTAGAAATATTACTCACTTATAATAAATATCTAAAGAGTGTTTGTTAGATATATTGCAAGGAAGGATGACAAACCAATTTAATTTAAGTGGATGTTAATATGATACTTTATTTTTTAAGAAATATTGAGATTGATTAAAATATTCCATGTTAAATTGTAAAGTCATTTGATTGTTAGACACTTCACTAAATTATTAAAGAAACTATGTTTGAATGTTTTGTTTTTATGATTGGGAAAGTTATATCTCTAACATCATTTAAAATAGCAACAATGTAAAATATTTTTTATTAAAAAACTTATATATATAAAGTTGCATACTTTCGTTTTAGACTTTTGTTCTTATTATTATTATTATTATTATTATAACCAAAAGAATCATTATATTCATTAAAAAGGAGTTGTGTCTAAGGCATACAATGATTACATACAACATTGCATATTTTTGCTCCAAAGCTGAGCATATTTCTAAACTATCTAAGAAAAACTCTAAAGCCTTATGTATATAGGCATTCCAAACATTTGTACATGTTACTTGCTTTACATATTGACCCAACAAAAAAAAAATCCTGTAATACATATACCATTCATGGGAGTGCATTGTCCTAAGCTTCTTGCACCTCTACAGATTGAAATTTCCTCCACTTACATGGGGTCATGTACCTATCCAACTATGTCCTCTTCATAAAAACCATCATGCATTGAATTCCTTGAACCATTTTTGTTGGAGGGAAGAGAGAGAGAGAGAGTCTAAGCAATGTGGAAGAACTTGCACTTGAAGTTGATGACACTATAAATTTGAGGCATCTATCCTTTGCTTCTACAGTAAGAGTAAGTTCATTGTATTGGCAACATTGGTGGTACTAGCTTGCTCCAACTCATCCATATTAGAAGAAAAGTGTAGGAAGACATTGTTGTTTTCTTCGGTTATCTCTTTGTGCCTACGAAGGATTTTACGAACTTCCTTCCACTTTGTGTTATCCATGATTTACCCATAAGAAATATGCACATGGAAACCAGACCATAAATTCCCCAAACCGATATCTTTGTTACACATTATTTTCGTCATCCCTATGATCGTTAATGATGTAAACCTATATGTTGCCTTCAGAGGGGTCAGTGACCTAAGTTCCTAAAGAGAGAAGGGAGAAGAACTTCTCCTGAGAAAAGAGTTTGTTTTTTCCTATGTAAAAACCTTATAAAAAGTAATGTTCGCAGGTTGCTATATATGCAGGGTGCGAGAATGACCAATTCTCGTAGGTTGCACTATAGCCAGGGTGTGAACAGTTCGCAGGTTGCACTATAGCTAGGGTGCGAGAATGTCAGCACGTGGGAAAAATGAGCGTTTTCTCGAATCTTCTAGAAGGAGAAACTTCCATGGTGAGGTGGCATCCAAATGGTTTGGATCTTACTCGCTTTCATGATTTAGTGGGATCATCCTAACTTCCTCACCTTATCCTCTTCAACTTATAAAAGGAGAGGAGCTCTCATGGAGAAGGGGTTCTTTGGCTTGGAATTATTAGCTTGATTAGAGTGGCTTTGAGATTTGCTTTGTCAAGATAGATTGTGGGTAGCTATCAGATCTAAGGTTTCAGAATCCTTGGAGAAAGAAGTGTGTGGGGAACGAAGGACAGTAGGAAGGGACCTTACGACATCAAGGCTCTGGTTGTAAGTTTCTTTTTCAATTAATATGATACAGTGATATATTTCTTTCCCATAAAGTGAGATCTACTTTATTACATAATTCCTTGATCATATGTATAGATTAGCTATTGGATATATTATTTTCTTTCACTTTGGTTGGTTTGTGCTATTTTGATCTTGACCACACAAGAGTGCTGGAGCGAAGCAAGGAACAACAGAGACCAAGGAAGCGATTACAAGGTACATATCTTCTTCTCACTTCCAATTTAATTCAATAGTTAGATCTAGGGAAAGCGATATATTCTGTCCTGTTTTGTTCTAGATCCAGGTGGATCTAGGGAGATCGGTTTGTGTCCGCACTCACGGATTTATCCTGAAACAATCTTTGATGCCAATATTGAAAAAGAAAATCAGGAAATAATTAATACTATTATGTTTAATAAAGACAGAGACACAAATACCATCGCCAGAGGCATTCTTCGAAAAGAGCAACCAAAAAATAGGGATTTCCTGGCTTGGACTGGAGATGACACTGACATCAAATATAGAACTCCACACAAAGACACCACCCTCACTTGCATGAAACCACCAACAATACCATGAAATCCATTCATGAACCATTTCTTCAATTCTATTGTCACTCCACACCAATCCCACAGTGCGCATGGAAGAACCTACACCATTGAAATCACCACAAACAAAGAGAGCCACAACACAAATTCTCCCACATTTCATTGTGGAATCTAACTCATGAAATTGAAATCATATGCTACACTTGCTACACTCGAAGAAGTTCAAGTGTGTGAATTGCATTGGTCGCCTATCAGTTGTCCCATTATGTGTCCAGTTCTTACAAATCATTGAATGTGTATTGAACAAGGGGTTTCCACTATGGTATGGGGGTTAGACCACACACCCTGGTTTTTATACATGAACCTAGGCTTAGAAAAGAAGTTTCCTAACCCAGTGGTCAACAGTTCCATTAAGTTCTCGTTTTATCTGGAAAAAGGTGACCTTGTCGAAACATGCCAAAAAATTCTGGATCCTTGAGATCAGAATGGTCAAGGCATTTCTCCCTAGCTCTGAATTACCTACCATGGCTCTGATCACCAACATTGAATCTCATAGGATGATTAGAGTTTTGAGTCCCCCTTCCTTTTCTATATCTAGGCCTTTCCACAACAAATATGTCTCTTCCATATTATTAGATACATTCCCAAGCCCCCAAGCATAATAATCAATTTGATTTCCTCTTAAAACAATTAGACTTCCCCCACACCTGCCTTTGTTTTTATCTTATTACTTAAATACATTAGAAAAATATACTTTTTTCAATTTTCAAATAAATATTTAATATTAGATTTCATTTAGAATTCATGATGTTCTATTAAATATTACTCACTTATTATAAATATCTAATATTTTGTTTGTTTGTTAGAAATGTGCTTGTAACTTGTTGGGCAAGCATTTTTAACCATTGGCTAAGAAACCACAACCCAAGGGTATTTAAGCTATCAAAATCACTTGATGATCGCACTTGGCCTGGGCCACACCAACCCTTAACATGGATGGATTTTTGGATGTTGCCTCCCGACTAAACTCATTGTAAGGGTATTGAAATCGGGTCACCTAGCAAACAAAACCCACACCTTAATTGATTGAGCTAGAGGGAATTAATCTAAATATCTAATATTAAAAAAAAATACCCTTTTCATATTTTTTAATAAATTTAACCATAACTCATCACACAACAAATATTATTTCAATATGTGTTGTATTTTTCTATCTAGATGCATTGTAAATGGTATTGGTATTGACTCGGGTCTTTTGTATTCTAGTAATCATTTTCGTTGGTATACAACTATGATCTTTTGTATTCTAGTAATAATTTTCCTTGGTGATCTTAAAATGAAGAAGACTTGAAATACTTGAAATTATTTGCAATGTAAATGTTATGTGTTTAAAACAAAAGGATCAGTTTGCAACACATAGATTAAAGGATTACTTATGCAAATTACACATAGATAGCAGCATAATCAATGAACATAAGCACATAAACACAACAATTGATAAAGGAGTTCACCCCTCTCATGGGCTACATCTCCTGGTCCA
>ML777559.1:811598-861051 GCA_009831015.1 Picea engelmannii | reverse complement strand
CAATTGATAAAGGAGTTCACCCCTCTCATGGGCTACATCTCTTGGTCCAGCTTCCAATGGATCATTATTATTAATTTCTCAAAAGTTCTCAAAAAAATGTCTTACAATGCTCAAACTGACAAACCGACTACTCCAATGGCTTCAGAGCGTCCCAAAACCCCTGTCTGGGCTCTTTCGGCACCTCAATCAGTCGAAAAATGAAGAAGTTAGGCCTCCTGGAAGTCTCCCTCTTCAAGCTTGTTGTCTCTACATCTACAAAACGCACCCTTGTTGTTTGAACCTGGCTCACATGCAATTTAAAGGGTGAAAACCCAGCACTGGGTGTAACCGCGCCAAGGGTGCAAATCGTAGGATGGTTAAGGGCGCGCCAGCCCCTAACCGCCTAGGAACCTGGGCATATGGCTCATAAGACTGCGCGCATGGCAAAAAGGTGGTTAACGGTTACAACTGTTGAAACTTACCCGCTCCCGCGCTCGAATTAAGGTCACATGGCATAGAACATATGACCGCGGCTTAACATAACACAAAACGCCGCACCATTTTAATAAAGGGCATATTACATAGTCATATGGCGGTTGAAACACGCGCTCTGTATTATTCAAACCTCTACTCTATATAACATGGTCATATATGGAATAATACGACCACGGGCCGGGGCTAAGCCCCAGCCCGACCCCCCGTCGGATTTTACATAGTTTTTAATTCAAATAAAATTAAACATGTATACATTACAACGGATAACCGGTGGTCTAATGGTTAGCGGAGGTTTGTGAAGGCTTTACATAGTGGGGAAGGTTCGGGGGTCGAACCCCATGGACTCCCATAATTTTACATATAACCAATTAGCCAATCCCGAGGTGCCACGTGGCAGCCCACAATTGGGCCATGTGGCACCCAATCATTGCCCATAAAATTGCTACGTGTCGACATCTGATTCAACAGTTTCCAACCAACAATTACTTGCCACATCATCACCTGACACATCATCGTATGGTCTGTACGTCCCTACCACGTCAAACTGTACGGACTGTACAGTCAGCACCAAAATTTTTGCCTATTTGACTTGATGAACAGAACGCGATATCTTCTCCACACGGAGCCCGTTTGACAAAGTAAATATACTGCCAGAATCAGGAAGACGAGACAGACGCACTGGTACTGGTTTCGTCGCATTCCGAGCACTTTGAAATTTTGAGCAAAATTTGATCCCCTGATCACTTGGTATCCAACTCCCCAAGTGTATGCATTTGTTTATTTCTCCTCTATCAAGGTGGTCGTATTGACTCACTTTATTACCTAATTTTGGTCAACCATATGGTCTTTCTTGGATCCCAAATAGTAGGTTGCGTCTGTAGGAAGTCGGGAGAATCCAAAGGGATTGGGGAAGAAGAGGGAAAAGGTGGAAAACATCACCGGATGAGCAAGAGGGAACATAAGAGGAGATTCACATGGAATGGAACATTGAATAGAGGTGTTCGAGGGAACAACACGGAGAAGGGAAGGAATTGGAGAGATTTCCTTAAAGAAAATAGGAAGGGCATCCAAGAAAATTTTGATCACCCTGAAAAAGAGAAGACCTAAATCTAGATTGGAGCAATAGAGGGTTGTAGATTGGTATTTAATTGAAAAAAAAAACAACATTGGTAAGGGGAGACGACCAAGGAAATTTGTAGCGAAGAAGGGGTTCTCTTGTGTAGTGGAAATTCATTAGGGAAGGTACCTGATAAACCCATGGAAGCCTTGAGCTCAGTCAGAAGGGGGAAACTTTTGTTTTTGTCAGTGGAGGAAGGAGAGTAACATTCCTGGATAATTATGAGTTTAAAAACTAGCTTAATCATTCTCAGTCGGTTGGGTGTTAACATTTCCTTAAACATATAAGTGTTAAACTTGACATGTTTGAATGTGTATTGATGATGTAAAGGTGTGGTTTTATGATTTTAAAGGGTAAATATGAATGCATTTAAATAATAAATTGAATTCCCGAGTGAAATGGAATATGTTTGTTTGCTTTCACCGTTTACCTTCTAAGCCCATGAAAATAAGCCAAGTATGGTAGCCTATATTCCTGAGGATCTTGCAACTTAGGTGGAAATCTTACAAGAGAAGGACAAAATCTTCACTTGGAAGATGGCATGAGTGCCCTAGTATTCAGAAGGTCTTATAGGGGTGAAATAATCATGTAATATAAGGGAACCTTATGTTCCTAAGTGGAAATTTTATAGGATATGAAAAAAATCTTCATCCAATGCTGACAGAGGGAGTATTCTAGTGTGTGGGAAAGGTCTATGTGTAGTTCAAAGAGTTTTAACCCCCCAAATCTTCCATATGTCTTGAATGGAAAGCTTGTAAGATAAGCAAACTTCATCCCAAGGAAGAAAGAGATCCTTATTTGGTATCAAGGTAGTTTATGAGCCCTTAGAGATCTAGAAAACCCTTGAGGAACCCCTGAAATTGGATAAGTCCCAATTTCGAACCTTTACCCGATGGAAAACCCAATTTCTTAATTGAGATGATTTGCAGTGATTGATTCAACGTACCGAACATATCTAGACCGTTATTTGGATGGTTCCACCATCAAAGTGACCATGTGGGAAGTTGTATTGGGACTCCAATGGGGGAAGATCCGAGTTGACGAGGATCGTCAATCTATCAGAGTGTGACCAGGGTGAGTTCTGGACCATTGGATCCAGTTATGAGATTGTCAGAAGAAGGGTCGTCGGGGGTTCGGGAACAAGGGCTGAGATAGGAGTCCAATGACATGAACTATAAGGACTGTAGAACCATCAGGAAGTGTCACTTGGGATCTCAGTCGTTGGATCTAACATGGATCAATCCGAGGATAATTTCCCTAGAACTCAAACTATTGTTTGTTTGTGTTATCTAAGTAAACCTAGACCATTAGATAGCACGAACGAGGATCCTCATATTCAATGTAGTAAGTGTCATCGAAGTGGTCTCGAGTGTTGAATTGGAGACATCCCAATGGGGAATACACCAAGAGTTGGATTGAACCATTGATTGAAATGGAAGATGGGTAACGATAGTCGTAGATTTGTCGCGGGACCCACTAATCCCCAACAAGTGCCAAATGAGGTAGGAAATAACTGTCTAGTGATTTGAGGCAATGAAGAAACCAGAGCCATTGATCCCAGTACCTAATAACCATCGAATCCCTCTGAGTGCTTCAAAAGAATGATACCATCGAAGAAGAGGTTGACCTTGGTGGTTGGGTGTTCCGATGGGTATGAGTTTGAATAAATTATTACTGTTGATTTGGTGGTGGAAAGAAATCCTGACCTCCGATTGAAAATATGGAAATCCTCAGTCCTCATAGTGAATCCCATGGAAGGATTTCAATGTGAACAATGAGAGTTTTTATGGAAACCATTGTGATAAGAGAAGTCTTCACCTAGGAACTGATGAACCCAAATACTCACCTCGAGTGTTGAAGAGAGGAAAAACCAAATATCCCACCAGCCTAAGTAATATTAATGGGGTCGGGTGTGTTACAGAGTGGTATCAGAGAAAGGGTCAATATATAGGCTTGAATGGGTCACCAAGGCCACTTAAAATTGTTTGAAAAAACTTTTAAATTGCCAAGAATTCATGCTATGATGTTGATAAATGTAATGGAGAACAATGTTTCGTTGTTTCAGCACGTAAGAAGCACTGAAAGGGAAGAAAAATGAATGGTGCAGTGCAATATGGAATACACATCACATTTTAGAGATGAGGAATCTAATGGTTGGAGGTACAGAGAAACCCTTCCAGATTTGGTATCCACTATAAGAAGTCTGAAGGCAGACAATGAGAGGCTCATGACAGCCCAAGCTGAGTAGGTAGAGATGAATGTAATGCTACTACAGATTTTGTCTGAGATTCAGAAAAATATGCAGCAAGGCCCCAATAATGTAGAGTTGCAACAATCAGAGAGGTTGAAAACCGATTCAGATGCCCAAAATCATGGATTGGCCCATAGCAACGTGGGAAGAAGTTCTTCCAAGAAGAGGCATTGGGATGCAAATAAAAGTAAGTCGGTGGAAGTATTTCCACTGAGACACCCAAGAGGAAGATTTATTCCAAGGAGTTGCCTAATAGTGACACTAGATCAAGCATTCTAAGGAAAACGAAGAGACATTCACAGAGTTCTCTGACTGAAGAATTCAAGAAGGATAACTCACCTACTTTCGATGGAGAAATCAAGAAGGGAGAAGAATTTGAAGCATGGTTGTTGGGTTTGAAGAAGTGATTTCAAGTACAAAATTACTTTGAAAATACCAAGGAAAGGATTTCCATATTCAACCTAAATGGAGTAGCTTCCATATGGTGGTGTTACACACCAAAATGTCACACTTGAGTGTCGCACCCTAAGTGTCGCAAAGTGACGTATGCACCTTGTTAAGTGTCTCATGCACTGTTGCAAGTGTCGTATGCACCTTAACACATGTATCATTCATTTTTCTAAGTGTCACAACCCCTTGACACCATGAAAACATTTTTCACAATCCCTAAGTCATGTCGGAAGAAGAAGCACCATCATTTGATAGTAGAACCACACCTTTTTCTTGGAAAATCGACCATTGTTTGGGCATTTATGAAGGGTGGCACCCCCTTGGCCATGTTGGGGGAGTGTCACTTCATGGGGTGGCCCCCATTTCCATGTTATAGGAGTGTCACTTTATAGGATGGTTCCCATTGTTCAACTCTAGGGGAGCACCAATCTTGTTAGAGGAAATCAAGGGATCTCCCACCTTTTCCTAAGGGTTGGATCTCTTTGGATGAGGTTGGTTGTGTTCGACCCCTATGTTATGGATCTATCCCATGATCTAATCCCAACTTAAGGAGCCATATCCTCGACCATTTCTCTCATTTTCTCATGGTGGTTGTGCCTCTCAAGCCTATATATTAAAGGTTTTTCCAAGGTGAAGGGGNGGGGGGGGGGGGGGGGGGGGGGGGGGATTATAGGTATCAAACCTTTAATTCTGGAGGAAACATCAACATTTTGATGTCAATATTAATGCAAGGGATGAATGAGGAGAGCTTGGAGAAGTTATATAATCTTCAATCATGCTTTGTAAGTTCCTTGTTTGGATTTCCAATTAATATCAACTTGGCCTATTCCCTTCAAGTTCACGTGTTCTACATTTTCTTTTCTATTGTCATTTTAGTCTTCATAGATAGATATGATTTATATAATCATGTAGAGTAGGGGGGAGTGTTACTTTGCTAGTATTTGCAAAACTTAAATTGTATGGAGGATCTTGGAGATCAAGCCCAAGGATTGGAACAACGAGGACGAACATCGCAACAAGGTATGCCACATTATTCTTCTCTCTTGCTTGATTGATTGAGTTAGATATATAGGGAAAGTAGTAACCACTTTCTCTCTTCTGTCTTTGGACCAAATATAGGAGTCTTGGTCCAAAGGGGATCTTAGCCTATCTGCAAGGTAATATTTCTCACAATAGGTGGGAAGATCTCAAGGGGTTCAAATGATTGAAGGAAAGAAAAACGACTTGAAAGAAGTTCGAGAAGTACTTCATGAAGGAATACCTATCAAAGAAGTATTATGATGGCAAAACTAAGGAATTTCACAAGCATAATCTAGGACAACTTACCATGGATGTGTATGCTAAAATATTTATGCAGTTTTTGAGGTATGTTCACAACCTCAAGTATGAGAAAACGAGAGTGCAATGTTTTCTTAGTGGATTACCATAGTCATACCAAGAAATAGTTGAATTTGATAAGACAAATGCCTTAGAAGACACTATAAGGAAGGCTAAGTCTTTCTATGATCAATATAAACATAAGAAAGAGCCTTATAACGAATGGAAAAGAAAGGATAAGGGAGGATTTCAGAGAAAGGGATTCAAGTCTTTCCTAAGGAAAGGTGCACAGTCAGGAAAACCAAGTAGAACTATGCATCAACCGAATTTTCCATCTTAGAGTGGAAATAGGCCATGCAATATCCCAAATTCTACTAGTCTAGGAAACTCTGCTAATGTGTGTGTATGATTAATTGTTTACAACATATAAATGAACATACAAATAATAATGGCAACAAAAGAGTGCAAAGATTATATTATGATATCTTTGTGGAGTACAAATGTCGAATGCGGTTGAATAAAATAAATCACTTGGCTAGATCAGTGAAAAAATGATCTTAACCAAAATACAATAAGTAAACTAAAACAATAGTATCAGATACTGGAAGAATTTTGCAGGATCAATGGATGAGATGTAGAATCTATTACTGCAAGCTACAAAAGTTCATACGGCAACTGATGCAAGTTTGGAAAGTTCACCCTGATGGATAGACCTCTTGAATTGGCCTGGAAATTGTCCCAAATAGTGCACCCTACTTTCTCTCTCGGTTCTGGTGACTGACCAACCCTCTCCTGGTAAGCCTGGTGTAACACCCCAGGTTCTGAGCCCCATATTAGATAATGTGTTTTGTTAATTGTCAATAGAATAGAGGGCCCAAACAATTAAAAGAAGTCAGTGTGCCTGAGAAATGTAAAGTTTTGATCATTATTAATAATAAACACATCGTTGGCTGCTAGACGGACAAGGACTAGAGTTATAGGTGGCTATGATTCCACAAGAGAGGGGGATTGAGGGGATAAATGTTTATTTCATATTTTAATTACCTTTTCTCTAAGGGAGTGGATCAATTACATGAGCTTCTTGTGGGGAGGCCAAGAGGTTCTTGATTCCCCATGAATTATTTAAACCTTCCCCTGGTCTGTTGGGGGGTTCGCTCATTCTCCCATTCATTATTTCACTCGTTCACTTGCTCACTGATTCATTTTTTCACTCACTTACTCACTCGTTCATTCATTCATTCCATTTTTTTACCTATCACTCATTCATCCTTCCTCATCGGTGACTTGGCTTGGGGAAAGGGAAATGAACTGTTGAAGAGTAGCCATGGTATTGTTGGTTGTATAGGTCGCTCATGTAATCCAGCCATGACTTGAGGCCTGCATATCTGAGATGTGTTAGCATGTGTCCAACTTTGTTCACAGTTGTGAGTCCTGAGAGTTCTAGCATGGAGATTCTAGACCAGTTGCATTGGAGCCCTGGAAGGATAAGGATTGCTTGAGGGACTACGTGGTAGATAAGGGTGGAGGTCCATTCTCTTGGGTGGTGCGGGATAGGTAGAAGAGAGATGGGTACTTGGATTGTTCTAAGTGTCGGGAAAGCCTGTGATAGCTTGAGTGCTGGCTGGTATGGGAAGCCAAGTAACACTCTGGAACCATCCTTGTGGATTCATAGCCCTAGCTCTAGGGTGACACTGTTGTTGAGATTTGGAACAATAGTGTCTATGGTTGGGTGGAACGTCCTTGGTATGCATCCAGTTGGTGTCTTCTTTATAAAGATAAGTGCTCTCAGTTACGGTATTATTTACCTATATATGAATGTATTCTGTTGTGTATTTATTTATCGTTTAAGTGAATCTTTAGAATATGGATGTTTTTTGGTTATTGATGTGCATGTCGTTAGATATTTTCTTTTAAAAAAGGTATCGGTAAGAGAAAGAAGTCCAAGGGTGGGCTTGAAGGTAGCGTACCTTGACTTGTGGGTGGCGAGGTATGTTACAGATTGGTATTAGAGCTTCTGGTTGAAACATCGAGCTGGTATGGGTCGGGTTTGTTGGTCAGAGTCTTGTGGTTGAGATCGAATTCTGACCTTGAAGTTGAAAATCTCAAGAGGAATGGTGTTGGAGAATCTATGTAGGAGTTATACTGTCAGAGATCCTTTATAAGGGTTTGAAGGATCGTGACCGTCCCTTTCGAATTCGAGAGAGATCACCACTATGGGATCAAGAGAGATCCAGGATAGTTGGATCGGAGGGCAGGTGAGAAAGTTTCATCCAATGAAGGTGAAGCAAATTTTAAGTCACAACCGTCATATCTCATTGGAGAGAAATTGATGGTGGGGAGGCATTGCGGGGATCGAGAAGAAAATAAACATTTATGCAAGTTGTGAGCCCGCAATCGCTTAGGATCATTGATATTGCTAGATCAACAAATCAATGGTGAATATTGATCCCACTACAGACGAGCATCTTCACTTTGCGAAGATCGGCAAGGAAATTAAAGAGTGAGTGAATTGAGTCTCTGCAATCACTCGGGGCTGTTGATATTCAAGCAAGGGACATGTGTTAGGTGATATCATACTCAGGGAGGAAGCAAGAAGAAGCTGAGTGAGTAAAGGACTCCTGAAAACTCGAAGCTCTGAACAGCCAGAATCAGACCGTTGATCGAAGTGGACACGTGGTAGGATATCCTGCACTCTGGTGGATAACCACTTCAGAAGAAATACAGATGCAAAAAGCTAGAACTCTCAAGGGGCGGAAGCCCGTATTTCATCTGGACCGTCCATCAACAAGGACACATGATGCTATATCTCTCACTTCAGAGACTTAGTACTCCGAAAGGTTTTGCAGAGCGAATCACTAGGGAAAGAACTACCCAAAGTCCTGAAGTCTGGAGTTAATACGAATCATCTGATAAGGGAGACACGTGTT
Organism: Picea engelmannii; assembly: GCA_009831015.1. Lineage (NCBI taxonomy): Eukaryota > Viridiplantae > Streptophyta > Pinopsida > Pinales > Pinaceae > Picea > Picea engelmannii. The sequence continues at coordinate 852,515 of ML777559.1, read as the reverse complement.
GGTAGATTGGCCATTTTGGGAGAATTGGAGTGTGATGATGTGAAAACTACCATAGTCCCAAAGTCCAGAGTTCATCTGGATTGTTCATAAAAAGGGACATGTGTCAGCAGATCGACTAGCTTGGAAGTTTAGTGTTTGGTAGAAATGGAATGTGTTGATGAGAAATCTCTCGAAGTCTGAAGTTCATCCAGACCGTTCATCAAAAGGGACATGTGTCTATAGATTGACTAGTTTAGAAGTTCGACGTTCGAGAGAAATGGAATGTGTTGATGTGAAATCTCCTGAAGTCTCGATGTCCGTCGACCGTTGGATAGATCGGTGGGTTTCAGGAGTGTTGAGGACCATCAGATCTGCGCTTGGGTGATTTTGATCCATAGATCTTAGAACGGTTTGGGAGTTCGTTGTTCGGGAGGAACAAATTTTTCTAAGGCGAAATCTTTTGAATCTCAAAATTCTGAAGTGGCGTGGCTCGTTGACGTCACCTGGGATGTGTGCCACATGTCAGTGAGTTTTGAACCTGTGGAGGATTGAATTGTTAGTTCGAACATGACATGTTTCACCCTTCTAATTGGGCCACATATCCACTTCTAGTATTTCGCCACGTGGTGAGAGATCATGCAATTTGGAGACTGGGCACTATGGAGGAAAAAGATGTGGCAGTTTACATTGGGTTGAGAATTCCCGAAGGCGAGAGTACATATCAACCGTTGATTCTAGAAGACATGCAGCAGTAGATCTCGTAGTCCATAGACTTGGTACTCCAGGGGTTTTCAAGTCTCTACAAGTGAAAAGTGTCAAATCCTAAAGTCGTGAAGGCACACAAACCATCGATTTAGGATCCCTTCATGAACTTTCTCAATCGTTGGATCAAGAAGTCGAAGGACAATGTAAGAACTTCGGTGAATTTTCACTCTGAGGGAGTTGAGCAACATGGGAACTGAATGTCCCAGACCCTCGAAGCGTCGAATTAATAGATGATCATCAATCCCAACACTTGATTAAGTTGAAAACCGTCGATCTCGTGAAGCCTCCATATGGGGGCGGGGTCATCCATTTGATGGGAGATTAAATATCGATCGTCCAATCCTTGTGGTGGAACTAATGGAGATTTCAGCGAAGGGTAACTTCGGGAGGAAACATGAGTTGAAAACATAGAACAGACGAAGGCCAAAGTCCATAGGACTTGGCCCCGACACCGGTCCCATGCCAAAGTAAAAAAAAGGGGGCTTGGGAGGTAACTTGGCCACGGGTTTATGGCTCGCACAAGCCTCGTGTGAAAGAACATGGAGTGAGGCACTAAGGAAGGGACTATGTTGTGGATTCAAACCATGGTCACTTGAAACCTAGTTTGAGGGAAGCACCTGCACAGAATGAAATTATGTGTTAGCCACGGATAACAGGACACTATTATTTTGCGAAGAATGGGGATATATTCTTCATGAAATAAGAAGAAAAAAAAGGATCTGTAGCATTGTTTGGAAAATTTCTTTATATGCATAATTCTAACAAAAGGGTCACTTGCATATTTTACATAATTAAGGGGTTTAAACACTTCAGTTTGGAATGAATATTTGAGAGATGGAAGAAGGTGAGGGAGCCTCCAGCCATGATAGAGAGGCTGAAGGCCAGAATACCCAAGTTGGTAATGCAAAGACAGAGTCCAATGGACACAAGGGATGAAGAGAGCAAGAAACATTGGTAGAAATTGTAAGAAGCCAAAAAATAGAAGTGCAGAGCTACAAAGCATACAATGAGAGGCTGATGAGAGAGAAAATTTAGATAAATGCTCGAGTGTTGCAAAGCTTAAACCAATTGCAGAGGAAAACAAGGAATGGCTCCAAGGAAGGGGAAGAAGGTAGGTTTTGTTAAAGGAGAGATGATCGTGGAAGAGATGGTTATTCAAGAAGTGCTAACAGAACTCATGGACACAACTCACCTCCTTACTCAACAAGAAATTTGTATGCATTGGAAGATTCCATAAGTAGTCCAAAGGTGTATCATGTTAGGAACCAAATAAGAAGACATGAATTGGATAGTTTCCAAGGAGAGTTGAGGAATCTCAAGCCACCATCCTTTTATGGTGAAAGAGAAAGGAAAGATGATGTTGAGGCATGGTTTCTTGGACTCGAGAGATATTTTCAATTGCACAACTATTCATCAAACTTAGAAGCCAAAATTTCCACCTATCGTTTACACGGGAAAGTTGCAATGTGGTGGGATCAACTGAAGCAAGTTGAACATATTAATGAGAGTAGGATCACTTGGAATCAGTTCAAGAAGTACTTCCATAAGGAGTACCTCTCAGATAATTTCTATGACAAGAAAATGCAGGAGACCTTTGAACTCAGTCTGGGAATCATGACTATGGAATAATATGAGAAGAAGTTCTTGGGGTTGTTAAAGTATGTCGGGTTCATTAATGATTAGAAGGTGAGAATACAAATATTTCTAAGTGGACTGTCAGCCTTTTATAAATAAAATATTAGGTATGATGAGCCCAATAACTTGACTGAGGCCATCAGGAAGGCTAAATACCTGTACGAGCAAGGCTAGGGAAGAGAATCCCTATAGAAATATTGGAAGGATAAGAAGAAGGAGAAGTTCGATTAGAGGAGGAAATGATTCAAACCGCCCTTAAATAGGAATGATCCTAATAGAAATCATCAAGATAAAAATGTTAAGGGTGAATCCAAGAATGAAGACTCCTTGGGAAAAAGGGGAAGACCACCAATCCAATGTTGGGGATGCAAAGAAGATCACCTGTACAAGGATTTCCCACACAGAAAGGACATAGTGAAGACTTTGCACAACGTCCAAGAGGCTACAAAAGTCTAAGATATGGGAATAATTTATGCAGCTTTAGATGATCGACAAGCAGAGTACCAATACAATATGATCGAGGTGGAAGGTAAGATCATAAATCAACCTGTTTCTATTTTAATTGATTTGGGAGAAATTCATTGTTACATTGATCCTAAAATAGTGGATATATTACATTTGGAGAAATATAATCTTGGAAAATCAAGTTTGGTTCAGTTATCCATTGGAACCAAAAGGAGAGTCCATGGTATGGTCATAAGTTGTTCCATAAGTCTTAATGGTGTGAATACTAATGTTGATTTGAATATCATACCCTTGGGATCTTATGATATTCTAATTGGAATGGATTGGTTGGAAAAGCATCATGTTGTCCTAGATTTTCATAGCAAGACATTTACCTGTCTTGATGGAGATGGAAAATAGAACACTGTGAAAGGAGTTCCAAGACCCATCTCTATAAGGTAGATTTCAGCCTTAGAGATAAAGAGAGGTTTTAGAAAAGGATGTCAATTGTATGCAGCTCATGTGGAAGAGCTAAAAAATACAAAGGGGCCAAGCCTTGAATATTTCTCAGTACTACAGGAATTTGAAGATGTATTCCAAGAAATACTAGGGTTTCCACCAAGAAGGGAGATAGATTTCTCAATTGATTTAGTGCCAGTAGCTGCCCCGGTGTCAAAAACATCTTACAAAATGAGCACACCAGAGTTAAAAGAATTACAAATGAAGTTGGAGAAATTGTTGAAGAAAGGGTACATACATCCAAGTGTTTCACCTTGGGGAGCACCAGTACTTTTTGTCAAAAATAAGGATGGAACCTTGAGGCTGTGTATTGACTTTGGACAACTGAATAAGTATACTATAAAGAACAAGTAACCTCTACCCAGAATTGATGACCTCTTTGATCAGATAAGAGGAGAAAATATATTTTCAAATATGGACCTGAGGTCAGGATACCATCAGGTAAGGATCAAGGAAGAAGACATTCATAAGACAACCTTTAGAACTAGGTATGGGAATTATGAATTTGTAGTAGTGCCATTTGGACTGACCAATGCACCAGTTGTCTTTATGTTCTTAATGAATGACATATTCATAAATTATTTGGATAAGTTTGTCATATTATTCCTGGATAACATACTTGTCTATTCCAAGTCTGAAGAGGAGCATGAACATCACTTAAGACTGGTATTGCAAGTGATGAGATAACATCAGTTGTATGCCAAGATGATTAAGTGTTCCTTTTATCAAAAAAAATCCATTACTTAGGACACATTATTTCAGAGCAAGGCATAACAGTAGATCCAGAGAAGATTGAAGCCACTAGAGGATGGCCAACACCCAGAAATGTGTCAGAAGTAAGATATTTTATGGGATTATTTGGTTACTACATAAGGTTCATAGTAGGTTTCTCTAAGATTTATCATCCCATCACTTCTTTGCAAAACAAGGGAACTAAATTTGAATGGACACCTAAGTGTGAAGAGAAATTTAATCTGTTGAAGAAATTACTTACCAGTGCACCTGTGTTAAGGATTGTTGACGCAAATGAGAATTTTGTGGTATGTACAGATGCATGTAAGGAAGGAATTGGGGGAGGTTTCACGCAAAATGGACATGTCATTGGTTATGAGTCTAGAAATATTATGGAACATAAGAGGAACTATGCCACACATGACTTGGAGCTTGCTGCCATTGTCCATGCCTTGAAGATGTGGAAGCATTATCTCATGGGGAAGAGATTTGAGTTAAGAACATACCACATTGGCTTGAAGTATCTTTTTGAACAACCAAACTTGAATGCCAGGAAAACAAGATGATTGGAATGTTTAAGTGAATATGACCTCGATATCAAGCATATCAAAGGAAAAGAGAATAAAGTTGTCGATGCACTTAGTAGAAGAGTGCATCTCATGCATGCTACTGTTGTCAGTATGCATCAATCAGACTTGAAGAGCATAATTTTAGATGATCTTGTTAAAAATCAACATTACCTATGGGTAAATGAAATCTCATAGCAAGGAGATGTACAACAGAAAATAAAGGACTATGAGATAAAGGAATATGGATTACTTATGCATAAGAATAGAATCTATGTTCCTAGTTCTGGAGAACTGAGGAATTTGGTATTGAAGGAAATGCATGATGTTCCTTATGTTGGACATCTCAGTTACCAGAAAACAATTACAACAGTAAGAAGCCAATTCTTTTGGCCAAGAATGAAAAATGATGTTGTTTATTACATCGCTCGATGTATGGAATGTCAGAAGGTGAAGGATGAGCATAGGCACCCAACGGGTTTGTTGCAGCCATTACCAGTCCCAGAGAAGAAATGGGAAGTGATAACCATTGATTTCATAACTAAATTACCTAGGACAACAAGACAGCATGATTCAATCATGGTAGTGGTTGAAAAATTAACAAAGGTTTCTCATTTTGTTCCTGTAAAAACAACACATACATCGACTAATATTGGAGAAATTTACAAGAGGGAGATTGATAGGTTGCATGGGATATCTAGGAAAATTATCTCGGACAGAGATACAAAGTTCACCTCCAATTTCTGGAGGGGATTGTTTAAAGGATTTGGTACAAATCTAAACTTTAGCACAACATACCATCCACAATCATATGGGAAAACAAAGAGGGTCAACAAAGTAATTGAATATATGTTGAGAATGTGTGTGATGGATAAGCCATCTAAGTGGGAAGATTACTTACACTTGGTTGAGTTTGCATATAATAATGGATATCAATCTTCATTGAGAAGGAGCCCATTTGAAGCCTTCTATGGTAGGAAATGAAATACTCCAGTGAGCTGGGACAACCCAGCAGATAGAGTGGTACTTGGGACAAAGTTTCTCAAGGATATGAAAGACAAAATGGTTAAGATCAAGTGAAATTTAAGGGCAGCTCAGGATAGACAGAAAGTTTATGCAAATAAGAACATGACAACTAGAGAATTTAAATTAGGGGAGCATGTACTTCTGAAAGTGAAGCCCAATAAAATCTCTTTGAAATTGGGTAGTTGTACAAAGTTGGCAGCTCGATTCTGTGGTCCATTTGAAATATTGGACAGAATAGGGCCAGTTGCATACATGCTTGATTTTCCTGCTTCCATGAATGTGCATAATGTATTTCATGTCTCTTTTATAAAGAAATATGTACATGATCCTAACCATGTTATTGATTGGCATCTGATTCAGGTAGAGATAGAGGGAGACTTTCAAGTCCAACCAGTGTGGATATTGGACAGAAAGGTAAAAAAACTTCGGAATCGAGTTATAGAGATGGTAAAAGTTTAGTGGACCTGCTACGGTACTAAAGATGCTACCTAGGAGCATAAAGATGCCATGCGGGCATAGTACCCAAAGATTTTTGAATAAATTTTCAGATTTTGGTCTCCATTTTGTATATGCACCGAGGACAGTGCCAAAATAAGGGGGAGGGGACGTAACACCCCTAGTTCTGAGCCCCATATTAAATAATGTATTTTGTTAATTTTCAAGAGGCTAAAGGGCCCAAACAATTAAAACAGGCCAGTGTGCCTAAGAAATGCAATGTTTTGATCATTATTAATAATAAACACATCGTTGGCTGCTAGATGGACAAGGACTAGAGTAATAGGAGGGTATGATTCCACGAGAGAGGTGGCTTGAGGGGATAAATGTTTATTTCCTATTTTAATTACCCTTTTGTCTAAGGGAGTGGATCAGTTACATGAGCTTCTTGAGGCGATGCCAGGAGGTTGTTGATTCCCCACGAATTACTTAAACCTACCCCTGGTCTGTTGGGGGTTTCACTCATTCGCACGTTCATTATTTCACTCATTCAATCGCTCACTGATTCATTCATTCACTCACTTAATCACTCGTTCATTCATTCCATTTTTTTACCTATCACTCATTCATCCTTCCTCATTGATGCCTTGGCTTGGGCAAAGGGAAATGAACTTTTGAAGAGTATCCATGGTATTGTTGGATGTATAGGTCACTGGTGTAATCCAGCCATGACTTGAGGCTTGAATGTCTGAGATGTGTTGGCCTGTGTCCATATTTGTTCATAGCTATGAGTCTTGAGAGTTCCAACATGAAGATTCTAGACCAGTTACGCTGGAGCCCTGGAAGGAGAAGGACTTCCTGAGGGACTGCGTGGAAGAGAAGGGTGGAGGTCCATTCTCTTGGGTGGTGTAGGCTAGGTAGAAGAGAGATGGGTACTTGGATTTTTGTGAGTGTTGGGAAAGCATGTGAGAGCTTGAGTGTTGACTGGTTTGGGAAGCCATGTAACACTATGAAACCATCCTTTTTGATTCATAGCCCTGGCTTGGGGGTGATATTGTTGTTGATATTTGGAATAATAGTGTCTACAGTTGGGTGGAACGTCCTTGGTCTGCAACCAATTCGTGTCTTATTTATAAAGATAAGTTCTCTCAGTTATGGTATTATTTATCTGTATATGAATGTATTATGTTGTGTATTTATTTATCATTTAATCAAATCTTTAGAATATGAATGCTTGTTGGTTATTGATGTGTGTTATTGTATTAATCGGTAAATGTGGACATAAATAGATCTCCCTAGATCCCACTGGAAACTAGAACAAAACATAACAGAATATGAAACTTTCCCCAAGTTCTACCCATTGGTTTACTAGCTAACAAGAGATGGAAAACATACCTTTTAAATGTCGTTTCCCTTGCCATTGCCATCCTAGCTCCGTTCCAATGCTCCAATGAAATTGAACCTACAAGGGAACACAAGCCAACTAAAGTGAAAGCAATATAGTATACTCAAAAAGAACCTATGTATGTGATCAAGGAGTCATACAATAAAACAAGACTAGTTTTATGGGAAAGAAACATATTGTTGTATCATATTAAATGAAATTAGATATTACAACCAAATCCTTGATGTTGCAAGGTCCCCTTTCAATGGCCCTTTTCTCCAACACACACACCGTTTCTCCAAACTTGAATGAAGAAGATCCACAATGACTTGATGAACTGAAATGAAGCTCTCAAGCATGATCTAAAGTAGAACTCTCCATACAATTCTTAGCCTATTCCACCTTATCGTTTTCCATGAGATATCCCTCTTTATATAGTGTGAAAGAGAGATGGATGAGGATATTAGGATGATCCCACCAAATCAGAGAAGCAAGTAATATCCAAACCGATCGGAGGCCACCTCATCTTCTAGAAGATCCCCTTCTAAAACATTCGTGAAATTTGACTTTTCCCAATATTAAAGCATCGTCACACCCTACATACTTATCATCCTGTGACGATGTCAAAGTCTAGGTATATTGCAGCATGCGACGATCAGAAAACGTCACACCCCATTAATAAAGAAGGGTGCAACGACCTTCCTTCATAGAGTTTTCTGACAGAGTAAATCAAATCAATTTTCTCTCGGAGAAAGTCTCTTTTAATATTTTTAGGGAACATGAACACATCATGTTATGTGATCACTAGGGTGACCAAAATAATGTGTAATAGAATTCCCCCCAAAGTATGAAGTTAGAAATCATGACAGCTGAAATACTTTGTAGAATGTGTGTCGAACAAGGAGTGCATCGATTAGGAACCTGCAAATAATCAAGCATTTGCATAATAATATACCATCTTCTGAGGTAGGCATTCCCATACTCATATTACAAAATTTCAAGCGAGTCATGGCCACTAAATATACATCATGGATCCATGTCATTATGACTCGACATAGCCACCAAGAATACATTGTGGATCTACGCTCTATAGAACTAAAATTTAGACATAGCCACGAGACATACATAGTGGATCTATGTGTCAATACAAATCATGAATACTCTGTCGCAACCTGGATCAAAACGATAAGATCTAGGGTCTTCATTTCCATCGCCTCTAAGTACAAATATAGCAATGTGATTACAGGTGTTGAAGTCGAACATGGTAGAAACCACTTGATTACCGGTCATTAAGGAAAACCGTTAACAAGTGCGAGGGAAATCACCATTGATGTCAATTACTCCCAATGTACCCTATTACAATCCAACGAATTTGAATAAATGAGTTAAAGTCTAACACTCGATGGAATCTCCCAATTAGGGTTCAATGATGTGAACCCACTGTTGAAAATGAAGAAACCTATCGTTGAGGCATGCAGGCTCTAAGGTACTAAATTATTTCTAAGTCTTGTTCCCGAATGATGTGTTCAATTCGACAGGAAAAGACTCATCATTGGAGGGCCTTGATGTATCCCCCATCAATGACACAAAATATGTAATATATTTGAGGTAGATCAGAGTATGAAATGATTCGAAACTGACACAGGGAAGGCTAACATGGTATAAGATTTATAATTGCAAATGGCTGACTCGATAGAAGGCTTGTTTAGGTTGGATTTCTCTTGAACATATGAACGACATGAAAATGGTCTCAGCAACATTGACTCATGGAGGACCCAACATATGGACATGCGGCTGGTCAAACGAGAGACAAATGGATTTCCCAACCTGGATATAATGATGAAAGGGGGTGTCATGTTCATGAGCGACTATTACTGCCACTAACACAAATACACAGACACATTTATTTCCTAATTTCTCCCCACCATTTCTGGCGAGTACCTCTTTATTTTTACGCAAGCTTCAGGAGGATAGCATATGCTTGTTGATGTAAGCTCATCCTTCAGATGAGTCCCTCTGAGTATATTTAACAATTCCTAAAAAGGAGTGGTTTGATCCCATATGGGTCTTTCAATGTTTGTTTAATGAGTCCAAAGAGAGAAAACTCAGAGGTTTTTCAATTTTAGAGAGTCTGAAAAAAAACTTAAAGAGAACTCCACAAGATATTTTTTCATAAGTTAATCTGACGAGACAAAAAAAGTGATAACCTACCACTCATCAGATGTCGCTCGACAATCTTTTCATGTTTAGGGAGCGTGAAAAGATCTTAAAGGATACTCCATAGGTTTTGTTTTTCGTGTCAACATTACGAGTTTGAAAAAATGACAAAAGACTACTCGATTACATTATCATGGTTTCACGAGCGTGAGAAATAATTAAGACTTGCTCGGAGTTTTCCCTGAAAAACCCTAAAAGGATCTGTACATGCGACAAGTGTATAAAAACAAACCAAAAAGGTGGACCCTTGTTCCAACGTTTCACCTCTAGACTTTTTCAATCTGCAAAAAATCAATCACTTGTAAAGTTGTTAGGACTTTAGGGCTTGGATGAGGTATAAAAAATAATATAATATACAAATGAAAAGTAAGGAAAATCAATAAAGACAAAAACCACATTTCACTATTTCATTTGTAATTTCACCTAAAGATTGCTCCAAACCCTCTTTTTACCTCGATTTTCAACTACGGATTGTGAAGTGCACGGCCGATCATTTCATGAATCATCTCCACAGAAAAGGTAATCTTCATCTCCTTCATCTTTTCATGGATTAAAAATTGATTTTCATTGCTTTAAAATTTGTTTTTCGATTGATTTTTTAGGGTTACCCATGTGTTGCAGTTGTTGTAGGTGCCCTATATCGGGACCTTCGACGATCTAGGATCATCACAGCACCCTATAGCTAGTGTGCAATCACATCGCACTGTGAAAATGCACAGGCCTGTGACGACCAAGGCCCAAAACTTCAAAAGATGAACCCAATAGTAGAAAAACCCCCAGGAAAGACTATTATGCTACTAATCTCTTTTTATGGTTCCTTGGCAGGTCTTCACGGTCAAGAAGTTGGATTTCCACGAGAGAGAATACGAAGAAGAAGACTACTTCACCGGGAATGACCTAGGAATGGTTATGGCCCTCCGGTAGTGTGGGTTGTTGAAATTCTTCAAGATTCAAGCTATGAGGGCCCAGTTAAGACTCCTTGAGTACTTAGTTCACATGTCGGATGTGAATGAGAAATATTTTCATGTGGGTGCCCACACACTCACCATAGATATCGAGGATATCTATTTCCTAACAAGGTTGTCTCATCGTGGATCACAGGTGACACTTATAAGTAGTAGGGGTGGCGGTGAGCCTATGAAATCCTACATCAGTGAACATTGTGTGTCAGGTACCCAGAAACATAGCGGCAAGGTCGCTATCAGATATGTCTGAGACTTGCCTCTACGGACTATCCTCTATACCATCACGCGCATGGCAAGAAGTGCATCTCCCCACATGGCTCTGCAGAGATACTTTTAGTATGAATTGGAGTGTATGGATCCCCAAGTCTTCAACTGGTGTGAAGGGGTTCTTCAAAGTATGAAAAAACAACTTACCAAGTGCAGAAGTGGTGGGTTGAAACAATTCAGATACGGGTAGATTTTGGTATCCTTCTTCCTAGAGAGGGTCCCATTTTTACGCTTGCAAGTATACTGGGGTATACTTTCTCCATAGGATCTGAGAATGAAGAGGTGGGTAGACCTCATGGCCTGACATGCATATAGTCCCATCGTTAAGTATAACGATGTCTTCTTCGACTGGTTGAGAACTCAAATGCTCATGGTCGATGATTATGCATATGTCGGGCTAGACTTCCATGGAGATCCGGACCTATCTCTTCTTGAAGGTTCCCAATGGGGGGACATAGGTAAGAAGGATATTTTGTTTATATCATGTTTTTATTTTTATTTTTAAAGATATAAAAAAAATTTATGTTGTTTATCCAATGACTAATCAAAATCTCTTTGATAATGTGGATGTGGGACCTTATCCTCCTCCAGGTCCATCCCCTATCTAGAGGTGAGGGGAGAGAGGCGTAGTAGGAGTAGTTGTTGCTAACTTCAAGACCATCGAACAAAATCTGGAGGGACTGACAATGAACATCCCCGATGCCTCTATAGATGATATTCCTAGGCATTATCAGTGCCACACAATGGGCGTGTTTGCATCCATCGGTCGACTGCTCAATAGAGTAGCACGGGAAGTCGTGTGTTATAGCGAGCAACATCCTTGATGCTATTTTATATGAAACCGTGTGCTTCACATTTTTGATATTTTGGTCTTCGAACAAAACCACTTTTTGTAAACTTTTATCATTATATATATGAGGCTTCTACCAGATTACTTGTTGTATATACAAAGCGTGATTGGATTTTATAAATGTCTCAAATGTCAGTCTAACACATAATTGGCCAACACATCTATTAATGTATTTAGACATCGAGGAATGTGTTGATATTCAATGTAATCAAAATGACGTTCCAAGAGGAGAATTAGTAAATATACCCTTGACAAAGTAAGACTTCAGATAGAATAAACATTACTCAACTGTAGAACTACTAACTATGAATCGAGTCGTACAATAAGATGACGGATCCCAAGTGAAACAACGTCAGTCAATAATTCGATGATTGCATTGTATTCCATGATATTGTTAGTTGCACGACCAAGGCAAAGACCATGTAGAATGATCAATTCATTTGTAGGTGCATAGATTGCCCAAGCAACAGACGCTAAGTTCTGAGTACTACGACTAGCTCCATCAGTGAAGCCAAGGTAGGGTAGCGAAGACACCAACATCTGGAAACCAAGCACAATGCAAGGTAAGAAACTGAAGGGTGAAACCAAACAATGAAAAATCACACAAGAGTATGATATACTAAAAGTACAAGCACTCATGAAAAAATGATTTAAGCATAGTACTTCTTCAAGTAAAGCCCATTTTTGGGTTCACTCAAAGGAATTCCATCATAATCTACCAGCTCATAATATCCCTTCTCCAACACTCGTTTGACAATATAAGGACCTTGCCACATGGGCTCAAATTTACCGGCCCCTAGCAAATCACGATATTGCTCGTAAAGAAGAACTAGATCACCTTCAGAAAAAACATGTGGCTTTACATGCTTGTCATATTGGGATTTAACACGCTTCTTATAAGTTTCAATAACCAATGTGGCATCACAACGGGTTTCATATAATTGCATCAGATACAAAATACGTTCCTCTTTAGCAGAGGTGTTAGGGTGAAGTTCGGCGGCTAGTTTCAAAGATGGTATCTCACATTCAATCGACAAAATTGCTTCGATACCATATACTAACTGGAAAGGTGTGAATCTTGTGGTAGACTTAACAGATGTCTGATATGCCCATAATGATGAGAAAAACATCATGTGCCAATTGGTCTTATGAATTCCTATCATCCGTCGAATCATATTAGTGAGAACTTTGTTGATTGCTTCAACCTGGCCATTGGCCTGTGGATAATAGGGTATTGAGTTTTCATGGCGAAGACCCAACTTTTCAGTAAGTTCAGACATCATGAAATTAGGAAAATTACTACTGTGATCAGTAACAATTGCTTGAGGGACACCAAATCTAGTAATGATATGATTGAATATGAAAACCATTGTAGTTCTCCCGGTATTATCAAATGTAGGCATCGCCTCAAGCCATTTAGTGAAATAATCCACAGCTACAATAATGTATCCATGCCCCCCAGCCGAGTGAGGGTTATATGTCATGAAGTTGATGCCCCATTTAGTGAATGGACCAACGAAAACTACAGGGTGAAGAGGAGTGGGGTGAGATCGGATCTTATGATTATAAGTTTTACAAGCGTGGCATTTTTGGATGACAATAATGCAATCCTTAAACAACGAAGGCCATAAATAACCAGCTCGTAAGATATTTTGGGCAATGGAATACCCAGACATATGACCTCCACATGATCCAGAGTGATAGTCATTCAAATATTTCCCAGCTTCATCGTAGGTGAGACATCGTCGAAATATGGAATCAATACCACGACAGTAAAGGGTATCACCAAGGATGGTGTATTGGCGGGCTTGATACCGTATACGACAATGATCTGTATTAGAAATATCAGGCCATAAAGTTTGAGTCTGAAGATAGATGATAATATCTTCATACCATACGTCATCAAAATTGATCAGAAAGAGGGATTCATTAGGTAAGGAATCCTCTGCCACATTTTTTGTCTCAGTAGAGGGAAGGTCACATATCAATTCGGAAAAATCCAAAGACTTCTTTGACTTAGCGTGTTCAAACTCTAAGTCAAACTCATGGAGAATAACTATCCATTTGGAATACTTTCCCCAAAAAATTGTCGAGTAAGGATATGTTGCATGGGGTTGCAATCGGAAATGAAAGTGGTTCTGCGTAATAATATGTAGTGATGAAAATGTTGAACAACTTGAACAGCTACCAAGGCCAGTTTCTCCACATGTAAATATTTGGTTTCGTAGTCGTGAGACTCTGAATCAAATAGTATATCACATTTTCATCGTGTGAATCATCCTCTTGGACTAAGACCATAACAATGTTAGAGTATGAAGCAGCTAAGTAGAGGAAGTAATCTCGACTATAGTTAAGTGGAAATAATAGTGGTGTATGGGTTAAGGTGAGCTTCAAATCTTCAAAGGTTTTGTTTGCAGTGTCGTCCCATACAAAATCGTATCCTTTCTTGAGCAGTCAAGTAAATCCTTTTGTTAATTCAACATAATTGGGAATGAATCGACGTAAAAAAAATTCCTTCCCTTGCAAACTTTGGAGTTGGCATCGTGTGGAAGGAGGAGGTAGATTAAGAATATCCTCGACCTTCAAGGGGTCTACTCAAATCCCATGTATAAACAAGATGAAACCAAGAAATCGACTGGACTCTACACAAAAAACACATTTGTGTGGGTTCAAATGTATGTGATAATAACAAAAGCGGAGGAAAATGGCCTGTAAATGTGTCAGGTGATCTTGAAGACGCATGGAATGAATCGATAGATCATCTATATAGGGTTGTACGATGTTCTTAATATCATGAAAAGTGTAAGACATAGCGCGTTGAAAATTCACACCAACATTTTTTAGACCAAAAGGTAATTTCCAGTAGGCAAAGGTTCCCTAAGGGAAAATAAAAGCAGTCTTGTGTTGATCCACTCGTAAAATATTAATTTGGTTATAGTTGGATAAACCTTCCATCAAGGAGAATATTTCACTCCCAGAACAGTCGTCAATGATCTGGTTGACGAAAGGGGTTGGATAATTTTCCTTTGGAGAAGCTTTATTTATATCCCTATAATCTACACAAACACAGATCGTGCCTTGTTTTTTATTTACCGGAACAAGATTGGATACCCAATCGGTCAAATCCATAGGATATACAAAGCCACTTGAAGATGTTTTTCAACTTCAAGCTTGATAGTATCAGTTTTACATGGATGTACTGGGTGAAGTCTCTACCGAACGAGTTTAGCATCGGGATAAGTCTTAATCTCATGCACAACAATATCAGGATCAATACCTGGAATTTCTTAATAACTTCAGGAGATAATGTCACGAAATTCTTAGAAAAGGGACTTATAAGTGTGGACATCATCAGTAGAACAAGAGGCCCCGATATGAACATTCTCCATGAATCTGGGCTTAATCGATATGTCAAGAGGAAAAGTAGGTGAAATGTTACTCAAGTTCCCTTCATACAAAACATCGTGTGTTGACTCATAACTGGAAGAAATAACAACAACGATCGACGGAGTCAAAATCCATTGGTATTTCTCTATGGTATCACGTTCTAGGAAGAGAATAGAACGATGATGCCCATCATCCCATGGAGTATATTCCATAGACATGACTGACATGATCATCTCATCAGTAGGAAAGATCACGTGAAATGGATCAGGAGATGAATCACAGAGAGAAGAAGGAGAGGGGGGTGCCGATTGAATAGCTTGATAAGCATATTCGAATGGACTTAAAGGCATTCAGTTGCTATAACAAAGATAATAACCAGAACTAGGTACTATCCATGGGTCATATGAATCCTGGGTTTCACAAACAGTGGTTGATATCATGTTAATTGAGGCAACAAAAGGAGGGGGAATATCGGGTGGTGGGATTGGAAATGTACCCATCAAAGTTGAATCTTTCAAAAAACCCACACCGACATTCTCATAACCGGGAGGTGTTTTCGAGTTAAAAGGCACATTGCTAGTATGTGAATTAGATTTAAAGAAGGCCAATTGGTCAATAGTAATGACCTTTCCTTGGTGTGGGAAACATAACACATGGAAAATGGTAGACACAACTACGCTCATGGAATCAATCTAGCTACGACCAAGTAGAAGGTTATAATAAAGAGGTGCATCAAAGATCTCAACCTCGACATTGACTTCTTTACCTTCTAACATAATAGACAACAAAGGAAGAACACCATAGAGTTTGAAACTTGTACAATTGAAGGCCTTAAGGGTATTGTGTGACTTGGTAAGGGTAGGAGAGCCAATAACTTTCCAACAAGTAACAGACATAACGCAAGTCGAGGCTCCTTCATCAATAACGGTTCGATAGATATTCTTCTTTTCCACAACAACTCGGATCTGAAATGCTAACTGAGGAGGAGGCCTTGGAATGTGATATTCCAAGTCAAATATTATCAAATTGGTATCCATAGGATCAATTCCATCAATGGCCTTTAACATTTCCTTCCGTTGAGTGGGACAACTTTGAAGGACTTCAAGAGAAACATCGCAGAGGGTGCTTGCGTGAGGTCTTCTAAAATACTGTAGTTTTGGGCAACACATGCGTGAGGATTAAATGAAGACTTTCAAACAATGCCCTTTGGAGGAGGGCGAAGAACTGTATCGAGACCCGGAAATTCGAGATGAAGAGGACCGTTTGGAGTTGAAGTTGGGGGAGGAGGTTGAACCAATGAAGGTGGTAAATGATCAACTTTCTCTTTCGATGAAGAATAATATTTGGCTCAAGTTGTGAATGCTACTTCGTTCTTATTGGAGTCACCAGTACACATAAGGACATAAGATGTGGTAGAAGGAGAAGTTGGGTCATGAATGACCAATTGGGTCTGTTGTTGAGAAGGGAAAGGTTGTGACAAAACAACGGGTGTAGGAGGCTTCCAGCCCCTTGGAGGAACTTAGTAACCTCAGCATGTCGTGGACAATCTTTCATGTAATGATCGTCACCAAAAATAAGGCAAGGGTAACAAGGTTTACTTTTATCTTTGTCTTCAACGGGCTGGGTTTTGGGCTTCTCAGATTGTTGATTATTATTTTTTTATTCCTTATTCTTACCCTTCCCTTTCTTTTTATTTTTATTCTTTCCAGTAGGTGTGGATTGAACCAAATTAACTTTATAAGTCTTACCAGAGGAAGGAGTAGGAGTAGGAGTATTTTGTACATTAGAAGTATTAGATTTAGGATTGGTGTGACTAGCTTGTGGAGACCGAGTCTCAGCATGGAAGGTTCCAATCACACCATCAGAAACATGAGAGGATATTGGATGTGTCGAGGTAGGATTAGTGGATGGACAAGGAGCATCATAGATCATGTCATAAAGTGTGCCCGTTTGCGAACAAACGAGATCTAGATATTGAGCATGACTAATTTCTTTCTCTTCAATGACGATGCCACCCATGGAAACATCATGGGAAATAGGACCAATGATTGATTTGGTAAACCAATCAACCAATAGTTGATCGAGAAGGGGAACTTTGATTAAGCGTCTTCGTCTCCTCCACTCATTAATATGATCAAAAATATGAGTGGAAGAGGATTGTTTAAAAGAAATCAAAATTTAGGTTCATGTCTCATATCGAATAGGAAAATGGCAATGTGTTAAGAAGGCCATGGATAGGGTATTAAAGTCATTAAAGAATCCTCGTGGCAACTCAGTGTACCATTTAGCAGCCGAACTCGTGAGAGTTTGTTGAAAAATTCGTAATATTATGGAGTCATCCATCAATGATTTGGACGAAAACCAAATATGGAAAGTCATGACATGATTATGTGGGTCTTCTCCCAATAAATTATCAAACTTAGTAATGTCAGACGATAATTTGGATGGAATAACGAGCCAATAAGGAGAATGTAAAATATTGGCATTCAAAATCCTAGACAAGTATGGTAAATTCAAAGTGGCAAGAAAAAGCAACTGTCTGTTCACTTGAGGAAACTGGTAGTTTTGGGGAGGTAGTCCCGTAGGTATACCAATAGGACCATAAGCGATCTGTAGATAATTAGATAGTCCTGAAAGATTTGGTTGTGGAGGGTTTTGATTCAAATAGCCAATGGGGTTTGGTTTATTAGATATGTTCCCTTGGAAAGGAACATTAGACTGAAAATTTGGACCCTAGGTAGGATTCATAGAACCTGGATACGGTTGTCCGAAATTAGGGGGTACAAAGGAATTAACTTGAGGACGTTTTCCCCCAACTGGTTGTTGATTTCCTTGGAAAAGAAGGTTCCAAGGTTGTTATTGTAACGCATGTATAATTTTTCCATAAACTGAGTTATGGCCTCCAACTTGAGGCTGCCCCCCAAATTGAGGTTGTTCCCCAATCTGAGGTTTCCCCCCAAATTGTGGTTTCCCCCCAACTTGGGGTTGACCTTCAGCTGGAATTTGAATACTAGAAGTGACAAAATGGTTGGTGCCTCCAATTGGATTGGAGCCACTAGGAACAGGGCGATTAGATCCTCCAGAAAAAAGTGGAGGAGGAATGTACGACCCTATGGAGAGAACCTGGGCAGGTGTAGGAACAAAACTAGTAGTAGCATTATACCCAAGAGGAACAAAAAGATTATACACTTTTGACAGATTCTAGGTAGGAATAGAAATGGAAGTACTCAAAGAATTATACCCAGGGGGAAGTGATGTATTTTTTCTAAGCGAAAGTGGCATTCCAATAGGAGCTTGAGTGATAACCACATTTCCGATAGAAATAGTCGTAGCATGTGGGACCATGGTAGAGTGGGCCATCTAGAGAGGAAGAATCGAGTGAGAACCAACCAACAATCGGTCTGAAACTGTGGTGACATTACTGGTATTGCCAGTAAAATGATCTAAAGGTACCATATAGGCAACATACGTCTCAAGAATTTGTGATGCCATAGGTTGATCAGGATTCGCTCCTAGGTTTCCAAAAATATCACGTAATCTGGTCGCCAATTTTGTTATTGGATTAATTAGTAAATGCGGACATAAACAGATCTCCCTAGATCCCACTAGAAACTAGAACAAAACAGAACATAATATGAAACTTTCCCTAAGTTCTAACCATTGAGTTTACTAGTTAACAAGAGATGGACAACATACCTTTTAAATGTCGTTTCCTCTTGCCATTGCCATCCTAGATCTGTTCCAATGCTCCAATAAAATTGAACCTGCAAGGTAACACAAGCCAACCAAAGTGAAAGAAATATATTATACTCAACAAGAACCTATGTATGTGATCAAGGAATCATACAATAAAACAAGACTAGTTTTATGGGAAAGAAACATATTGATGTATCAGATTAAATGAAAGTGGAGATTACAGCCAAAGCCTTGATGTCGCAAGGTCCCCTTTCAATGACCCTTTTCTCCAACACACACACCTTTTTTCCAACCTTGAATGAAGAAGATCCACAATGACTTGATGAACTGAAATGAAGCTCTCAAGCATGATCTAAAGTAGAACTCTTCATACAATTCTTAGCCTATTCCACCTTAGCTTTTTCCATGAGAGATCCCTCTTATATAGTGTGAAAGAGAGATGGATGAGGAGACTACGATGATCCCACCAACTCATAGAATCGAGTAATATCCAAACCGATCGGAGGCCACCTCGTCTTCTAGAATATCCCCTTTTAGAGCATTCATGAAATTTGAATTTTCCAAAGCCTAAAGCATCGTCGCACCCTACATACTTAGCAGCCTGCGACGACGTCACAGTCCAGGTATATTTCAGCATGCGATGATCAGACATCGTCGCACCCCATGAATAGAGCAGGGTGCGACAATATTCCTTCATAGGGTTTTCTGGCAGAGGAAATCAAATCACTTTTCTCCTGGAGAAAATCTATTTTAATATTTTTAGGGAACATGAACACATCTTGTCAGGTGATCACTAGGGTGATCAAAATAATGTGTAACAATGTGCATGTCATTAGATCTTTTCTTTTATGCATCCTTATTAATTTAAAAAGGTATCAGTAAGAGAAATAAGTCCAAGGGTGGGCTTGAAGGTAGCATACCCTAGCCTATGGGTGGCGGGGTATGTTACACCTGGACCCCGGATGGATCCCCTTGGGGAAATGCGCCCCCTCTGCTACTGGAAACTTGTGTTCTAGTGATTCCATTGCTGGAATAAGCTAATGTGTGTCTCAGATTGATTTCCTTGGCCTACTGTGAAATGGGTCGGAATTATTTCCCTGGATATTATCTAATGATCGCTCGGGAACCCAAAATGTGTCCTCCCCAAGTGTCACAACCTCAACGACTGGAAAATTCACCCCAAATGATTTCTCCATCATAATCTGACGAGAAATCAGGAAAAATATGTGCTTTTCCTTCCTCTCAACTAGGTCGGAAGGGAATCTATAGATTCTCCCTAGATGGGACAAGTCAACTCAATACCTTCTCAGAAGTTGTGCCCTCACCCTGAATAAGTGTTCCCTTGCTATTGGAAATTGTGAAACTATTGTTGAAGACTGATGGAAGACCTGTGTGATCTCCTTGGTGACTAGGGTGTGTATCTCAACACCAAAATCAACCACTCGTGTATTCCTCCTGGAATCCACTGAGCTATCTCTCCTGAGATGCACCTTTCTCCTCAATGACAAGTCAAAGTATGCATAATCCTAAATTAGGTTTATTTACCTTCTCTTATAGTTGTCAAAAACCCTAATTCAATGTTGAATCTATTTTTAGCTCGTTTATTCTATTTTTATCTCAAGTTGGCTTAAAATCACTTTTATCCACTTTTTGCTCAATGTCACTTTCAAATTATAACACCCTTGGCTAGAGTGACCTCTAGTAACCTTGTTTACCCCTTTCTAGCTCTAGTTGTAGTCTAATGGGGTTGTTTAGAACATTAAGCCTCCTCGTTGGAGATCCTATTTTGAAAGGGACATTACAATACTCCCTTCCCAAAATTTATTTTTCTCAAGCAATACCAATCCAAGGTGATGCAACACCTGTCCACTCTCCCAAGTAGCATCCTCTACTGGAAACCCTCTCCATCTGATCAAACACTCTATGATGACCCTACTCCTCAGTCTCTACTCTCGGAACTCTAGTACCTCCAGAACCAATTCCAACTGTCCCTCCTCATCCAATGGGGGAAGCTAATGTGATTTTTTGATGAATTTTCCCACCTCCTTCTTGAGGCAAGATACATGGAACACGTTATGAATATTTCTCCCCTCTAGAAGCTCTAGCTAATAAGTAACCTCACCTACCCGGTGCATGATCCTGTAAGGTCCATAAAATCTTGGCTTGAGCTTCTTGGCCCCACTCTTCTTTAGAGATGACTATCTATAAGGTTGGATTCTCAAGAAAACCAAATCCCCAACCTCAAATCTGTTCTCTATCATTTTCCTTTTTGCACTCATCTTCTACCTATTATGTGATGTCTACAAGTTCTCTTTTAGAAATTTGAGAACATCCTAACTCTTTGTGAACCAATACTTTGTCTTGGGATCTATGCTCTCCCAAAAAACCAAGTCTATCAAAGTTGTAGCATCATACCCGTACAATTCTTGAAAGGGTGTCATACCAATGGACATGTGGAAAGTGGTGTTGTAACAATGCTCTCCTAAATGTAGCCACCTAACCCATGTTCTTGGTTGTCTACCCACATAGTTTCTAAAATACCCTTAAACCCACTTGTTGACGATCTCGATATTCCCATCTATCCGAGGGTGATAGCTGGTGCTCGGTGTCAACTTTGTCCCCACCAATAAAAAAAACTCCCTCTAGAAATTCCCAATAAACCGATTGTCCATGTCACTGATGATGTTCTTCGACAACCCATGAAGTTTGAAGACCTTTATGAAGAATAAATCGGCTATCTGAACTACACTTTACTTTGTTGGTATGGCATACAATATTTAAAAATTGGTCAATCTATCGACCACTACATAGATGCAATCCTTACCCTGGATCTTGGGTAGGCCTTTGATGAAGTCCATTGATATGATCTCCCATTTCTGCTCCAGAATGGGAAGTAGCTGAAGTAGCCCTGCTGGAAGCATATGCTCTGAATTGTTCTGCTACCAAGTCACACACTCAATAATGTAATTCATAACGTCCTATTTGAGGCTCTTCCATGAGAACCTCTCCCTGATTTTCTTGTAGGTTTTGAAAAAAACCTAATGGCCTACTAGTGGTGAATCATGAACTGTTGCGGGGATCTTATTCTTAAGCCCTGAATCTAGCACTAACTAGCCTCTATCCTTGTAGAATATGACATTGCCAATGACCCTGTACCTATCATCCTGAATTTGTCCATCCAGAACCTCACAAGTGAACTTGTTCTTGGAATATTCCACTAAGTGGGATTTCCAATCTACTGAAATCTCCATCAAAGAACATGTTGCAAGTCTCCTAGATAGTGCATTGGCCACAATGTTCTTCTTCCCCTTGACATACTCTATGTTGAAGTAAAATGCATGTACCTTCATCACCCATTTCTATTGGCACTCACTGAGGTCCTTCTGCTCAAGGAAATACTTCAAGCTATTGTGATCTGTTTTGACCACGAATTTGTTGCCCACCAAATATTGTTTGAATTTGGTCAAGGCATGCATGATGGACAACATTTCCTTGTCATAAATGGAGTATAACCTCTCGGGTTTAATGATATTCCTTCTCTCGAAAAAAATGGGGTGTCCTCCCTACATCAAAACTACCTTGATACCCTTGCCGAATGAATCACACTCTAATACAAATGGAAAAGTGAAGTCTGGTAATGCTAACATTGGACATGTGCCCATTACTTCCTTCATGTGATCAAAGGATTTATGTGACTCATCGGTCCATATGAAGGCCCCATGTCGGGTGACAACTGTAAGTGGTGCTCCAAGCTAATAAAAATCCCTGACAAAATTCATGTAATAGTTGCATAGCCCAAAGAAGCTCCTCAACTCTGTCACGTTCCTGGGTGGTGACCAATCCAGAATGGCCCTGATCTTCTCCTGGTGCACTTGTACCCATTGTGCACTGATTATGTGTCCCAAATAAAGCATCTCTATCATACCAAACTCACACTTGGACTCTTTGGCGTATATTGATTGTGTCTCCATGATACCCAGTACCTCATATGCTCCTGCCATGTTTTGTTGTAGACCAAGATGTCATCGAAGAAAACCAAGACCGATTTCATCAATTGATCTCTGAATATGTGGTTCATGCAAGAATGGAATGTAGCTAGTGCATTGGTTATCCAAAATGGAATAACTAGAAACTCAAAATGACCAAAGTGGAATATGAATGTCGTCTTCTCTATGTCTTGCTCTTTGATGATGATCTAATGATATCCAGAGCGAAGATCAATCTTTGAGAAGAAATCTGCTCCATGCATCTCATCCATCAACTCATCTATGCGAGGGATATGATATCAGTTCTTGATGGTCTTATTGTTCAAGTCCCTATAGTCAATGCACATCCTCATGGTACCATCCTTCTTTAAAACTAAGACAATTGAAGAAGTGAATGGACTGTTGCTCAGTCCAATGTGTCCCAACGCTAGAAATTCCTTAATTTCTTTCTCTATATCATCCTTGAACCTCCTAGGATGAC
This sequence comes from Picea engelmannii, assembly GCA_009831015.1. NCBI lineage: Eukaryota > Viridiplantae > Streptophyta > Pinopsida > Pinales > Pinaceae > Picea > Picea engelmannii. The sequence goes on along the minus strand of ML777559.1, from coordinate 829,181 downwards.
GATAGGGTGGTTTGATCATATTTTTTTCCCCCTCCTCCAACTCAATGGTGTGCTCAAACCCCCTATCTGGTGGCCTCCCTGGTGGAATCAAACCAAAAACATATGGATGTCATCCCAACAAGTTCATGATATTTGTATGATATTGTTTCCAACCCTTTGAATCCTTCCACGTAGTGACAAATCACTCTGCAGCATATGCTACCTCCCCATACCTGAAGATCCTATCCATCCTCTTGCCCAAAGATGTCCAGGGTTCCACTATAGAAATTCCCCTAAGAACGATCCTCTTCCCATCATTGTCCCTAAAACCATTCTCTAAGGTTTGGTATTTAGTGGTGATTTTTCCCAATGTGATCAACCACTGGACTCCCAATACCACATCTGTGTAGAATAGGTCAACTACATAAAATGTGTCTCTCTCTATGTAGTTACCTAAATTTATCTCTAAGTCTGAGACTCTATCAAGACACTCCACTATATGGCCATCTTCTATTGCAACATCGAATCCCTCAAACTCCTCTGTATGAAGTGCCCACCTCGACACAAATGAAGCATCAATGAAGTTTTGGGTGCCCCCACCATCTATCAGGGTGATTTCCCATTGTCCCTGAATATTCCCTCTGATCTAAAGGGTATCATAACTGGGAACACTTGTAAGGGTCGTTATGACTCCTCCCTTTGTTGGTTTTTGTTTGTTATCCTTCTCAAGAGGCTGTGGAACTACCAGTGAGTAGGTCCCTACCGATGTTGGTGGTTTACGAGGAGGCTTCTCCTCTTCCTATGCTAGCTCCTCCTCTGAGATAGTGGATCCACTATCATGCTCCTCCTATGAGCTACTGGATCCACTGTCATGCTCCTCCTCCTTATTTTCCATTATCTGCTTCCACATCAATATAATGAATCTCTTCCTTTCCCATGCACCTGTGTCCTGGGACCCAAGGGTCCTTGCAGGTGAAGCAAAGATTTTTCCTCATAAGCTCTCACCTCGTCTCATCATATAGCTTCTCCTTTCCCTCCCATTATCTATGGACTGGATTTATGTCTTGATCCCTCTATGGTAAGAAGGGTTTGAAAAAGGGTTTAATCTTCAACGTTGAGTCTGCAAAATATTGACTGTGTAAGATGGCATCCTACAAGGTGTGAGGCCTCTATGCCTTCACCCATCCTCTCAATGGTTCTATGAGCCCCTTTTTGAATGACATGATCAACCTGGGCTCAGATATATCTATCACTACCACTGCCACCTACTGAAACTCTTTGATGAATGCCTCTGTTATGCCAGTTTGTCTCAACTGGACTAGATCCCTGAAATGGATCTTTAGATCCCTATTATCAAACCTATCCATGAGTCTCTCTGTGAACTCCCTATAGGAGGTGATGTGACTGTGTCTCAATGTCACCAATCCATGATGCCACCACTTGTGTGCCTCACCCTCCAAGTGTAGGGTAGCAAAGTTGATGGCTTCTGTCTCGATCATCTGGTTGATCTTGTAGTATGTGTCTAGATTTTGTACCCAAGCTCTGTCTATGCATTTGGACGATCTGTCAAAAGAAGGTATAGTAAGTTTACCAACTTTCCAGATGAAATAAATGTTATTTTCGTACTGTTGTTGTTTTCCTCCTCTATGAGGCTCTCTAGGGTGTTTCCTGAGTCTAAGTCCACAATACTCGAACAGGGTCATGTCTTGATGGAATTCACGGCCCAATGCTGCATATTCCCTCCTATATTATGCAATGTCCTCCTCTTGAGTGAGCGACCTCTGTGCTATCGGTTGTTGTGTTGTTTTTGGGGGTTCCCTTTGGAAACTGGGGAACAATGGCATGGGAATACTACTCGAAGAGGTGTATGTGCGAGTAGGTGACTGAGTTCTACTTCTTGCCCTTAAGTTCCCAAGTGTTTCCTTATGGGTTTGTGTGCCCGGGGTGCCAACTATAGCCAATCTATTATCCATCTACACCAAATACTGAGTCATGGCATGTTGAATGACTACCATATTGTTAAGTACCTGCATGAAGGCTGCCTTTGGTTCCATGGGGGCCTTACCACTACCCTCTTGTCTCTCATATATCTCTCCTAACATCCTCTCCACCTCATGCTCAACCTCACACTTTTCCCTTCTCTCTGCTTCCATGTGTGCCTCTTCCTCTAAGTTGGGAAGGAAAGGGGGGAAATCAAGTCTAGGTATTCTCTCCTTTCATCTGTTGTAAGTGGAATAATCATCACATACGTGCTCATGACCCTATGGGTCCTCTGATGCACATCGTCTTTAGTCATAGGCTGGTAGGACTAAACCCTTGATACCACTGTAATATCCCAGATTCGGATAGTCTAGGAAACTATGTTAATGTGTGTGTATGATTAATTGTTTATGACATATAAATGAGCATACAAATAATAATGGAGACAAAATATTGCAAAGCTCATATTATGATATCTCTGCAGAGTACAAATGTCAAATGCAGCTAAATAAAATAAATCACTCAGCTAGATCAGTGACAAAAGGATCTTACTCGGAATACAATAAGTAAAATAAAACAATAATACCCAATACTGGAATAATGTTGTAGGATCAATGGATGAGATGTAGAATCTATTGCAAGCTACGGTAGTTCATACAACAATTGCTGCGAGTCTGGAAAGTTTTCCCTGATGGCTAGACCTCTCGGATCAGCCTGGAAACTGTCCCAAATAGTGTGCCCTGTTGTCTCTCTCGGTCTTGGTGACTAAACGACCCTCTTCTAGTAAGCCTGGACCCCAGATGGATCTCTTGGGGAAATGTGCCCCCTCTGCTACTGGAAAATTGTGTCCTAGTGATTCCACCATCAGAATTGGTTGATATGTATCTCAAACTGATCGCCCTGGCCTACTATGAAATGGGTCGAAAGGATTTTCCTGGATATGATATGATGATCACTTGAGAACCCCAAATGATTCCTCCCCAAGTGTCGCAACCTCAATGGATAGAAAATGTTCCCTAGATGATTTCTCCATCGGAATGTGATGAGAAACAGGGAAAAATATGTTCCTTTCCTTCCTCTCAACTGGGTCGAAAGGGAATCTCTGGATTCTCCCTGGATGGGACAAGTTGACTCAATAAATCCTTAGAAGTTGCACCCTCACCCTGAATAAGTGCACCCTTACTGTTGGAAACTGTAAAACTATTATTGAAGACTGATCGAAGACCTGTGTGATCTCCTCGGTGACTAGGGTGTGTCTCTCAACACTAAAATCATCCATTGGTGTATTCCTCCTAGAATCCAATGAGCTATCTCTCCTGAGATGCGTCTCTCTCCTCAATGACAAGTCAAAGTCTGCATAATCCTGAATTAGGTAGTTTTACCTTCTCTTATAGCTGCTCAAAACTGTAATTTGTTGTTGACTCTATTTTTATATTGTCTGTATTATTTTTAGCTCAAGCTATCTTAAAAGCACATTTAACCACTTTTATCTCAATGTCACTTTCAAATTATAATACCCTTGGTTGGAGTGACCTCTAGTAACCCTGTTTACCACTTTCTGGCCCTGGCTATAGTCTAACAGGGATGTTTAGACCATTAAGCCTCCTCGTTGGAGCTCCTATTTGGAAAGGGACATTACAGGCCAGCAGAGCAGATAAGAGAAAGAGTAGAGTAACCAAAGAAAGGGCCTCTACAGTGTTGGGGTTGTGGAGAACCACATATGTTGAGATATTTTCTTTACAGGAAGCATGGTAACAAGAAAGTATATCATGTGCAAGAAGAAATTGCATTTGATGATGTATCATGAAGTGTGCCAATAATATATGCAGTTGTTGAGAATCAAAAATCAAACCACCAAGCCTCTGTAATAGACCTAAAAGGTAAATTTTCCAAGAAACCTAGTTCTATTTTGATTGACCCTGGATATAACCTTAGTTATGTTTCACCCCAAGTTGTTGAAGCATATGCCTTATAGAGGAAGAAGCATGTAAATTCATGGTTGGTCCAATTAGCCACTAGAACTAAGAGAAAAGTGGCTAAGGTCATAGAAGCATGTCCATTCGAGATAATTGGACTTTGTACACAAGAAACCTTGAATATCCTACCATTAGGATTATATGACGTGTTGTAAGGCATGGATTGGCTAGTAGTCCACAAGGAAAAATTAAATTATTATGAGAAGATTTTGGAATGTGAATATGAAGCAATCAATGCAAGAGTTTTGCAAGGCATTCAGAAGCCAATTTTAGTTATGAAAATATCATCCTTGGAACTTAAGAAGTTTAGTAGAAAAGGGTGTCCATTGTGTTATCTCCTCAAATAAATCAATCGAGTTATGTCATTTTAGGTGATAGGATGTCTTTTAAAAAATACATTTTTATTTTTTTAAAGCTCATCTTTTAGAGATCTATGCATGTAATAAAGTTAGAATAAACTTTCGTTTAGTTTTTATTTCATCTAATTCAAATCTTAGGTTACGGTGGCTTACGCGAACATTTTGGTTGTTCATTAGCCACCGAAAGCCTTAGCTTTCGGTAGATTAAACAAAGAAACTCGGGGCTATTTTAGCCACCGAAATTGTAGGAGTGGAGTCAGCACGTCCTTTCAAATGTTTAAATCATTGGGTTTGAAGTTCTATAATTGCAATTAGTTGCCGAAAAGATAGGAGAACAAACCGTTCATGACCGGGAGATGATCTCTGCATGATATAGCGATTCTTTTCGGATATTTGTTTCATCAAACTACATGGTTACGTACCTCTCAGTCATCAACCATGATTGTTTCAAGTCACAAGATGCTCTTTCACATCCCTTGTAATCAGTGCCAAGATATGATGCTCGCTTCATTTTTCTCATCCATGTCACAGCAGAGCCAAATCTCCCTAAGTTTACGCTGTGTAACTTTCCACCAAAATCCAATTTTTATTTCGCAAGTGTACAGGAGCATAGCGACATATGAAGAAAGGAGGATAAACTCTGAGGAAAGAGATCGACGACATCAGTTACTTGGAATCGCACCTGGAGGTATGCCAATTGTTCAGGGACGCGGGCTGTTATAATTTTTGTAAAAAAATACAGAGTTCTCACCAGCAGGTAGCAGAAGCCTTTGCCATGAATTTCGATGGAAGGAAAGTATTCATCATTCGAGATGAATTCAATGTGGATGAATCCCTCATAGCCGAGGTAACAGAGCTTCCCAGAACTAGAGAAAAATGGTTTAAAACCACTATAAAAAAAAATGTTGTATTCAGGTCTTACTTGAAACCAAAATGCAAGGATTTGATATGGAAGAAAGACATTCTTGTGTCTTTCATTGAAGAGAAATGGAAACAATTACTAAAATCCATTATGGTCTATATAACTTGCGAAGGCAGATATAATAAGGTGATAATTTACCATTTCAAACTCATGAATCATTTTACTGGTAGAAACCCACTCAATCTGCCCTATTTTCTCCACAAAATCTTATCTAAGATGGCTCATCAGGTAGAGGCCAAGCCCAATAAAGTTGCATGTAGACTATCACACCATGGTCTAATTAAACTTTTGGTCTGTGAGTTGTTGCAGAGAAGAGGCAAAGAGTGGAATTACTTCTTGTTCTGGAATGATTTTCAGACTGATGTATAGCCAGAGGGTAAAACGAGTCCTCATTCCAAGAAGTCTTCTACTCCCAGAAGTGGAAAGAGGAGGAGGAGAGCTATCTCTCCAGTTCCAGTTAATCAACCCTCTCCTTCCTCTAAGCTTAATAAAACTAAGAAGAAATTGAACTTCAACAGTGAAACAGATAAGGCCAAAGAATCCCCAGTGAACAAAAGCATTATTAATCTTCCTTACATAGACTCAGACGATGAAGAGCACCAGATTGAAACAAGGCATGAGGATTCAGTTACCACAGGGCATGAAAATTCCATTTTTGTAGATATATTCATAGCAAGTTATGAAGACCTTCCATCACGTACACCTCACGAAGAACAAGAACCACAAATTGCAGATGCATCATCTAGCAAAAGCATGAAGCAAAGTAAATCAAAGGAAACCAAGAAGCTTAAGAAGAAGTTAGATGAACAAGAAGTGCTATAAAGGGTAATTAAAACAAGATATAAAACTCCGTCGAAAAACTTTGTAGAAAGAAACTCATCCTTGGAACATTGCAGCATTATGAAGGAATTTGATGATGTTTTTGCCTGGAAATACAGTGATCTGAAAACCTATCATCCTGATGTCATTCAACATAAGATTCCCCTTAAGAAAGACACCATCCCTTTCAAACAGAAGCTAAGACCTATCAATCCTCTCTTATTTCTTGTAATTGAAAAAGAAATCAAAAAGCTCCTTGATGCCAAAATCATAATCCCATTAAGATACTCCAAATGGATTGCAAACCTAGTAATAGTGAGAAAGAAAAATGGTGAGATCAGGTTATGTGTTGATTTTAGAAACTTAAATAAATGCTCCAAGAAAGACAACTATCCCCTACCCAAGATGGAACACTTGTTGCAAATAATTTCAAGGGCCACTGTCATGTCTTTCCTAGATGGCTTCTTAGGCTATAACCAGGTTTTTGTACACCCTGATGACCAAGAAAAAACTGCCTTTACTACTCCTTGGGGTACCTTCATGTACGCCAAGATGCCATTCGGGCTAATGAATGTCGGGGCCACTTTTCAAAGGCCCATGGACAGATCTTTCGTGGGAGAGAAGGACAAGTTTGTCCTCATATATCTTGATGATATCACAGTTTATTCTAGCACTCATGAAGAGCATTTGAAGCATATGAAAAGAGTATTTTTGAAATGCAAACAGTTCGGGATTTCGCTGAACCCCAAAAAGTCTCAATTTGCTCTCAAGAAGGGTAAGCTCCTAGGCCACATTGTTTCAGCAGAGGGAGTGAAAATTGATCCATCTCGAGTGGGATCAATTCAGAAGTTGTCCATACCAAGGTCAAAGAAGGATATCCAATCCCTACTCGGTAAGATAAAAAATTTTAGAAGGTTTATTCCTAATTTCACTGAGTTAGTGAAACATATAACCTCTATGCTAAAAAAGGGATCTAAGATAAAATGGATAGACAATGCAAGGAGTTCATTTCAGGATATCCAATAGGCTATCATGGAATCTCCCACTCTAATCAGTCTGAATTACACCAAGAATTTCTATATTTTCTCTTTTTCTTCCTATGACACAGTGGCAGTAGTCTTGTTACAAAAAGATGATGAAGGTCTTGATCACCTGATGGATTTCTTCAGCAAATCACTCGGGGATGTTGAACTAAGGTATGATCCTATAGAAAAACAAGATTATGCTCTCATTAAGTCATTAAAAGCTTTCAGAATTTATATCCTCCATGCAAAGGTTGTGGCCTATGTTCCTTCAGCCTCTGTGAAGGATGTCTTGACCCAACCTTATATTGATGGAAAGAGAGTTGAATGGATCACAAAGATGATTTAGTTTGACATAGAAGTGAAGCCCACTAAGCTTCTAAAGGGCCAAGGCCTTGCCAAGCTCATGACAGAAGAGAACTGTGATCTTTTGGACATAAATTTCAATGGGGAAAGTTCATCGAGTTTGCAGACAGGGGTAGCAGCACAACAGAAACATGACAGCCAGCAGGTGGCCGGGAATTTCTCTTCATGTGATTGGTATTCAAGTATTGTTCATTTTTTACAGAAGTTGGAGGTTTCTCCTGAACTTAGCATGACTCAAGCCCGAGCCCTTAAGCTCAGAGAAATTAAATTTGCATTAATGATAATCTTTTGTATTGGAAAGATCCTACTGGTTTACTACTAAGATGTTTAGACAAAGATGAGTCAACTGAAGTCATGCATCAGTTTCATTAAAATATTTGTGGAGGCCATCATTACTAGAAGACCACAGCTCATAAAATCCTAAGGGTTGGGTATTACTGACCTTTTCTTTTTTCAAATGTGTGTGCCTTTGTGAAATCTTGTGATAAGTGCCAAAGATTCACAGGAAAACAACAACTAAAATCTCTACCCCTAAGACCTATTGTAGTGAATGGTCCTTTTCAACAGTGGGGCTTAGATTTCATAGGCGAGATTAATCCTTCATCTAGTGGTCAGCATAAGTGGATCCTGGTAGCCACTAACTATTTTACCAAGTGGATAGAGGCAATCCCCACTAGAAATGCCACTCATCAGGTCGTCATGAAGTTTCTCTATGAAAACATTCTGATCAGATTTGGTTGCCCAAAAAGGCTAGTGACATATAATGCAGTAGCCTTCAAATATGATTCATTGGTTGACATGTGTAAGTCAATGGGCATTCAATTGGTACAGTCTACTTCCTACTACCCTCAAGGCAATGGTCTTGCTGAGTCGTCCAATAATAGTCTAGTCAAAATCATCAGAAAGTTGTTGGAGGACAATCAAAGGAGTTGGTATTCCAAACTAAAGTTTTCTCTTTTGGTAGATAGAGTGACTAACAAGAAATCCATAGGAACTTCTCCCTTCAAACTAGTTTATGGCACCGATGTCATTTTCCCCATTCAGCTAGTTCTACCAGTGGCTAAATTCTTTCAGGAGGAACAAACAGAATCAAATGATATGGTAAGAATAATGTTTGACTTGGTATAATTGTAGCAGGTCATAGAACAGCTAGTGGATAAATCAGAAGCTCATCAAAAGAGGATCAAGGATACTTTTGATAGAAAAGAAAAGGTGGACAACTTTCAGGTTGGTGACTGGGTTCTGAAATGGGATGCTCTCAGACAAGATAAAGGCGGGCATGACAAGTTTGATTCTTTGTGGACCGGTCCTTTCATCATAACTCAAGTAAAACACAACAACACCTTCATTATGCAAAGTCTGGAAGGTGAAGAAATGTTTGGTGGCCCAGTCAATGGGCGTTTTCTGAAAATCTATTTTATCTAAGGCTTCAAAGCCTTGTCATTGTAAATTTTATTTTCAGTTGTTTTTTTTTGTTTTTGCAAATTAACTCCATGCCCAATGGAAACACTAGTAGATAGGTTTGAATTTTCATTTTACAAGAAAGGATTGGTTCTTTGGTTATTGAAACCTCAAAGGCAGGCTTTCACCCCCAATAGGAGCCAGTGTTATCTCCTCAAATAAATCAATCGAGTTATGTCATTTCAGGTGATAGGATGCCTTTTAAAAAATACATTTTTAATTTTTTAAAGCTCATTTTTTAGAGCTCTATTCATGTAATAAAGTTAGAATAAACTTTTGTTTAGTTTTTATTTCATCTAATTCAAATCTCAGGTTTCAGTGGCATAGGAAAACATTTTGGTTGTTCATTAGCCACCAGAAGCCTTAGCTTTCAGTAGCTTAAACAAAGAAACTCAAGTCTATTTTAGTCATCGAAATCATAGGAGTGGAGTTAGCATGGCCTTTCACATGTTTAAATCATCGGGTTTGAAGTTCTATAATTTCAATTAGCCACCGAAAAGACAGGAGAACGAACCGTTCATGACCGGGAGTTGATCTTTGCATGATATAGCGAATCTTTTCGGATCATTGTTTCATCAAACTACATGGTTACGTACCTCTCAGTCATCAACCATGATTGTTTCAAATCAAAATATGCTCTTTCTCATCCCTTGTAATTAGTGCCAAGATATGATGCTCGCCTCATTTTTCTCGTCCCTGTCACAGCCGAGCCGAATCTCCCTAAGTTTATGTTGTGTAACTTTCCACCAAAATCTAATTTTTCAATCGCAGGTGTACAAGAGAATAGAAACAAATGAAGAAAGGAGGATCAACTCTAAGGAAAGATCTCGACGAAATCAGTTACTTGGAATCATACCCGGAGGTATGCCAATTCTTCAAGGACGCAGGTTGTTATATTTTTTGTAAAAAATTACAGAATTCTCACCAGCAGGTAGTAGAAGCCTTTGCCCTAAATTTCGATGGAAGGAAAGCAGTCATCGATTGATATGAATTCGAGGTGGACTAATCCCTCATAGCCGAGGTAACAGAGCTTCCCAAGACTGAAGAAAAATGGTTTAAAAACACTGTCACAAAAAATGTTGAATTCAGGTCTTACTTGAAACCAGAACGCAAGGATTTGATATGGAAGAAAGACATTCTTGTGTATTTCCTTGAAGAGAAATGACAACAAATACTAAAATCCATTATGGTCTATATAACTTGCAAAGGCAGATATAACAGGGTGATGAATTACCATTTCAAACTCATGAATTATTTTACTAGTAGAAACCCACTCAATCTGCCCTATTTTCTCCACAGAATCTTATCTAAGATGGCTCATCAGGTCAAGGCCAAGCCCAATGAAGTTGCAGGTAGACTATCCCACCATGGTCTAATTAAACTTTTGGTTTGTGAGTTGTTGCAGAGAAGAGGCAAAGAGTGTAATTACTTCTTGTTCTGGAATGATTTTCGGACTGATGTACAGCCAGAGGGTAAAAAGAGTCCTCATTCCAAGAAGTCTTCTACTCCCAGAAGTGGAAAGAGGAGGAGCAGAGTTATCTCTCCAGTTCCAATTAATCAACCCTCTCCTTCTGCTAAGCTTAATAAAACTAAGAAGAAATTGAACTTCAGCAGTGAAACAGATAAGGCCAAAGAATCCCCAGTGAACAAAAGCATTCTTAATCTTCCTTACACAAACTTGGAGGATGAAGAGCAGCAGATTGAAACAGCGCACGAGGATTCAGTTAGCATAGGGCATGAAAATTCCATTTTTGTAGATATATTCATAGCAAGTTATGAAGACCTTCCATCACATACACCTCAATAAGAACAAGAACCACAAATTGCATATGCCTCATCTAGCAAAAGAGTGAAGCAGAGTAAATCAAAGGAAATCAAGAAGTTTAAGAAGAAGTTAGTTGAACAAGAAGTGCTAGAAAGGGTAATTAAAACCAGAGATGAAACTCTGTCGAAAAACTTTGCAGAAAGAAACTCATCCTTGGAAATATTAGCTCATGAAAGCATAAAGGAAAAGAAAAAGAAGGACAAGATTGTAAAAGATTACAACATCTTATGGAGACTAGCTCAGGGCTTGAAGAAAAAGGTCAGGGCTTTGAGGAAGCAATCTATGTCTTCAAAACACCGGGCTCAAACACATGCTACTCTTGAAACCCTAGCAGAGGTGGCAGTTCAATGCAATGAACCAGAGGCAACTAGTAATCCTACAGTATTTGAGCAAGATGCAGAAGCCTTAAAAGATCATCCCTAAGGCGTTTTTGAGCTAAGACAAAAGGTATTTTTGAAATTTTGATAATTTCACTGAAACAGACCTTTCGGTGGCTTAGGAGAACATTTCAAATGTTCATTAGCCACCGAAAACAGAGCTTTCGGTAGCTAATTGGTTCGAATTATGTCTACTCTAGCTATCGAAATCACTACTAAGGAAGAAAGTTAATATTTTTGCACAGATCGAAGTTTTCCTTGTCCAAAAGCCTTAGGAATGGTTCCAATCGATGGACAATAATTAATGACATCCTTATCGAGAGTTTTTTATTTATTTTGGAGATGCTCTACAAGACATAAAGGTCAAATTCTGTTAGCTATTTTTAGTGATATAAAGTTGTTTGGCTATCAGCAGGTGTCATTTTCGACTCTTCTCATATCATATACAATCCAGCAGCATCAGAAGGCTCACTACACCTGCCAAATAATCCGAAGGACATAAAGATCATTCAAGGATATGAATTGACCTAGTTTATAGGATATTTGCCTAATTTCTTGGGTCAGTTATTGATTCTCTATTTTAGGCAAAATTCGATCCAATATTCTAGGATTTTGAAACTGTTTGTAAAGGCTCTAAATCCCAAAACATTTGATGAACAAAGGGTTTGATTTTGAGTTATGTAATCCATTGTTATTGTGATAAAGACACTTTCTTTAATATATTAAGCCCGCAAGCTTCTTTCATTGTTATTATCGAACTCTCTTTATCTTTTTCTATGCCTATGAGTTGAAATCATTTCTTTGTCTATGTTTAAAGGTCCCATGGTAACTGTCATCTTACCTTTGATTGTTAAGGAAGAATCATAAGCATCATTTGCTAGTTTGTTGACCCATCATATATATTTTTATGTATGTTTTGGTTAATTGATTGGTTTTCTTATCCATTTGATCTACAAACCTATCTGATAATAACTCTTGAAGGCCTTCTACTGCATGAATATAGCTAGACTGTCTTGAAGATACAATCTAGTGATTTAGATATTCATCTTGATCCAAACTCACACCCATTATTGAGAAAATAATTACAAAAAGGTTAAGTTACCAGACATCTCTGAGATACAGCCTAGGAGAGTTTCCTGGAGTGATAACAAATTAGCGTCGTTGTAATCATCCAACTTTGATCCAACTTTGGAGACGAAAAGATCCAACTTTGATGATAGACAAAGTCTGGACACATTTTCAGTTGTAATCATCTATCTGGCGACTCCATTGGAACGAAGTGGCTCCGAGAAGGGCTCATACCAGAGAAAAACAAGAAAGACCACTGGAAACACTGGTTCCAGACACTGAGAATATCATCAGAAGTGGAAAATCATTGCAAAGACAAAATTCCAGATATGCAAGAGCATCTAAACCAGGTATTTAAAGAAACACTTCTTCATTTGTATCTAGAGAACCTTTTGTCGAATCCACTTCTGCTGAAACTTCTAGTTCTCAGAAAATTGTAATTGTGTCAAAAATATTGAAGGGTGATGAGCCTTCAATTTCTTCTGATAATATAGATTCTGTTTCTGATAATGTTAGTATATCCAACTTAGGTGTAACACCCTGTTTCCCCCAGTTTGTAAAAATAACTAGACTGGCCCAGAACTATGGCAAACTTAGAAATGTGAATATGTGATGTGAATGGACCTTGTGGAAAAGGTCGATGAATGTGAATAACATTATGAATTTATATTGCACGACTGCTGAGAGGGGATGTGCTGAAAAAGAGACCACGATGGATGTAGAAAGGCGGTGGAAGGCACCTGGAAAGGTGGCGTTAACTTCCACTGAGAATCAATACCGTATTTGGACTCCACTGGTCCGGAGAACCAAAAGTGGCTTGCTGACCCCGAATTAAATGTCTCACAGGCTGGTAGGTAGATGGCTCCTTGGGAGTTAATTATGGATGGGGAGGTGAACCGCCCATCCCTAGAGCCGTCAGGCCTGACCGACGCGAGGGAAATTGGGCCACACGCAACCTCGCAAGAGGATAAGGCGTGGGGGAGAAGAGATTGGGGGGGACGGTGTGAGGGGAAAAAGAGAACTCTGGCGATATGCAGAGTGGGTGATAGCAGAGAGGGAGGAGAGTAACCTTCGCTCCTGGTCACTGGAAAACAGAGACACAGTCTCACAGCATCGTGGTCTCATCTCGGGGGTGGCTAGTGGTAAATCTATTGGGAGTCACTGAGCCTACGGTTGGGTGAAAACAAGCACCCCTCTTAGCAGTTGCATAACCCCTGGTGTTACTTTCTGATAAGTGTTTTTCCTTTGACATCTTGAAATATATGTATGTTGACATTTATGATCATAAACTGTGAAATTGTGAATGACTTCATTATAAGAATTTATGTTTGGTGTCTTGATCAGTAATGGTAGTTGTATGTTTATATGGAAAGACTACGTGTGGCTTATGCTCTCTTAAATTGTTATTTATATGCATGCTGATCTAATTCAGACTTCACTCCTGGTTCTTGGGAGAGAGAGAGAGATACCCTTAACTGCCTCAGATAGTTCCCTGGGTAAACCTCCCCATAGAGATACCCTTCTCGAAAAGCCATCAAGAACCTGGAAAAAAGATGTGAAGGCGCAAGGCCTTAAGAAATACCTGATAAATATCGAATCGATGGACGAGATCCCATCGGGAGATCGGTGGTCACTCACGACCATTAGATAAGAGGAATAAGCTGGAAAGTTAAGTGCCTTAACCTTGATAGGTGGTGATCGATGGACGAGATTCTGTCGGGAAATCTGTGGTCACTCATGACCGTTAGATTTGGTAGGAGAAAGTAGGATGTTAAGTGCCATACCCCTATGACCTTCTATGTCTTCATGGGTAGCGAAGAGATCAGGATCATAGATCCCCAAGGTCCATGAGAACATCTGGGTCGTTGAATTTTCCCCGTCCGGGAAGTCATGGGAGAATGCACAAGTTAGGAACCTGTCTGAACCGTGAGATCTCAGCTGGAAAACCCGACAGTCGTTGGATATGTGAGGAGATACCCGAGGGTTAAACCCCCAGTGAATAAGGGAGAAATCCCTGAAATGGATTTGGGTTTCCCAATTAAAGGAGGCCATGTGTCGTAAGATTTCCCATTTTGGGAAATCGGGAGTCGAGAACTCGGGAGTTCTAGTGATGAGAGATCGGGACTTTCCATTGTGGAAACCCCGAGATAAGATCTAGACCGTCTGAATTAAGGAGGCCATGTGTCGTGAGATTTCCCATTTCGGGAAATCGGGAATCGCGAACTCGGGAGTCTTGGTGACGAGAGATCGGGACTTTCCATGGTGGAAACCCTGAGACAGATCTGGACCGTCCGATTTAAGGAGGCTACGTGTCGAGAGATTAACCGCATTGGGAAACCGGGGATTGGGAATTCGGGAGTCCCGTGGTCGAGAGTTCGGACTCTCGTGATGACAAATCCCGATGAAAGGACGAGATTCTTTCGGAGGATCTCAGGGTCTATAATGACCGTCAGATGTGTGGAAGAGACGTCAACTTTAAGCCAGGGCACGAGTGCACCTTAGGTTAAGTAGCGAGCAGATCTGGACGGCCAAAGTCCACCAGCCTAGATCTACGGTTGAGGCTTCATTCCGGAGCCCCATTTTTGTTCTGTCTTTAGCGGTGGGGGGGGGGTCCGGAATAAAACGTGCAACTCTTGAACAATCAGGATTTATTCGCCTTGATCAATTGTGCTCAAGCGAATTCCGGACCCCCCTTGCCATTTTGCCTTTAATGGGGGGGGGGTCCAGAATGGTGTGGCGTGTGAAGTGGGACCCGTCTCCTGTCACGTCGCCCACCGTGTCGTGCTTCCCTCTTGCCACCTATACTCCACTCAACCGCGCGACAGGGCCCATTCCTATTGGCCATTCGCTAACCCTATTGGGATTCGTCCCTATTGGCCAGTCGCTAGCCCTGTTGGGGTTCGGCATTTGTAGAGTCGAACGATTCGACATCACTGTAGCATCGAGGCGCAAAATACAAAGAGTCACCACAATTATTTGACCTATGATCATGACCCGTGATCACATGGGAATGGAGAGAGAGAAAAAGAGCTAGCTTGTGCTAGGCCTCCGTAGGTAATTCGGGGAATTTGATTCTGCAGAAATCAACGAAAACCTTGATTATGGTAGTGGGTGTGTGACAAAGTGGTATCAAATCATGGTGACAACACTCGGCTTGATTGGGCTCATGAACAAGTTGCGCATAAGCTCCATTCAAAGCACTCCTACGAGGAGTAACCCCCTAACTTAACTCTCTTATCCAGGATCAAAACTTGGAAACGCGAACTCGACTGTGTATGCATGTGAAAGAGTTATGAATTTATGCACAGGTTCTAAAATGTATCTAACTCTTGACTAATAACCAACGTTTGTCTTTTCACCCAAGTGGACGATCAGCCATGGGAATTTACAGACGCAGAGATTGGTGACCCACCAAGAGGTGGGAGAAGGCTCCCACAATAGAGATGAAGAGTCTGACGAAAGAAGAGCAATAGGAACCCCTCCAGATCTAGCCGAGACTATGAGGAGTCTCATGGTTGAATTGCAAAGATGCAAGGCCGACAATGAAAGGATGATGAAAGAACAAGAAAAGCAAACTGAAATTAATGCAGTTTTACTGCAGAGCTTATCCGACCTACAGCGACAAATGCATCATGAACCCGAGATGCAGAAACATGGTCGTATCAGTGGCCATACTGAGAGGAGCACCTCAAGGAAGGTCCACCCCAGAGGTAAAGGATCAGTGCCAGACGATTCCTCTGAGAAGGAAGCTGGCGATTCAGAAAGATCTTCCAGCAACAGGACCAATTCCTATTCTCGAAGAAAATAGAAGAAGCAAAAGACTTCCAAGGGTCATAAATTTGAGGAATCAAGAAATGCCAAACCTCCCTCCTTTGACGGTGAGATAAATAAGGGAGAGGAAGCCGAGGCCTGGCTACTTGGACTGAAGAAATATTTTAGAGTCCATGATTTTTCAGAGAATTTGAAGGCTCGAGTGGCCACTTTCAATCTGAACAGAAAAGCTTCCATCTGGTGGGAAGATATTAAGAATATGAAAGGGGTCTGCGAGGAGGACCTGTCCTGGAAATAGTTTGAGAAGTACTTCTGGAAGAAGTATTTGTCGGAAAAATATTTCGACGAGAAGGCTAAAGAGTTTTATGAACTCAAACTGGGGCAACTCACTATAGAGGAATATGTCAACAAATTCCTTGACTTATTGAGATATGTACCCTACATCAAGGCAGAGAAGGCGAAGGTGAAACGCTTCATCAGTGGGCTACCCAAGGAATAGCGGAACCGAATTGAATTTGACGAGCCAAATACCTTAGAAGACACTATTTGAAAGGCAACATATTGTCATGAATAATATGGACATTGGGCAGAGTCTCGTGGAGACTGGAAAAAGAAGAGTGGTTCGAGATTTCAGAAAAAGGGGATCAAATCCTCAGGATTTAAGAACTACAAGAAGAACCCCAGAATGAACTTTCCAGCCCGGAGTGTACTCCAGCAAAACTTTCCCTCATCAGACGGAAATAAAACTTCTGGACCTATACCAGTGAAGACTGATAACCCAAAGAGAGAACCTCTGAAATGTTGGGGTTGCAGAGAAGAGCAGCTCCTGAGAGATTGTCCACGCCGACAACAGAACAGTCAGAAATTTTATAACATTCAGGAAGCTACCACAGTCAATGATGTGGCAGGGAGTGTGCCGAAGATTTATGCAGCCTTGGATAATAACCAAGCTGACCACCAAGCTTCAGTGGTGGAAATAGAAGGTATGATTTTCAACCATCTGGTGTCTTTTTTGATTGACCCTGGTTCAAATTTGAGTTATATATCCCCTAGAGATGTTGATAAGTGTAAGCTATAGCCACGAAAACAAACCAAGCCATGGTTGGTACAGTTAGCCACTGGCACCAAAAGAAGGGTAGCAGAGGTCATACCAGCCTGCCAATTAATGTTGGGTGAATTCCCCACCCAAGAAACCCTTAACATATTACCCCTGGGATCATACGATCTGTTGATAGGTATGGACTGGTTGGCCACCCATAAAGCCAGACTAGACTGTTACCACAAAACCGTAGAATGTGTGAGCAAAGAAGGAAAAAGGATAACCCTCCAAGGGATCCGAAAACTGGTCTCGGTGAGGCAAATATCAGCCCTGCAAATGAGAAATTATTGCCAAAAAGGGTGTCCCCTATATGCAATACAGGTGTTGAAAACAATCGAGGATGATAAACCAAGCCCTGATGATCACCCTATCCTGAGAGAATACAGAGATGTGTTTCCGGAAGAGGTACTGGGTCTACCTTCGAGAAGAGACATTGAATTCTCGATAGAGCTCGCACCAAGAGTAGTGTTGATGTCTAGGACACCCTACCGGATGATCACACCTGAGTTAGTGGAACTCCAATTGCAATTGAAAGAAATGATGGATAAGGGTTATATTC
>ML777559.1:783738-810863 GCA_009831015.1 Picea engelmannii | reverse complement strand
AACTATGTGACTCATGATCTAGAACTGGCTACCATAGTGCATGCCTTGAAAATGTGGAGGCATTACCTCTTGGGAAGAAAATTTGTACTTATGACAGATCACTGTGGATTGCGGTATTTGTTTGACCAACCAAAGCTCAATGCTAGACATGCTAGATGGATGGCCCTCCTTAGCGAATTTGATTTTGAAATCAAATACATTAAAGGGAAATAAAATAGGGTGGCCGATGCCCTTAGCAGAAGCATGAAAACAATTCACCTGGCAGCGGTGAGTACCTGTGAGACAGATGTCAA
The DNA here is from genome assembly GCA_009831015.1 of Picea engelmannii. Taxonomy (NCBI): domain Eukaryota; kingdom Viridiplantae; phylum Streptophyta; class Pinopsida; order Pinales; family Pinaceae; genus Picea; species Picea engelmannii. The sequence goes on along the minus strand of ML777559.1, from coordinate 810,570 downwards.
GAACAGAGTCAGTAATGCACAGGAGATAGATCCCTTAGTTCAGACTGTGACCCTATACCTACAGCAAGAACCCGCTAGAGTAAAATATGAAGGCTACCAGATGACCGAAGGAGGTCTGCTCAATTACAAATATAGACTGTGCATTCCAAATTGTGATGACTTGAAGAGGTTCATTATGGATGAACTACATAAAAGACCATATATTGGTCACCCAGGATACCAGAAAATGATCACTGCCACCCGGAAACAATTTTATTGGCATGGATTGAAGAAAGACACAGCCAAATATTTGGCCCAATGCATAGAGTGCCAACGGGTTAAAGAAGAACATCGACACCCAGCAGGACTATTACACCCTTTACCCATCCCAGAATGGAAATGGGAAACCATCTCCATGGATTTTATCACTGGATTTCCAACTTCAACCAAACAAAATGACGCCATTATGGTAGTGGTGGATAAACTGATCAAGTCTGCTCATTTAATCCTCATCAAATCAACCTGAAAGGTGATAGATATCGCCCAGGTATTCATGAAAGAGGTGTTCAAACTGCACGGTATGCCAAAAGAGATAGTGTCTGACAGAGAAACCAAATTTACTTCCAATTTTTGGAAATCACTGATGGCTGGTTTAGAGACCAAATTGTTGTTTAGCACCGCCTATCACCCTCAAACCGACGGACAGACAGAAAGAGTGAATTGAATATTAGAGGATATGTTAAGGATGCATGTAATGCATCAACCCAGGAAGTGGGAAGACTACCTGCCATTGGTAGAATTCGCCAACAACAACGGCTACCAAACATCTTTAAAGATGAGTCCCTTCGAGATCCTCTATGGTAGGTCGTGTAATACTCCAGTCAGCTGGAGTAATCCTGTAAATAGGATTTCTTTTGGACCCGACATGTTGAAAGAAATGGAACAGCAAGTGACTCAGATAAAACAAAATCTGACGGTCGCTCAGAACCGACAGAAAAGTTATGCCGACCAAAAGAGAACTCCAAGAGAGTTCAAAATGGGAGACCATGTATATCTCAGAATTAAGCCCAGAAGGAGTTCCCTGAGAATGGGATCTTGTGCCAAGTTGGAACCCCGGTATTGTGTACCCTTTGAGGTTCTATATAGAGTGGGCCTGTAGCCTATCGGCTAGCACTTCCTCCCACAGTAAAATTACATAATGTTTTCCATGTTTCATTATTGAAGATATATGTACATGATGCTAATCATATAATTGACTAGTATGTGATCCAGGTGGAACCGGAGGGAGAATTTCTACCAAAACCCCAATGCATATTAGACCGAATGGAAACCCCGCTCCGGAACTGAACCACTGCACAGGTAAAGGTGCAGTGGAGACATTTTGGCCCAAATGAGGTTATTTGGGAAATGGAGGATGCCATGAGACAAGCATATCCGATTTTGTTTACTTCTGTACATGCAATTCATGTTAAAATATAAGAACATCGAGGACGATGTTCCTTTAAGGGGGAGGGAATTGTAACACCCTGTTTCCCCCTGTTTGTAAAAATAACTAGACTAGCCCAGAACTGTGGCAAACTCAGAAATGTGAATATGTGATGTGAATGGACCTTGTGGAAAAGGTTGATGAATGTGAATAACATTATGAATTTATATTGTAGGACTGTTGAGAGGGGATGTGCTGAAAAAGAGACCACAATGGTTGTAGAAAGGCGGTGGAAGGCACCTGGAAATGTAGCATTAACTTCCACCGAGAATCAATACCGTATTTGGACTCCACTGGCCCGGAGAACCAAAAGCGGCTCGCTGACCCCAAATTAAATGTCTCATAGGCTGGTAGGCATATGGCTCCTCAAGAGTTAATGAGGGATGGGGAGGTGAACTGCCCATCCGTAGAGCCGTCGGGCCTGACTGGCGCAAGGGAAATCGCACCACACGCAACCTCGCAAGAGGATAAGGCGTGGGGGAGAAGCGATTGGGGGGGACGACGCGAGGGGAAAAAGAGAACTCTGGCGATATGCAGAGTGGGTGATAGCAGAGAGGGAGGAGAGTAACCTTTTCTCCTGGTCACTGGCAAACAGAGACGCAATCTCACAACATCGTGGTCTCAGCTCAGGGGTGGCTAGTGGTAAATCTGCTAGGAGTCGCTGAGCCTACGGTTGGGTGGAAACGAGCACCCCTCTCAACAGTTGCATAACCCCTGGTGTTACTTTCTAATAAGTGTTTTGACTTTGACATCTTGAAATATATGTATGTTGACATTTATGATCATAAGCTGTGAAATCGTGAATGACTTCATTATAAGAATGTTTGTTTGGTGTCTTGATCAGTAATGGTAGTTGTATGTTTATATGGAAAGACTATGTGTGGCTTATGCTCTCTTAAATTGTTATTTATATGCATGCTGATCTAATTCAGACTTCACACCTGGTTCTCAGGAGAGAGAGAGATACCCTTAACTGCCTCAAATAGTTCCCTGCGTAAACCTCCCCATAGAGATACCCTTCTCGAAAAGCCATCAAGAACCTAGACAAAGGACGTGAAGGTGCAAGGCCTTAAGAAATCCCTGATAAGTATAGAATCGATGGACGAGATCCCATCGGGAGATCGGTGGTCACTCACGACCATCAGATAAGAGGAAGAAACTGGAAAGTTAAGTTCCTTAACCTTGATAGGTGGTGATCGACGGACGAGATTCCATCGAGAAATTTGTGGTCACTCATGACCATTAGATTTGGTAGGAGAAAGTAGGATGTTAAGTGCCATACCCCTGTGACCTTTTGTGTCTTTGTGGGTAGCGAAGAGATCGAGATCGTAGATCCCCAAGGTCCATGAGAACATCTGAGTCGTTAAATTTTCCCCGTCCGGGAAGTCGTGGGAGAATGCACAAGTTAGGAACCTGTCTGAACCGTCAGAGCTCGGCTAGAAAACCCGACATCCGTTGGATCTGTCAGGAGATAACTGAGGGTTAAACCCCCAGTGAATAAGGGAAAAAGCCCCGAAATGGATTTGGGTCGCCCGATTAAAGGAGGCCACGTGTCGTAAGATTTCCCATTTCGGGAAATCAAGATTCGAGAACTCAGGATTTTTGGTGATGAGAGATCGGGACTTTCCATTGTGGAAACCTCGAGATAAGATCTGGACCGTCCGACTTAAGGAGGCCACGTGTCATTATATTTCCCATTTCAGGAAATCAGGAATCGCGAACTCGGGAGTCTTGGTGATGAGAGATTGGGACTTTCCATGGTGGAAACCCCGAGACAGATATGGACCATGCGATTTAAGGAGGCTACGTGTCGAGAGATTAACTGCATCAGGAAACCGGGGATCAATAATTCGGGAGACCCGTGGTCGAGAGTTCGGACTCTCGTGATGACAAATCCCGATGAATGGATGAGATTCTTTCGGAGAATCTCAGGGTCTATAATGACCGTCAGATGTGGGGAAGAGACGTCGACTTTAATCCGAGATGTGAGTGCACCTTAGGGTAAGTAGCAAGCATATCTGGATGGCCAAAGTCCACCCACCCAGATCTGCAGCTGAGGCTTCATTCCGGAGCCCCCTTGTTGTTCTGTTTTTAGCGGTGGGGGGGGGGGGGTCCGGAATCGAATGTGCAACTTTTGATCGGTCAGGATTTATTCGCCTTGATCAACGGTGCTCAGGCGAATTCTGGACCCCCCTTGCCATTCTTCCTTTAATGGGGGGGGAGGAATGGTGTGGTGTGTGAAGTGAGACCCATCTCCTATCACGTCACCCAATGTGTCATGCTTCCCTCTTGCCACCTATACTCCACTCAACCGCGTGACAGGTCCCGTTCCTATTGGCCATTCGCTAACCCTGTTGGGATTCGTCCCTATTGGCCAGTCGCTAGCCCTGTCGGGGTTCGGCGGTTGATGAGTCGAACGATTCGACATCACTATAGCGTCAAGGCACAAAATACAAGGAGGTACCATGATTATTTTGCCTATGATCATGACCCACGATCACATGGGAATGGAGAGAGAAAGAAAGATCTAGCTTGCACTAGGCCTCCGTAGGTAATTCGGGGGCTCTAATTCTGCAAAAATCAACAAAAACCATGATTATGGTAGTGGGTGTGTGACATTAGGAGAAGAAGTTGTAGAATCTATCCAAGAAGAGGACTCTTCCTCTTCCTTGAATTCTTCACAAACTGAGCCTGTAGAAAGTTTTTTCCATACTCATACCAGTCTGCTCGTTCTTGAAGATATTTTACAAGATATTTCCTCTAAGGGTGAAGAAAACTTGGCCTTGCTGCTTGGTCAGTTTTACAGAGCTTCTTATTTCCTACCCTATTCAAAAAACACTTTCCAGGGTATTCATCCTACCAATGCTTCCACTGCATTCCTCAGCGAAGTAATACCACCATTTTCCATAGTCCCACCTATCCCATCTCAGTCGTCATCTACAGAAAGTTCTTCCTCTGCATCAACCCCCAAGATTTCCATGGCTGCCCCTTTGATAAAAATGGAACACATCTTAGCCAATAGGTATGCTCCTCTTATTTTTCCCAATCCCTTATCAACCATGCCAATAGGAGATTATCAAAAATATATGCCAAAGTTTACTGGATCTGGGGATTATATTGTTGAAGAACATATAGAGGATTTATATGCTTATGCTGAGAATATTAACATTTTAGAGGAAGATGTTTGGACCAGAATTTTTGTGCAGAGCTTGGATGGTCAAGCCAGGAAGTGGTTCAAGGAACTGCCAGCAAATTCAGTGGCAGGCATTGAGCAGTTAGATGAAGTGTTTTTGAAACATTGGGGAGAAAGAAGAGACCTCTTGTATTATATTACTGAATTTGGAAATCTAAGAAAAGAAAATGGGGAGTATGTGTCAAACTTCACCAAAAGATTCAATAAGATGTTTGGCAAGATCCCTGCAGAGATAAAGCCAATTGATGCATCAACAAAGATTACTTACTCTTCTGCCTTAGATCCAGAATTTTGCTTAATCCTTAGAGAAAGAAGGTCAGCCACACTCTCTTTAATGCAAGATGATGCTCTTGAGGTTGAATCTAACATTATGGCATCTTATAAACTTAAAGGAAAATTTGAGAGAAAGAAGTCATCTGTTGATCCTCCTTCTTCTTCAAATAACAAAATGGAAAATATGGCCAAGATGTTTGACAGCTTGACCTCAGAGATGTCAAAACCGAAAATTCAGAGTTAGCAGCCAGCAAGAAGTAAAGAGCCTAATGCCTATGCTCCCGGGAATCCCAATGCATTCCCTTACAAAAGAAACAACCAGCAGGTCCAGATCCTTTAGAGAGACAAGAATGCAGCTGAAGACCAAAGGATCAGAGCCCCATTCCAAAATGCAGTGCTAGAAGAAGAGCAGGATCTATCTCATGATGAAGTTGAAGAAGAAGACGACAACAATTGTTTTGGGGATGATACCGATTCCTCCTTCTTGACACAAATAGATTATGAGGAGGCCCAGATGAATGAGCAGATTAATGAGGCAAACATTGAAGAATATTTTTATCAGACAGATGATCAGCCAGGTTATAATTTAAGATCTAAGACTGCCGCTCCAAAGCCATTGCTTACTACCCCCGTAAAAAAGAAAGATGATGTTGCCAAGAAGCTTGTTGCTTCTGCAAAGTAGACCTCCACTTCTGCAAAACAACAGCAAAAGAAATTGCAGCCCCTAGCTAAAGAATAGGTGTCCCTCAGAGCTCCTTCTAATGAGGTAAAACCTTCCGATAAAATATCATATTCATTTAATTTCAAATCAGAAATTCAAAAGGTAAAAATACCTATGTCATTGACTGAACTTATAAAGAATGACATATTCAAGTTTGCTATCCTAAATTCCCTTCAATCATAGACTTCCCCAGTTGTTGATTATGTAAAACTTCAAGATGAAAAGCCCACAGTGACTATAGGACCTATGGTAGAGGACCGAGATGACTCTTGTCCAACCTTCTACATATCCCTGAATATCCATGACAAGATCCTTCACAACTGCTTGCTTGACTCAGGAGCATCACACAATCTTATGCCTAAAGAAGTGATGGATGAACTTGGGCTTGACATAAAAAAACCTTACCATGATCTCTTCTCTTTCGACTCTAGGAAAGTTAGATGCCTCGGCCTCATAAAATATCTTGTCATAAACCTTGCCCAGTTGCCAATGAGAAGCATGGTAATGGATGTTGTAGTGGCTGATATCCCCAAGTTCGGCCTCCTCTTGTCACGTTCATGGAGAAAAAGTCTAGGAGGTACCTTGCAGATGGATCTTTTGTATGCCATAGTCTAGGTGTTTGGAGGAGAGCTAAAGAGACTTTATAGAGAAAATCATCTTGCCTACATCATTAGTGATGGGAATAATTCTGTAAACCATCACATTTATGCATTAGACACAGACTTTGGGGCATGCATTCTGCAAATAGATGATTCTCAGCCAGCTCCTTTGCAGCTCACAAAGCCTACTTATCATCAGACTGATGGAGAGAGTACTCCCATGTGGACCATGTTCTTTGATGGTGCCAGTACCAAAGACTCAGCAGGTGCAAGTGTATTTTTGATTTTTCCTTCAAAAGAGGCTATTCATTTGTCTTTTAAACTTGATTTCAAAACTACTAACAATATAGCAGAGTATGAGGCTTGGTTGTTGGTATTAAATTCTTCCAAGGAGATGGGAATCAAAGGACTAAAGGTGTTTGGAGATGTGGATCTCATCATACAGCAAGTGAATAGTACTTTCCAAGAAAAGCATGTCATGTTGAAAGCCTACAGGGATGAGGTATGGAAAATCAGGGACTCTTTTTCCATTTTTGATATTTCATATATACCTAGAGCTATGAATCACCTTGTTGATTCCCTTGTTGTCTCAGCCAATATGTTCATTCCTCCCATGCCTCCTAGACTGAATTATGAAATCCAAGTCAAATATAGACTGTCCCTGCCCGACAATATCAAATATTGGAAAGTCTTTGAAGATGATGATGAGCTTAGTAGATTTCTCTAGGTGGTAGATGAATTTTTTGATATGCATATTGACCAGGAAAATCAAAATTTAGAGGAATCCAAAAATCCTAAGATAAAAAGAAAAATGGGTCAACATGATATTGTTCAGCTGCCCAACAATTATATACCTCGGGGTTTGGTGCCTCTTGAGAAGATTTTCGACTAAAACGATGTCCCCTACAAACCTGATAAGAAGGAGAAGGATCCTGATGTCCATGAGCACAATATAGGAAGCCAAAGTCATCCTAAATTTATAAATCTATCCACTGAATTAACTGTTGACCAGAGGTTAGAATATTGCAGCATAATGAGGGAATTTGATGATGTTTTTGACTGGAAATACAATGATATGAAAACCTATAATCATGATGTCATTCAACATAAGATTCCCCTTGATAAAGACACCATCCCTTTCAAACAGAAGCTGAGACCTATCAGTCCTCTCTTATTTCTTGTAATTGAAAAAGAAATCAAAAAGCTCCTTGATGCCAAAATCATAATCCCATTAAGATACTCCAAATGGATTGCAAACCTAGTAATAGTGAGGAAGAAAAATGGTGAGATCAGGTTATGTGTTGATTTTAGAAACTTAAATAAATGCTCCAAGAAAGACAACTATCCCCTACCCAAGATGGAACACTTGCTGCAAATAATTTCAGGGGCCACTGTCATGTCTTTCCTAGATGGCTTCTTAGGCTATAACCAGGTTTCTGTACACCTTGATGACCAAGAAAAAACTGCCTTTACTACTCCTTGGGGTACCTTCATGTATGCCAAGATGCCATTCGGGCTAATGAATGTCGGGGCCACTTTTCAAAGGGCCATGGACATATCTTTCATGGGAGAGAAGGACAAGTTTGTTCTCATATATCTTGATGATATCAAAGTTTATTATAGCACTCATGAAGAGCATTTGAAGCATATGAAAAGAGTATTTTTGAAATGCAAACAGTTCGGGATTTCGTTGAACCCCAAAAAGTCTCAATTTGCTCTCAAGAAGGGTAAGCTCCTAGGCCACATTGTTTCAGCAGAGGGAGTGAAAATTGATCCATCTCGGGTGGAAGCAATTCAGAAGTTGTCCATACCAAGGTCAAAGAAGGATATCCAATCCCTACTCGGTAAGATAATTTTTTTCAGAAGGTTTATTCCTAATTTCGCTGAGTTAGTGACACATATAACCTCTATGCTAAAAAAGGGATCTGAGATAAAATGGACAGACAATGCAAGAAGTTCATTTCAGGATATCAAATAGGCTATCATGGAATCTCCCACTCTAATCAGTCTGAATTACACCAAGAATTTCTATATTTTCTCTTTTTCTTCCTATGACACAGTGGCAATAGTCTTGTTACAAAAAGATGATGAAGGTCTTGATCACCCGATGGCTTTCTTCAGCAAATCACTCGAGGATGTTGAACTAAGGTATGATCCTATAGAAAAAAAAAATTATGCTCTCATTAAGTCATTAAAATCTTTCATAATTTATATCCTCCATGCAAAGGTTGTGGCCTATGTTCCTTCAGCCTCTGTGAAGGATGTCTTGACCCAGCCTGATATTGATGGAAAGAGAGTTGAATGGATCACAAAGCTGATTGAGTTTGACATAGAACTGAATTCCACTAAGTTGGTAAAAGGCCAAAGCCTTGCCAAGCTCATGACATAAGAGAACTGTGATCTTTTGGACATAAATTTCATTAGGGAAAGTTCAGCAAGTTTGCAGACAGGGGTAGCAGCACAAGAGAAACATGACAGCCAGCAGGTGGCCGAGAATTTGTCTTCATGTGAGTGGTATTCAGGTATTGTTCATTTTTTATAGAAGTTAGAGGTTTCTCTTGAACTTAGCATGACTCAAGCCCGAGCCCTTAAGCTCAGAGCAATTAAATTTTTCATTAATGATAATCTTTTGTATTGGAAAGATCCTACTGGTTTACTACTGAGATGTTTAGACAAAGATGAGTCAATTGAAGTCATGCATCAGTTTCATTCAAATATTTGTGGAGGCCATCATTACAGGAAGACCACAGCTCATAAAATCCTAAGGGTTGGGTATTACTGTCCTTTTATTTTTTCAAATGTGTGTGCCTTTGTGAAATCTTGTGATAAGTGCCAAAGATTCACAGGAAAACAACAACTAAAATCTCTACCCCTAAGACCTATTGTAGTGAATGGTCCTTTTCAGCAGTGGGGCTTAGATTTCATAGGCGAGATTAATCCTTCATCTAGTGGTCAGCATAAGTGGATCCTGGTAGCCACTGACTATTTTACCAAGTGGATAGAGGCAATCCCCACTAGAAATGCCACTCATCAGGTCGTCATGAAGTTTCTCTATGAAAACATTCTGATCAGATTTGGTTGCCCAAAAAGGATAGTGACATATAATGCAGTAGCCTTAAAAGATGATGCATTGGTTGACATGTGTAATTCAATGGGCATTCAATTGGTACAGTCTACTTCCTACTACCCTCAAGGCAATGGTCTTGTCGAGTCATCCAATAAGAGTCTAGTCAGAATAATCAAAAAGTTGTTGGAGGACAATCAAAGGAGCTGGGATTCCAAACTAAAGTTTTCTCTTTGGGTAGATAGAGTGACTAACAAGAAATCCATAGGAACTTCTCCCTTCGAACTATTTTATGGCACCGATGCCATTTTCCCCATTCAGCTAGTTCTACCAGTGGCTAAATTCTTTCAGGAGTAACAAAGAGAATCAAATGATATGGTAAGAAGAATGTTTGACTTGGTAGAATTGCAGCAGGTCAGAGAATAGCTAGTGGATAAATCATAAGCTCATCAAAAGAGGATCAAGGATACTTTTGATAGAAAAGAAAAGGTGGACAACTTTTAGGTTGGTGACTGGGTTCTAAAATGGGATGCTCTCAGACAAGATAAAGGCAAGCATGACAAGTTTGATTCTTTGTGGACCGGTCCTTTCATGATAACTCAAGTACAACACAACAACACCTTCATTCTGCAAAGTCTGAAAGGTGAAGAAATTTTTGGTGGCCCAGTCAATGGGCATTTTCTGAAAATCTATTTTATCTAAGGCTTCAAAGCCTTGTCATTGTAAATTGTATTTTCAGTTTTTTTTTTTTGTTTTTGCAAATTAACTCCATGCCCAATGGAAACACTAGTAGATAGGTTTGAATTTTCATTTTAGAAGAAATTCATTGGTTCTATGGTTCTTGAAACCTCACAGGAAGGCTTTCACCCCCAATAGGAGCCAGTTTTATCTCCTCAAATAAATCAATCGAGTTATGTCATTTTAGGTGATAGGATGCCTTTTAAAAAATAGATTTTTAATTTTTTAGAGCTCATTTTTTAGAGCTCTATGCATGTAATAAAGTTAGAATAAAATTTTGTTTAGTTTTTATTTCATCTAATTCAAATCTCAGGTTTCGGTGGCTTAGGCAAACATTTTGGTTGTTCATTAGCCATCGGAAGCCTTAGCTTTCAGTAGCTTAAACAAAGAAACTTGAGGCTATTTTAGCCATCAAAATCACAGGAGCGGAGTTATCACGGCCTTTCACACATTTAAATCATCGGGTTTGATGTTCTATAATTGCAATTAGCCACCGAAAAGACAGGAGAATGAACCGTTCATGACCGGGAGTTGATCTCTGCATGATATAGCAAATTTTTTCAGATCATTGTTTCATCAAACTACATGGTTATGTACCTCTCAGTCATCAACCATGATTGTTTCAAATCAAAATATTCTCTTTTGCATCCCTTGTAATTAGCGCCAAGATATGATGCTCGCCTCATTTTTCCCATCCCTGTCATAGCCAAGCCGAATCTCCCTAAGTTTATGTTGTGTAACTTTCCACCAAAATCTAATTTTTCAATCGCAGGTGTACAAGACAATAGAAACAAATGAAGAAAGGAGGATCAACTCTAAGGAAATATCTCGACGACATTAGTTACTTGGAATCATACCCGGAGGTATGCCAATTCTTCAAGGACGCAGGTTGTTATAATTTTTGTAAATAATTACAGAATTCTCACCAGCAGGTAGTAGAAGCCTTTGCCCTGAATTTTGATGGAAGGAAAGCAGTCATCGATTGAGATGAATTCTAGGTGGACGAATCCCTCATAGCCGAGGTAAATGAGCTTCCCAGGACTGAAGAAAAATGGTTTAAAAACACTGTCACAAAAAATGTTGAATTCAGGTCTTACTTGAAACCAGAACGCAAGGATTTGATATGGAAGAAAGAAATTCCTATGTATTTCCTCGAAGAGAAATGAAAACAAATACTAAAATCCATTATGGTCTATATAACTTGCAAAGGCAGATATAACAGGGTGATGAATTACCATTTCAAACTCATGAATTATTTTACTAGTAGAAACCCACTCAATCTGCCCTATTTTCTCCACAGAATCTTATCTAAGATGGCTCATCAGGTCAAGGCCAAGCCCAATGAAGTTGCAGGTAGACTATCCCACCATGGTCTAATTAAAATTTTGGTTTGTGAGTTGTTGCATAGAAGAGGCAAAGAGTGTAATTACTTCTTGTTCTGGAATGATTTTCAGACTGATGTACATCCAGAAGGTAAAAAGAGTCCTCATTCCAAGAAGTCTTCTACTCCCAGAAGTGGAAAGAGGAGGAGGAGAGCTATCTCTCCAGTTCCAGTTAATCAACCCTCTCCTTCCACTAAGCTTAATAAAACTAAGAAGAAATTGAACTTCAGCAGTGAAACAGATAAGGCCAAAGAATCCCCAGTGAACAAAAGCATTCTTAATCTTCCTTACACAAACTTGGAGGATGAAGAGCACCAGATTGAAATAGGGCACGACGAGTCAGTTAGCACAGGACATGAAAATTCCATTTTTGTAGATATATTCATAGCAAGTTATGAAGACCTTTCATCACATACACCTCAAGAAGAACAAGAACCACAAATTGCAAATGCCTCGTCTAGCAAAAGAGTGAAGCAGAGTAAATCAAAGGAAATCAAGAAGTTTAAGAAGAAGTTAGCTGAACAAGAAGTGATAGAAAGGGTAGTTAAAACCAGAGATGAAACTCCATCGAAAAACTTTGCAGAAAGAAACTCATCCTTTGAAAGATTATCTCATGAAAGCATAAAGGAAAAGAAAAAGAAGGACAAGATTGTTAAAGATTACAACATCTTATGGAGAGTATCTCAGGGCTTGAAGAAAAAGGTCAGGGCTTTGAGGAAGAAAGCTATGTCTTCAAAACACCAGGCTCAAACACATGCTACTCTTGAAACCCTAGCAGAGGTGGCAGTTCAGTGCAATGAACCAGAGGTAGCCAGTAATCCTACGGTCTTTGAGCAAGATGCAGAAGCCTTAAAAGATCAGCTCTAATGCGTTTTTGATCTAAGACATAAGGTATTTTTGAAATTTTGATAATTTCACTGAAACAGACCTTTCGGGGGCTTAGGCGAACATTTCGATTGTTCATTAGCCACCGAAACCAGAGCTTTTGTTAGCTAATTGGTCTAAATTTTGTCTACTCTAGCTACCGAAAGCATTGCTAAGGCAAAAAGTTAATATTTTTTCACAGATCCAAGTTTTCCTTGTCCAAAAGCCTCGGGAATGGTTCCAATCGATGGACAATAATTAATGACATCCTTATCAAGAGTTTGTTTTGATTTTGGAGATGCTCTACAAGACGGAAAGGTCATAATCGGTTAGCTATTTTCAGGGATATAAAGTTGTTTGACTGTCAGCAGGTGTCATTTTCGACTCTTCTCATATCATATACAATCTAGCAGCCTCGGAAGGCTCACTACACCTGCCAAAGAATCTGAAGGACATAAAGATCATTCAAGGATATGAATTGACCTAGTTTATAGGATCTTTGCCTATTTTCTTGGGCCAGTTATTGATTCTCTATTTTAGGCAAAATTCGATCCAGTATTCTAGGATTTTGAAACTATTTGTAAAGGCTATAAAGCCCAAAACATTTGATGAACAAAGGGTTCGATTTTGAGTTCTATAATCCACTATTATTGTGATAAAGACACTTTCTTTAATATATTAAGCCTGCAAGCTTCTTTCATTTTTATTATCAGACTCTCTTTATCTTTTTTTGTGCCTATGATTTGAAATCATTTCTTTGTCTATGTTTAAAGGTCCCATGGTTGTTGTCATCTTACCTTTGATTTCTAAGAAAGAATCATAAGCATCATTTACTAGTTTGTTGACCCATCATATATATTTTTATGTATGTTATGGTTAATTGATCGGTTTTCTTATCCATTTGATCTACAAACCTATCTGATAATAGCTCTTTAAGGCCCTATACTGCATGAATATAGCTAGACTATCTTGAAGATACAATCCAGTGATTTAGATATTCATCTTGATCCAAACCCACACCCATTATTGAGAAAATAATTACAAAAAGGTTAAGTTACCAGGCATCTTTGAGATACAGCCTAGGAGCGTTTCCTGGAGTGATAACACATTGTATGCTATACAAGTTCTTAACTCAGTAGAAAGTAAGGAGTTGAAGGTTGAAGATCACCTTGTATTATGGGAGTTTAAGGATGTGTTTCCTGAGGAGGTTCCTGGACTTCCTCCAAGAAGAGATCTTGATTTCTCAATAGACCTTATACCTAGAGCAGTGCCAACATCAAAGGTACCCTATAGAATTATTACACTTGAACTGGTGGAACTTAAGGTACAATTGAAGGAAATCTTGGATAAATGATATATCATCACGAGTGTGTCCCCGTGGGGAGCACCAACCTTGTTTGTAAATAAGAAGGATGGTGCCTTGATACCGTGTATTGATTACAAGAAGTTGAACAAGATGACCATAAAGAACAAGTATCCTTTTCCTAGGATTGATGATATTTTTTATCATCTCAGAGGAGCCGCGGTTTTCTGAAAAATTGACTTGAGATTGGGATATCACCAAGCTAGGATTAAGGATGAGGATATCCACAAGACAAACTTTAGAATGAGGTATGTACACTATGATTTTGTAGTGGTACCATTTGGACTTACAAATGCACCAACCACGTTCATGTGCTTAATGAATAGTGTGCTCAACAAGTATTTAGACAAGTTTGTCTTAGTGTTTTTGGATGACATTTTTGTGTATTCCAAGACTAGAGAAGAGAATGAAGAATACCTCAAAGTGGTGTTGCAGGTGTTGCGAGAACACCGGATTTATGTTAAGTTCATCAAGTGTGATTTCTTTCAAAAATAAATCCAGTATTTGGGTCACATAATCTCAGCAGAAGGAGTAGCAGTGGATCCTAACAAGATCAATACAATCATGGATTGGCTTTCCCTTAGAAATGTAACAGAAGTAAGATATTTCATGGGGTTAGTTGGTTATTATAGATATTCATAAAGGGATTTTACAAGATTGTTCATCCCATTACTTCATTGAAGATAAAGGAGAAGAGATTCATACGCTCACCAGAGTTTGAAGATAGCTTCCAACAATTGAAGCATATTTTGACTAATGCCCATGTTCTGAAGATTGTAGACCCTGAAAAGAATTTCTTGGTTTGCACTAATGCTTGCAAAGAAGGAATCGGTGGATTTCTTATGCAAGAAGGGTGGGTGATTTGTTATTAATCACAAACATTGAATGAGCATGAGAAAAATTATGTTACCCACGATCTATAGCTTGTAGCAATTATGCACACGCTAAAGATGTGGAGGCATTACTTGCTAGGAAGAAGGTTTGTCCAAATGACAGAGCAATATGGTCCAAAGTATTTATTCAACCAACCAAGGTTAAATTCTAGATAGGCCAAATGGATGGCGTTGATCATTGATTTTGATTTTGAAATCAAACCTATCAAAGGAAAGGAGAACATAGTAGAAAATTCAATCAGTTGAAGTGTGCATATTGTACACTTAGCAACAAAAAGTGTATGGGAGTATTATATCAATAAGGGGATTAAAACATCCCTGAGGTGTAGGACATTCGGTGACAGAGTGTGTTGTTAAAGCACTCTGTGATGTTAAAGTCATTGGTTTGAAACCTGTGGGGACAAAAAATCCAGCCATGTTAAGGGTTGGTGTGGCTCAAGCCGGGTGCGATCCCTGGGTGATTTTGATGGCTTAGATGCCCCTGAGTCACGGTTTCTTAGCCATAGTTTAGTCCCACATGTCACGGACAAACGAACAAAAAAAAAGGGGGATTGAAACCCTCTTGCAAGAAGATGAGTTCTTCAATTAAGTGAGAAAAGGATTGCAGCAAGAACCTAGGGAGAAGAAATATGAAGGATATCAACTTACAACTGATGAGTTGTTGTTTTATAAAAACAATTTGTATGTGTCTGATTCAGCAGACTTGAGACACTTGATTATGGATGAATTTCATAGAATACCTTATGTGGGTCATCCTGGTTACCAAAATATGGTGACAACAATAAGGAAGATGTATTACCATCCTAGAATGAAGAATGACATTGTTGAATACATTGCGAAGTGTCTGGAGTGCCAACAAGTGAATGTTGAGCACAGGCATCCTGCAGGACTGTTGCAGCCTTTGAAAAATCAAGAGTGGAAATGGGAGACAATCTCCATGGATATTATTATTGGTTTTCCAAGAACAACTAAGCAACATGATGCAATAATGGTTGTAGTAGACAAGTTGAGAAAAGTAGCTCATTTCATCCCTATAAAATCCACCTTCAAGGACATAGATATCACTAACATTTTCATGAAGGAAATTTTTAGATTGCATGATCTTCCCAAGACCATAATATTGAATAAACATGTCAATTTTACTTCCGGTTTTTGGAAAATCTTGTTTGTGGGATTGGGAACGCAGTTGGCGTTTAGTATGACCTACAATCCTCAAATAGATGGTCAGTCTGAGAGAGTAAAAAAAGTGATAGAGAACATCTTGAGGTTGCATGTAATTCATTTTCCCAAGATATGGGAAGAGTATCTACCCCTGGTAGATTTTTCCTACAATAATAGTTATCATGAATCATTAAAAATGAGCCCATTTGAGGTTTTGTATGGCAGAAGGTGTAGAGTTCCAATAAACTAGGACAACCCAATGGATAGAATCACACTTGGACCATAGTTGTTGAAGGATATGGTATAAGAAAAGATTAAGATAAGGCAGAATCTAAAGGTGGCTCAAGAAAAGCAAAAGAGCTATGCAAACAACAAGAGAACTCATAAGAGTTCAAGGTGGGAGATCATGTATATCTCTGAGTGTTGGTTTAGTTACTTAAGTATCATCTCTAAGTTTATTGACCCAGAGTTAATCTTTGTTCAGGTTTCCAACAAAGCCTCTAAAATTGTCGGCCCTCCTGGTACACCAGAAGGCAACACAACGCATGGGGTGCACTGTGTCGTCTCACCCAAGATAGTCTTAATGGGTGGCTGCAATACTCATGTGTTTTCAACCTAGGATTGAGTGAGAGATATGATAACTATACTGAGAGTTATATTACAGCTTATTAATGCAATACATTGTTATCATGATTACGCAAAAAATATAACAACTCATTCATTCAGCATAGCAATAATTACTTGAATACTATAAAGAAACACATTCATTCAATCACATAACACAGGTTTTATTGTGGTTCAACCCCTCCTGGGCTACATCCACAAAGATCTGGCTCTTCACTCTTTTATTATGGTAGTTCTCAGCTACAATGCCATGTGATTTACCACTCTTCTCGGTTGGGTAAGATCTATATGAGGAAAACTAGACCGCACCAGGCTCCACAGCCTGTGATATAACCCTCAAGATATACCCTCCTTAGTCCTCTCTAGCTCAACAACCTACAAAAGTAGGTCATACAACAAAATATTACCTATCGACTTGCTACAACAATTCTCTCTATATTAACGACTAGTCCCGCTCTAAGACCTAGGTTTCTCCATTTATACGTTTCTGGCTCTTCAGCCATTACAATACATTACCAAATCCATAACCCTGTTGTCGTTAGGTCTTCCATGCATGCGCACATGCTTTTCTTCCTTTGATTTGTCGTTGTCCTCGTGCATGCCTTATTTCCCAAAATCACCTTTCTTTCCACTTTGGCCTGCTTCCAACAGGCCCCCAACACTAACATGTGGCTCATCCTGAGCCATCTAACCTTTGTGCACTTCTTTGATCTCCTTGGTGATTGTCTAGAACTTTTCCTTGAGCTTTGTTGCTTGTGTTTTCGCCTGTGTGGTCTTCTCCTTGATTATGTCTACTATCTGGACTGTAATTTCATCACTGATCAATCATGTGCATTATGCCTGGGTCTGTGCTATTTTTGTCTTAGCTTCCTATTTCTGTGCAATGACTTCCGCTACGTGCTCTTGAAGTAGCTCCATTTGAGCTTGATGCTCATTTTTCTGCGTTTGCGCAGTGGTGAGTTATGCCTGCAGTTTCGTCATGTCTTGCACCCCTTTGACATGCTCTGTGATGGACATTGTCTTTTTCCTCTACTTGAGGTCTTGGATAGCTACGCTTATCCTTTATTCTTCCTTGTCCCACCTTTGGACTTGTTGATCCTCCTCTAAATTTTTCCAAAGTTGTGTTGCTTTATCGAACAAGTCGATTGTTGTGCTGACCTATTGATCTATCTCCTTCAGCTACTATGTTGCCTCCTGCTTCCTTAGCTCCTTTACTACTGGTGGAGTGGTGGGTGTGAGCTTCTCACAGATATTCTTGATCTCCTTCTGATATTGATCAATTGTTTGTGCAATCTGATCAATCTTTTCGTCGTCTGTGAGTTTGTTGCTCTGCGCGATTTTTGGAATTTTTTCATAAGTTACTGCCACTTTCTGCTCCAATCCATTCATGCACTCCCTTTCCTCTTGTAAATTGACCTTAGCCTCCTCACATATTATTTCTAGTGCGTACTTCTTTTCCGTTGCCTGCTATAATTTGGCTAAGTCTTGGGTGAGGACTGGAATCTTCCACTCATCTTCCCAGTCTTTGATAACCATGCCGATGTCACCCTCTATGATACAATAGCATATTTATAGCCACTGCTTATTGGGGTCCTTCCATGCCTTTATCCACATCGCATGTCACATGGCCTTAAAGTTGGTGATATCTCGATATTGTGCAATATCCTATGGTGTTATTCTCCACATGTTGGAGATGGGTAAATGTAGGTCGCGAAGGTATCCTTCGAATATGGATCCATTCATATTTTTGTGCCTGGCATCGGATGTGGTGCCCAGCAATAGATATCTCGCTCCCTAATTAGGTTTGGGTTTGGTAGCGAAAGAGACATATCTCGGCTCCTTCCATCCCATAAAGCCGATTAGCATGAGCATCCATGAGTAATGAAATTTCGTTCTGAAATCCTGCAGATCCTTTCAATCATTCAGAAATAAATTTAACAGATAGGGTGCCCAACCCACTGTGGTTCCCTCAACACAGTGTGTTGGGACTACGACGACCTCAGTCGAGACTTCGTCTCTGCGGGATTTCCTTAGCAGCTTGCAGGCCAAGATTTTTGCGGCCATTTGTGTTGCGACATCATTTATCTTCTTGATGATTATTCCTCACGTCCCCCTATCCATATCGTATTTCTTTTTCATCTCCTCCGCAAGTGCTTTCTCCTTTTTCTTATCATCAAGGAATTGTGCAGGATCGATCCCCCAGGATGGAAACCCTGTAATGTTCACAATAATCTCTACGTCTATCGAGACGAGCTTGCCCAACCATATATCCCTGCCATGGGTGACCCCCATCAATTGTTTGCATATTCTCCTCTGCCAAAGTGTGGTAGGTATAGCAGACCTAAAATCCCCATTTTTTCCAACCCTGTTTCCCACTGGAGTGGTTGATCAACTGGTTCCCCAAATGGATCTAGACCCATAGTCTGTAGGTATACCCTCTTTGCGAATTCCAGGAACTTTCATGTGTTTGCTAAATCATGGTCCAAGTATTTTAGCTTGTCGATATGACCCAACAAGTCTAGTTTCACCTGTACCCCATCTGGTATATGCGACAAAAAAATGGCTACGAACGGTTTCTTGTGAGGTGACCTAGGTACCTATTGTTTTTCTTTCTTTGGAGGTGGCTAGCTCGAGGTTCCAACGGTCATCGTTTGTACTTCAGAATACCATTCCGACCATCCCGTGACATCTTCTACTATTCCTTCTGGTGGGTGGTCTGACAGGGTCGTTTGACACTCGTCTGGCTCGACTGCTGCTTCCTGATTCGTTGTCGTCCCATTGACTCTCGGAGTGATTTTAAAGTTTTTTGGTTGCGCCTCCTTCAGGATTTCCGCGTCCTGGTTTTGTTTCCCCTGTTCTTCTGCTGGCATATCTATATTCGTGCCCTCAGGTGTTGGATGTTGGGTTTCTTCTACCATGGGTGTGGGTTTTATTAGTGTCATATCTGGTGAGGGGATTTCGTCAACATTGACGATCTCCAACGGTTGTTGTTTGCCTTCTTCCAATTGTACTTGTGCCCTGGTTCTAACTCTAGGTTTTTTGGCAGTTTCGCTTATTTTTGCTTGCTTTGGTGGTGCCATGGTGGTGAGTATCGATTGTTTTTTAGTTTGAATAGTCTTTGTTCCCTTTGTGAACTTCGCTCTATGCTCCTTATGATTTCTCGTCCTCTGTCTTTTCCAATCTCGCAATATATTGTTTTCTCCTGCATCTGTGTTTTGTATGAGCATCGCATGAAGCTTGTTGAAGATGATACCTTTATTGTGGATTCAATGCACCTATGGTTCCTTCGTAATTTCCATTACTCTCCCTTGTTGTCTCCAGTTGGCATGATTAATGCGGCATCCCGTCGGACCTTTCCGACAGTCAATTCCACATAACTCTGTCGTTTCGTACTACTTTTGCCATCTTTACTTTTCCCTCTTGTTTCCATGGTGACTTGGCCATTGGCCTTGTCCTCGCCGATTTTTTATTCCTAACTCTGCATGCTCCTTCTTCCTTCAGCACATTGTACCTCAGTTCATACAGTTTAATATCCTTGTTGTTTTTTGTTTTTTGTTTTATACTGCGCGATGACTTTTTCAAGTAGTGAGTGGTTGACTATCCTTGTACGGATTCAATTGGAACCCGTTCATCATCCCTCTTATTTTTGTGCCTACTAAGTCTTTCAACTGTACAACTCCTCCATCTGTGACATTTTTAACATTGTATGGTCCTAGCCAGTGCATTCTGAGTTTTCCTAGGTGATGAATGGATTTGTTGTCATACATCAACACTAAATCTCCTTCCTTGAAAGTTTTCTTCTTGATGTGTCTTTCATGCCAAGCTTTATCCCTTAATTTGTGAACTTATTGATGGAACCCTACTAATATCTGATCCTCCTCCATGGTCATCAACTGGTTTAGTTTCTCCTATAATGTGCCTCATTTCATCATGTGTGTAATTGTTGCTACTCGCAAACTGGCTACCAGAAATTCTAATGACACCACTGATTCTTGACCATATACTAGTTTAAATGGTTTGTTCCCTGTCAACTTCTTGCACGTAGTCCTGTAGGCCCACAATGTTGCTGGTATTTTAAGGTCCCAATCATCCCTGTTCACATTACAGATCTTCATCAGTGCATTCTCAAGAATTTTGTTGAATGCCTCTACTGTGTCGTTTGCTTGTGGGTGATATGGTGTACTTTTCTGATGATGGACTTCAAACTCTTCAGTCATAGCACTAATAGTGTTGTTTATCAAGTGTGTGCCTTGGTCACTCATCAAAACTCGTGGGCACCCAAATCGAGTGATTACTTGTGAAAATAGAAAGTGTGTTTTTATTTCTTCATTGCAATCCTTCACTGGTGTTGCTTCTGCCCATCTTGTTAGGTATTATGTCACAGTGATAATGTACCTTGCTCCTGTTCTTTTTGCTAGTGGTTTGATTGGTCCCTCAAAGTCTATTTCCCATTTATTGAATACCTGCAATGTTCCCTGTTCTCGTAATGGCATCTCGTCCCTTTTGTTTTGTTTACCAACCCTTTGACAGACGTCTCATCTCTAGCAGTACTCCTTCGAGTCTCTATGAATGATCGGCCACCATAGTCCTATGCGCAATACCTTATGCATGGTAGATTTGCCTACATAAATCCCTCCTTCCATTCCCTCATGGGATTCTACTTAAACTCTTGGTATTTTGCGTTCTAACACATATCTTCGCAAGATGTTATCTGTGCCCATTTTGTATAAGTGTCCTACGATCAGTTGATAGTCTGCAGCCCGAACTACCAGATTTTTCTTTTGCGCGGTGTTGTATTCTGGCGGCGCAGTACCTGTGCTCAAGTACTAGATTATATCTGCAAATTAATCGTCTGCGATGTGGACTGAAAATAACTATGCATCTGAAAATTTGTCCTCTAAATTCATAGGTTATTCTCCATTTGTATCCCTTGATAGGTGGTAAGTTCTTGCATTCAATTTTCCTAGCTTGACTATTACTTCAAATTCAAATTCTTGAAATAGTAGTAACCATCGACAGATTCTCCCCCACCAACATTGGCTTGTTGACTAGGTATTTAAGGGCTGAGTGATTTGTGAACATATTAAAGTGTTTCCCCAATAAGTGATGTTTGAACTTCTGTTGTGCGTAGACCATAGCTAGGCCTTCTCTCTCTGTAGTGTTATAGTTCTGCTCTGATTCTGACATCTTCTGACTCGCAAATGCTATGGGTTGATCCAAATCCCCCGCTCTTGGATGCACCAAGATAGCTCCAAGTGTTATGGTCAATGCATCTACATGGATGTGGAATGTCTTCTCCCAGTCTAGAAATACTAACATTGGCACGGTGACCATCTTTTCCTTCAGGGTATCCAGCCCATGTTGACACTCATCATTCCATTGAAACTTTGTATCTTTTCTTAACAAATTTTCCATTGGCGCGGTAATTTGTGAGTATCCTTTGATGAACTTTCTATAGTACCCTATGTGTCCCAATGTCTCTCTTATATGAAAGACTATTTTTGTAACACCCTGTTTCCCCTAGATTGTAAATATAACTGGACTGGACAAGAACTATGGAAAACTCATAAGTATGAATATGTGATGTAAATGGACCTGCAGGAAGAGGTCAATGAATGTGAATAATATTTTGAATTGATTGCAGGACTGCTGAGAGGGGATGTGAAAAAAAAGAGACCATGATGGCGGTGGAAGGCACCTGAAAAGGTGGCATCAACTTCCACCGAGAATTAAATACCGTATTTGGACTCCACTAGCCCGGAGAACCAAAAACGGTTCGCTGGCCCTGAAATTTAATGCCTTGTAGGCTGGTAGGTTGATGGCTTGATGAGGGATGGGGAGGTGAACCGCCTGTCCGTAGATCCATCATGACTGACCAGCGTGAGGGTAATCGTGCCACACGCAACCTCGCGAGAGGATAAGGCGTATGGAAAAAGTGATTGAGGGGGCAGACGCGAGGGGAACTCTGTCATTACGCAGAGTGAGTGATAGCAGAGAGGAAGGATTGCAACCTTCGCTCCTGGTCACTGGTAGATAGAGAGACGCAGTCTCAGAGCATCGTGGTCTCAGCTCGGGGGTGGCTAGTGGTAAATCCGCTGGGAGTCGCTACGCCTATGGTTGGGTGGAAACGAGCACCCCTCTCAGTAGTTGCACCCACTTCTGAAGTTATTTCTGATAAGTGTTTTGCCTCTAGCATCTGGAAATATATGTATTCTGATAATTATTCTCATAAGCTGTGAAACTATGAATGTTTTCATTATAAGAAGGTCTGTGTGGTATTTTAATCAATACTAGTAGTTGTATATGCTTATAACAGAAAAACCATGCATGGTCTATGATTGATAAATGAATCTAGTTATGCATAAGTTGAACCAAGTCAGATCTCCAGCCCGTTCTTGGGAATTTTTTTTCCCTTATCTATATCTAGGAATGCCCCAGAATAGACCTCTTCACGGAGATTCCCTCCTAGAGAGGTTTACCAAGAACCTGGAAAAAGGGCGTGAATGTGCAAGTCTTAACAACCCTGTGCGAAGAGGAATGACCCTCTTGAAATCTGGAAGTAGTAGCATAAAGATAAGTATTGATCAATGGATGAGATCCTGTCGGGGAATCTACGTTCATTCACGACCATTAAATCGAAGGAATGAATGAGGGAATAATTTGCCTTAACCCCTTTTTCCTCTATCTTCGTGAATAGCGAGGAAATCCGAATCAGAGAACCCCAGACTCCATGAGAACATCTAGACCGTTGGTTTGTCCACGTCCAAAGAGCAGTGGGAAAGGGCGCGGCATCGGGACCGATCTGAACCGTCAGATCTTAGCTAGGAAACTTGACAGTCGTTAGATCTATAGGGAGATAAATGAGGGTTAAGCCCTTGTGAATAGGGATCTCGCTACCTCGGAGGTTCGCGAGGTAAGATCCCAAAGTTTGGATGCTCCAAGTCGCGAGTGGCGAAGCCACGAGAGGATCCGAGCCGTTCATCCGAGGAGGACAAGTGGCAGAGATCCAGGGATCTCGCTACCTCGGAGGTTCGCTAGGTAAGATCCCAAAGTTTGGATGCTCCAAGTCGCGAGTGGCGAAGCCACGAGAGGATCTGAGCCGTCCATCCGAGGAGGACAGGTGGCAGAGATCCAAGGGTCTCGCGAACTCAGAGGTTCACAAGGTAAGAGCCCAAAAGTTAGATGCTATATGTCGCGAGTGGCGAAGCCACAAGAGGATCAGAGCCATCCATCCGAGGAGGATAGGTGGCAGAGATCCAGGGATCTCGTGAGCTCGGAGGTTCGCGAGGTAGAAGTCCAAAAGTTGGATGCTCCAAGTCACGAGTGGCGAGGCTACGAGAGGATCAGAGCCGTCCATCCGAGGAGGACAGGTGGCAGATATCCAAGGGTCTCATGAACTTGGAGGTTCGCAAGGTAAGAGCCCAAAAGTTGGATGCTCTAAGTCGCGAGTGGTGAAGCCACGAGAGGATCAGAGCCATCCATCCGAGGAGGACAGGTGGCAGAGATCCAGGGATCTCATGAGCTCGGAGGTTCGCAGGGTAGAAGTCCAAAATTTGGACGCTCCAAGTCGCGAGTGGTGAGACTACAAGAGGATCAGAGCCATCCATTCGAGGAGGACAGGTGGCAGAGATCCAGAGATCTCGCGAACTCGGGATTTCGCAGGGTGAACACCCAAGTAGTTGGTGTTAAAATTCACGTGGCGCGAGGACACGAAGCGACGAAGTGGCGAGAGAACTAGGAGCCGTCCATCTGAGGAGGACAGGTGGCAGAGATCGAGAGATCTCACGAACTTGGAAGTTCACAGGGTGAGAGCCCAAACATTGGTTACTCCAAGTCGGGAAGACGCGAGGAGCGAGGAAGGAAGGAGATCCGTTGGATCTGGGTCGTAGGAGGATCGTTGGATCGGGAACCCTATCGCCTATCGCGCACTCGGGGGTTCGAAGGTTGAGTGGAGCCACTTTCGACATCAGAAGTCGCGAAGTGCCGAGTGTCGAGGTTCGTGTGGACGCGTGGCAGAGCCATAAGGTGGGACCCGCGTGGTCGATGGGTGGACATGCGTTGCCTGGAGATAGGAGTCGACACTCCGTTGAATTCTCACATATTGGAGGTTCGCGGAATAGGAGGGTGAAAGCTCGACGGTTCAACCGGCGAGGTTGCGAGGTTGCGAGTAGAGAAGAACCGCCAAGGGAGGATTCAACTCAGCATTGACCTACCGCATCTCGGGAAATCGCAATAGGAGAGCATGAGAGTTCGACTCACAAACTCACAAAGGTGTGAGTTGCGAGAGGCGCTGACGTTTAAGCCTAGCCTACAGTTACAGGTGGGGAGGGCGCTAACTAAAAAAGGAGCTATATCCGTATCGCCATTCTACCTTCAAGATTGGACTCAATTGTATCGCTGAGTTGCGAAACACAAAAAGGCACCTGGTTTGTTTGGCCTGTGGTCCTAACCCATGATCACGGGGAGGTGAACAGGGAAGAACTAGCCTGCACTAGACCCCATAGGACTTCGGGGATTCTGCTCCTTGAGGAAGAACGAAATTTTTTTGATTATAGGTAGCGGGAGTGTTACAAAGTGGTATCAGAGCATGGTTACAACACTCGGCCTGATTGGGCTCATGCACCAGTCGCACATAAACCTCGTTCGAAACACTCCTATGAGGAGTAACCCCTGACTTAACTATCTTACCCAGGATTAAGAACCTGGAAAATGAAAACCCAACTGTGTGTGCATGTGAAAGAGTTATGAATTTATGCACCATTCATAAACATGAATTTAACTCTTGACTAATAGTCAGCGTTTGTCTTTTCACTCAAGCGGACGATCAACCGCGGGAATCCACAAACGCAGAGAATGGTGACTCACAAAGAGGTGGGAGAAGGCTCCCACAACAGAGATGAAGAGTCAGACGAAAGAGAGAAATAGGAACCCCTCCAGGCCTAGATGAGACTGTGAGGAGCCTCATGGTCGAATTGCAAAGCTGCAAGTCCGATAATGAAAGGATGATGAAAGAACAAGAAAAGCAAACCGAAATTAATGCAGTTCTACTGCAGAGCTTATCCGACCTACAGTGACAAATGCAGCATGAACCTGAGATGCAGAATCGTGGTCGTGTCAGTAGCCACATTGAGAGAAGCACATCCAGAAAAGTCCACCCCAGAGGTAAAGGACCAATGCCAGACGATTCCACTGAGAAGGAAGCTGGTGATTCATAAGGTTCTTCCAATAGTAGAACTAGTTCCTATTCCCAAAAGAAACGAAAGAAGCAAAAGACTTCCAAGAGTCATAAATTTGAGGAATTTAAAAAGGCCAAACCTCCCTCCTTCGATGGCGAGATAAAGAAGGGAGAGGAAGTTGAGGCTTGGCTACTCAGACTGAAGAAATATTTCAGAGTCCATGACTTTTCAGAGAATTTGAAGGCCTGAGTGGCCACTTTCAATCTGAACGGAAAGGATTCCATCTGGTGGGAAGACCTTAAGAATATGAAAGGGGTCCGCGAGGAGGACCTGTATTGGAAACGGTTCGAGAAGTACTTCCGGAAGAAGTATTTGTCGGAAAGGTATTTCGACGAGAAGGCTAAAGAGTTTTATGAACTCAAACTGGGACAACTTACTATCGAGGAGTATGTCAACAAATTCCTTGACTTACTGAGATATGTACCCTACATCAAAGCAGATAAGGAGAAGGCCCAACGCTTCATCAGTGGGCTACCCAAGGAATATCGGAACCGAAACGAATTCGACAAGCCAAAAACCTTAGAAGACACTATTCGAAAAGCAACATATTGTCATGAACAATATGGACATCGGGCAGAGTCTCGTGGAGACTGGAAACAAAAGAGTGGTTCGAGATTTCAGAAAAAGGGGAGCAAATCCTCGGGATTTAAAAACTACAAGAAGAACCAAAGAATGAACTTTCCAACCCGGAGTGTACTCCAGCAGAAATTTCCCTCGGTGGACGGAAATAAAACTTCTGGACCTATACCAGTAAAGACTGATAACCCAAAGAGAAAACCTTTGGAATGTTGGGATTGCATAGGAGATCATCTCCGGAGAGACTGTCCACTCCGACAACATAACAGTCAGAAAATTTATAACATGCAGGAAGCTACCACGGTCAATGATGTGGCAAGGAGTGTGTCGCAGATCTATGCAGCCTTGGATAATAACCAAGCTGACCACCAAGCTTCAGTGGTGGAAATAGAAGGTATGATCTTCAACCATCTGGTATTTGTTTTGATTGACCCTGGTTCAAATTTGAGTTGTATAGCCCCTAAAACTGTTGATAAGTGTAAGCTACAGCCACAAAAGCAAACTAAACCATGGTTGGTACAGTTAGCCACTGGCACCAAAAGAATGGTGGTAGAGGCCATACCAGCTTGCCAAATAATTTTGGGTGAATTCCCCACCCAAGCAACCCTTAATGTATTACCCCTGGGATCATATGATCCATTGATTGGTATGGACTGGTTGGCCGCCCATAAAGCCAAACT
>ML777559.1:769428-780650 GCA_009831015.1 Picea engelmannii | reverse complement strand
CCACTGGCCCGGAGAACCAAAAGCAGCTCGCTGGCCCTGAAATTTAATGCCTTGTAGGCTGGTAGATTGATGTCTTGATGAGGGATGGGGAGGTGAACCGTCTATTCGTAGAGCCATCATGACTGACCAGCGCGAGGGTAATCATGCCACATGCAACCTCGCGAGAGGATAAGGCGTATGGCATAAGCGATTAAGGGGGAAGACGCGAGGGGAACTCTGGCATTACGCAGAGTGAGTGATAGCAGAGAGGAAGGATTGCAACCTTCGCTCATGGTCACTGGTAGACAGAGAGACGTAGTCTAAGAGCATCGTGGTCTCAGCTCAGGGGTGGCTAGTGGTAAATCCACTGGGAGTCGCTACACCTACGGTTGGGTGGAAACGAGCACCCCTCTCAGTAGTTGCACCCACTTCTGAAGTTATTTCTGATAAGTGTTTTTCCTCTAGCATCTGGAAATATATGTATTCTGATAATTATGCTCATAAGATGTGAAACTGTGAATGTTTTCATTATAAGAAGGTCTGTGTGGTATTTTAATCAATATTAGTAGTTGTATATGCTTATAACAGAAAAATCACGCATGGCCTATGATTGATAAATGAATCTAGTTATGCATAAGTTGAACCAAGTCAGATCTCAAGCCCATTCTCGGGAATTTGTTTTCCCTTATCTGTATCCAGGAATGCACCGGAATAGACCTCTTCACGAAGATTCCCTCCTAGAGAGGTTTACCAAGAACCTGGAAAAAGGGCGTGAATGTGCAAGTCTTAACAACCCTATGCGAAGAGGAATGACCCTCTTGAAATCCCGAAGTAGCAGTGTAAGGATAAGTATTGATCAATGGATGAGATCCTGTCGGGGAATCTACGGTCATTCACGATCGTTAAATCAAAGGAATGAATGAGGGCGTAATTTGCCTTAACCCCTTTTTCCTCTATCTTCGTGAATAGCGAGGAAATCTGAATCGTAGAACCCCAAACTCCATGAGAACATCTGGACCATTGGTTTGTCCATGTCCAAAGAGCAGTGGGAAAGGGCGCGGCATTGGAACTGATCTGAACCGTCAGATCTTAGCTAGGAAACCCGACAGTCGTTAGATCTATACGGAGATAAACGAGGGTTAAGCCCTCATGAATAGGGATCTCGCTACCTCGGAGGTTTGTGAGGTAAGAGCCCAAAGTTTGGATGCTCCAAGTCGTGAGTGGTGAAGCCACGAGAGGATCCGAGCCATCCATCCGAGGAGGACAGGTGGCAGAGATCCAGGGATCTTTCTACCTCGAAGGTTCGCGAGGTAAGAGCCCAAAGTTTGGATGCTCCAAGTCACGAGTGGCGAAGCCACGAGAGGATCTGAGCCGTCCATCCGAGGAGGACAGGTGGCAGAGATCCAAGGGTCTCGCGAACTCGGAGGTTCGCAAGGTAAGAGCCCAAAAGTTGGATGCTCTAAGTCGCGAGTGGCGAAGCCACGAGAGGATCAGAGTCGTCCATCCGAGGAGGACAGGTGGCAGAGATCCAGGGATCTCGTGAGCTCGGAGGTTCGCGGGGTAGAAGTCCAAAAGTTGGACGCTCCAATTCACGAGTGGCGAGGTTACGAGAGGATCAGAGTCGTCCATCCAAGGAGGAAAGGTGGCAGAGATCCAAGGGTCTCGTGAACTCAGAGGTTCACAAGGTAAGAGCCCAAAAGTTGGATGATCTAAGTCGCGAGTGGCGAAGCCACGAGAGGATCAGAGTCATCCATCCGAGGAGGACAGGTGGCAGAGATCCAGGGATCTCGTGAGCTCGGAGGTTCGCGGGGTAGAAATCAAAAAGTTGGACGCTCCAAGTCGCGAGTGGCGAGGCTACAAGAGGATCAGAGTCGTCCATCTGAGGAGGACAAGTGGCAGAGATCCAGAGATCTCGCGAACTCGGGAGTTCGCAGGGTGAACGCCCAAGTAGTTGGTGTTAAAAGTCGCGTGGCGCGAGGACACGAAGCGACAAAGTGGCGAGAGAACTAGGATTCATTCATCTGAGGAGGACAGGTGGCAGAGATCGAAAGATCTCGCGAACTCGGAAGTTCGTAGGGTGAGAGCCCAAACATTGGTTACTCCAAGTCGCGAAGACGCGAGGAGCGAGGAAGGAAGGAGAGTTGTTGGATCTGGGTCGTAGGAGGATCGTTGGATCGGGAACCCTATCGCCTATCGCGCACTCGGGGGTTTGGAGGTTGAGTGGAGCCACTTTCGACATCAGAAGTCGCGAAGTGTCGAGTGCCGAGCTTCGTGTGGACATGTGGCAGAACCATAAGGTGGGACCCACGTGGTCGACGGGTGGACACGTGTTTCCTGGAGATACGAGTCGACACTTCGTTGAATTCTCACATCTCGGGGGTTCGCAGAATAGGAGGGTGAAATATCGACGGTTCAACCGGTGAGGTTGCAAGGTTGCGAGTAGAGAAGAACCGCCAAGGGAGGATTCAACTCAGCGTTGACCTACCGCATCTCGGGAGATCGCAATAGGAGAGCACGAGAGTTTGACTCACAAACTCACGAAGGTGCGAGTTGCGAGAGGCGTTGACGTTTAATCCTAGCCTACGGTTACAGGTGGGGAGGGCGCTAACTAAGAAAGGAGCTATACCCGTATCGCCATTCTACCTTCAAGATTGGACTCAATTGTATCGCTGAGTCGCGAAACACAAAAAGGCGCCTGGTTTGTTTGGCCTGTGGTCCTAACCCACGATCACAGGGAGGTGAACAGGGAAGAACTAGCATGCACTAGACCCCGTAGGACTTCAGGGATTATGTTCCTTAAGGAAGAAAGAATTTTTTTTTATTATAGGTAGCGGGAGTGTTACAATTTTATGTGGTGGCAAGTTAACAATGACTGCAATATTTGCAGGATCTACTAGTAACCCTTGTTTGCATACTATATGGCCCAATAGTATCCCAAACGGTGTTCTGAATATACATTTCTTTATGTTTAATGATATCTAGCACTGCCTACATCTTTCTAACATCAACCGTAAGACCTATACATGGTCTTTCAACAAACTATAGACTCTCCAATTGTCCAGGTATACCTCTAGAAACTGATGGATGAATTCCTTAAACACGACGATGACTACTCTAGAAAATATTGTTGGTGCATTCTTCAGTCCAAATGGCATGACTATGTACTGGTAGTATCCCCATTCTATCAAAAACGTGGTTGTGTATCTGTCTTCCTATGTTATCTTGATATGATGGTAGCCTGAGAATCCATCAGTGAATGAGTAAGCTTCATGTCCACCTACGTTCTCTAACACTTCATCCATGAAAGGTGTAGGGAACAGTTCATGTAGGCATGCATCGTTCAACTTCCTCAAGTCGATGCATATCCTTATCCCTCCTTGTTTTTTGTCCTGAACTACCATCGAGCTTATCCATTATGATTCTTCCACTGGTTCTATGATTCCGACTTCAAGCATCCTGTCGATATCAGCTTTGACTTTCTTCTTATATATTGGGTTTAGTCTGTATGGTCGTTGTCTGATCGATCTCGCTTCAATTCTAAGTGGTATATTCATCTCTCCTAGCTCTCCTGTTATACCCTTCATCTTTGTAAACGTTGTGAGAAATAGGTCGATGTACTCGTGCAGTAGCTATGTTATTCTTTCCATTGTTTTCTCATCCTAGTCATCTCCAATGTTGGCCATTTTGTGGTTCTTAACTGTCCCAATGTTGACTTTCTTTACCTTGATCGGCATGGAAATAATTTTTGATTCTATGGGTGTACCCTCCACTTCTCTTTCACCTTCTTCTTCCTCAATCTGAATATCATGCGGATCATCTTCATTTGGTGCTTCCTCCTGCACATGGTAGCATGACAACAGTTCTTTGATTGTCTGTTTGTTTCGCTATTGTTATTCTGTTATGAGTTCGACTTCTGGTTCTTTGATGAATATCACTCCTCTTATCTATTTAAGAGATTCATTTATGTTGGGGTTCTCATGCTCGAATGAGAAAGTGACTGTAAAGTTCTATTGCAATGTCGTCCAAGTCGCAGTTCCTTTTTGCAATTCCTGGTTTGTATACCAGTTCACTGGTATGCCCTCTAGAGTGTGTGTGAAATGGTGAGGCCATTCCTTTGGGGGTGTCATTTTCCACAGCGTTCTACACTTCTCCAACTGTTCTGTTGGTGCTCCTTGTCCATCATACTTATGTTGTTTGTTATTTTGTTGTTCTGCGCCAAACCTTATGCGCAGTAACCGCTTACATTGGTACCAATATGTGATTGTCTCTTTGTGTGCGCCCCACCATCTTGCAAGTGTGGCCTTGAATACTATATCAAGTGCTAACAGTCTCTGATTCTCTAAAACTGCATCTTCATACTGTGCCAAGAATACTTCCAGATCATTTATTTCGTGGAAAGTGGGTGGTTCCCTTGTCTCTGTGCTTACCCATCTTACTGTGCGGTCTGTTCATGCACATCTTCTTGTGGAAACTTAGTGTAGACTTTGTTTCCAGTTCTCTAAACCGGTGTCTGATTCTATTGCACATGAAGTAATTCTCTGCCAACTAAGTATTCCATCTGCAATTGGTTTTACATAATCCTCATTGTGCGCAATTGTTATGTACAACTGGTTGATTTCCTCTAAGTCTAAGAAAGTAGGTTCTACAAACCTTTCCCCTTTTGATGGGTTTAATGGCTCGATGACCCTATATTCCCTTGACTCAAATGTCATTTTTCTCATCTTGAGATTGATTATGGCCTAGTTGTCAAATGCCCAATCCAAACCAAGCAATGTTGGATATGGTGTTTTGTCATCCACTATTTCAATCACTTCAAAGTCTGCTTTAGTGCGCACTCCATATAGGTCTACTGTCACTCCTTTCAGTCTACCGATTGGTAGGACTCTGTGTTGATTTTCTAGTTTCAGTTGAATAAGAGAATATCCTAGTGTGGGATCCCCCATGCATTGTCATGTCTTATTTGGTAATACATTCACTTCAGATCATAGATCCAATATGATATCTCCCATGTTGAAATCTCTGATATTGGCATTGAGTCTGAATTCTCTACTTGTTCTTCTCCTTGTATGTAGGTGATTGACTGTCTTTTGTTCTAGTTTTCCTTCCGTCTATATACTACATCTTTCTAATATGTTTTTCAATATTTTAACAGATGATGGGTCATTCAATACTTTTACACGTGATTGCAAAAAAACTTGCATTGTACTTACTTGTCCTAGGGGTTTCATTTCGTTAGTATTATCCAATAATGGAGGCATCTCGTACTCTGGTGCTTCCTTTATTTGCTGCGCAGTTGAATTCGACGCCATGTCCTCCTTCTAAAAAAAATTTATGGCTTGTTTAAATATCTCCTTTTCGTCCTGCGCGTCGAACTGTTTCATTGGTTCAGTGTTCTTATTCACCCACTGGTTTTGTATTGGCTCTTGTCGGACTATGTTGTTTCCTATTTTCGCTCCTCTACGAGTAGCTATGTTGATGTTTCATCCTTCGTCCCTCGCTTCGGCTGAAATCCACTGAACATTATGGTTTTTTTGGTTCCTCTTTTCCTAGATATTTAATAATAGTGTCAGACATTCTTTCGTATCATGGTACGATGCGTGAAAATACATACAAGTCGTTGGTGGGAGCGGAAATTATCTTGCATAATATCTTGGTTGTTGACAATTGTGACATACCACTGGTCCTCTACCTCGTCCAAAACCTCCTCTCGCCCGTCTTCCACCTATATAGCCTGCTCGATCTCCTCTCGGTGTGTTATACTGTGGCACCTGATTATACTGTGTGGTATTGTAATGAGGTTGCGTTGTGTTGTACTGCGATTGCGCAGTATTATATGTTTGTTGCGCAGTATTATAATGTTGTTGCGCATTGTTTTATGGGGCTGGGACTTGATTAAATTGTGGTGTGGCTTTCCCAGTCATCATTTTTGCCTACACTATGTATGCATCTAATGTCCTCTCTCACATCATATCCATATTTCTACAATCTTTGTCGTCGTGGCCCAATGACTTGCAAAAGTTGCAATATGAACTCTTTGGGACTGTATGGTATTTCTGCATCATTGGGAAGTGATATGGATCGTGGCCCAGTTTCTTACAGACTTCACACCATATTCCTCCTGTTGGTAACGGATTTGGCATTCCTGTTGCCATATACTGCGCGAATGTTGGACATTCGTTCTGGTGGTGTAGTTTTGTCCTGCATGTAGTGCACCAAATGGATTCTTGTTTGTCCTTGCCCTTATTCTAGTTTAACTGAAATGTTAAGTTCTTCAAATCCTCCTTCAGTTCCTCGATGGTTGGGTCTGTCTGTTGATACTGGTTTTCTTCCAGTTGTAGGGATTCCTGCAGAGCCTCTGCCTGCGTCTGAAACTTTTGTTATCGCAATGGATATTTTAAGTGTGGTAGAAGTGAATTCACGAATAGGTGCCTATGTTGCAAATCAGTCATGAGATATTTCAACTTTCCCTTCAGTTGCTTGAATCTCTAGTCAATATCCCACACAAATTCTCTTGGTTTCTGTCTAATTTTGATCATATCGTTCATGTACTGATCCTATGAACTCGTCTTTTGGAACTTGTTTTTTAGCAGTTTCTTGATGTCTGCAATTGTTTTGGTTGTCCCTGGTGGATTGTTTGTAGCTAAACTCATATACCAATCCAGTGCGTGATCCCTTAGTGTAATCGCTAGCTGTGTCAGTGTAGTATCTTCATCCGTTATCTTTTTTTCTTACCAAATATTCTCACAAATGAACAAATGCTTTTCTGGGTCCTCTGACACTTCTCCTTTAAATTCTGGTAACCTGATGGTGGGATCGTGTCCTGCCATTTTGAATGCTGGACTACTACCTCTGGGCGGTGTAGATACTTGACTAGTGTTGCCTGAACAGGCTCCTCTAGTTGTTGTTCCTTGTGTAGATGTATTTCATGTTGTCTTTCTTATGAACTTTGGTTGTCTAAACGGTGGTGTTCTCTTTGGTGTATTAGTCGCACATGGGTTTATGGGTTCCACACTGACATTAATATGGATAAGATTGATGTCTTCTCTTTCTATTCGTGGACCTCTCATATTCCTCTCATACGTTGCACGTAGGATTTCCTCAATCTTTTCCATAGCCCGAAGATCCTCTACCTCTTCCTCGTCACTCTCCAAGCCTTCCCTCGCGGCTATGACTTTCTTCTTGGTATTCACCTTGTATTGGTAGGGTACTATGCTACGTGTTCTTTCCAGCTGTCTCCATGATCCTCTTGATATGGTCATCATCCATCATGATTGGGTCCAAGGGTTCCTCCTTTCCCTTATCCTTTCCTCCTTCCATTTCTCCTGTTTCTGTCAGTGCTTCCCCCCTTCCTCCATGCACGCAAGGAAGTTTAGTTGTCTGACTCCATTTTCATTACACCTTTGTTATATAGCAATATCTTAATAGAAGTATATAGAGATATAATGTACCTTCCTTGAGGTCCATGTAGAAACTCTTGCTCCGCCGCATTGTACGAATTCGTTATATCTACTGCAAACTCTGTTATAAAGCTAGCCACAACACTGTCGAGCCAAAAATTTATTGCGCTGGTGAATTTGTTGTTCACATGCTGTAACTTCTCAATCTATATTAGGTTCCACTCTAACTGTTGGATCTGGTTCGTTGTGTGGTTATCCTTCAACCTTTGTATCCACTACTGCAATAAATGTGGAAAATCACATAAAAAGACTTCATGCAAATCAGTAAACACGTATTTCTCAAGATATTTGCAGGGTGTTATTCCAGGGTTTTTATTATCTTTCTATGCAAACTCTAGCTCTTTTGTTCTTAGCCAATTTTCTATCTCTTCTTTTGTGGGATTCCACAGTCTCAACATCCCCTTTTAGTAGCTCATTTCTTTCTTTTCTTCTTTAATATTCTTTTTCTCCGACTCTTCGCATCTACTCAATCCTCTCTTGTTCCTACCAATGGCAACAGAACCATTTGTTGGTTTAGTTACTTAAGTATCATGTCTGAGTTTATTGACCCAGGGTTCATGTTTGTTCGGGTTTCCAACAAAGCCTCTAAAACTATCTGCCCTCCTGGTACACTAGAAGGAAACACAACGCATGGGGTTCACTGCACTGTCTCACTCGAGATAGTCTTAATGGGTGGTCTTAATGGGTGGCTGCAATACTCATGTGTTTTCATATTAGGATCGACTGAGAGATATGATAACTATACTGATAGTTCTATTACAACGTATTAACGCAATACATTGTTATCACGATTACGCAGAAAATATAACAACTCATTCGTTCATCATAGCAATAATTACTTGAAGACTATAAAGAAACACATGCATTAAATCACATAACACGGGTTTTACCATGGTTCACCCCCTCCTGGGCTACGTCCACAAAGATCTGGCTCTTCACTCTTTTATTATGGTAGTTATTAGCTCCAGCGCCACGTGCTTTACAACTCTTCTCGGTTAGGTAAGATCTATATGAGGCGGACTAGACCGCACCAAACTCCAAAACGTGCAATATAACCCTCAATATATACGCTCCTCAATCCTCTCTAGCTCAACAACTTACAAAACTAGGTCATAAAACAAAATATTACCTATCGACTCGCTACAACAATTCTCTCTATATTAACGACTAGTCCCGCTCTGAGACCTAGGTATCTTTATTTTTACATTTTTGTCTCTTCATCCATTACAATACATTACCAAAACCCTATTACTATCGTCATTAGGTCTTCCATGCATGTCCGCATGTTGTTCTTCCTTCCATATGTCGCTTTCCTTGTGCATGCCTTCTTTCCCAAAATCGCCTTTCTTTCCGCTTTGGCCTGCTTCCAACACTGAGTAAAGCCAAAAAGGAGTTCCTTGAGAATGGAGACATGTTATAAGTTGGCACACCACTATTATGGAACATTTGAAGTCCTAGAAAGAGTGGGACCAGTAGCATACAGAAGTGCATTACCACCTACTATTAAAGCTCATAATGTATTCCATGTATCCTTGTTGAAGAAATATATTCACAACTCTAATCATGTTATTGATTGGACTGTGATACAGGTGGAACCAGAGGGAGAGTTCTAGCCCGAACCTCAATGCATCCTGGAAAGGAGATAAACAATGCTCTAAAATTGATCCATCGTGAATATCAAGGTGCAATGGAAGCACTTTGGAGTAGATGAGGCTACATGGGAGTTGGAAGATGGCATGAGAAAGGCATACACATTTGTGTTTTCTATATAATTGTATATGTATGGTGTTTTAAACAACAAGGATGGTTTTTCTTTAAGGAGGAGGGGAATGTAACACCCTATTCCCCCCCATATCCGTAATTATGCTAAGTGTCTATGAAGCTTGTAATTGTTTTTTGATTGATGAAAAACACTAGACAGTTGACTGAGAGGGAAAATCCTTGACAGTATTGGCCATGATGTCACAAGAGGGGACTGATGGGGTGGGATGGATGAGGTGGATCAATGAGGTGGAGTGGAGAAGATTCAATGAATAAAATATGAATCTTCCTTAATGCTTCAACCTGCACCTACAAATTGAATACACCACCCGCTCACGTACTTGAAATTGCAGGAGACCACATGACCAGTTATGGAAGTCAAATCGGTGGTTGAAGAAATCAATAATTGTTAATGGTCTTGTTCTCTTGAAGAAGGCAAAGGGTTAACTGAATGAACTGACGAACATGACACCCACAGATTTTCCCTTTTAGAATTACGGACCTCAAATAGCAGGTTGCATCTACAGGAAGTTGCAGGTATCCCAAGGGATTGGGAAGAAGAGGCAAAAGGTGGAAAACATCACCAAATGAGCAGGAGAGAATGAAAGAGGAGACACACAAGGAATGACACATTGAATAAAGGTGTTCGAGGGAAAAACACAAATAAGGGAAGGAATTAGAGAGCTTTCCTTGAAGAAAATAAGAATCTTGTCCAAGAAAATTTTGATCACCCTGAAACAAATAAGACCTGAATCCAGACTGGAGTGATAGAGGGCTACAACTTGGTATTTATTGGACAAAAAATGACACTGGTAAGGGGAGACCACCAAGGAACTGTGTAGCAGAGAAGGGGTTCCCTTGTGTAGAGGAAATCCAATAGGGAAGGTACCTAATAAAACTATGGAATCCCTAAGCTCAATGGGAAGGGGGAAACTTTTGTTGTTGTTAGTGGAGGAAGGAGAGTAACCTTCTTGGATCATTTTGAGTTTGAAAACCAACTGAATAATTCCCCTTGTGATACCATGGCTTGGCATGGGGCTGGCTAGCTATAGGAAGGTGTTTTATAGAATAGATTAAGGTTGGGAGGAAAGACATCCTCTCTCAGACAGTTGGTTGTTAACATTTCCCTAGACATATAAGTGTTTAACTTGACCTATTTGCATGTGTATTGATGATGTACACATTTTATTTTATGATTTAAAAGGGTAAATATGAATACATGCAAATAATAAATTGAATTCCTGAGTGAAATGAAATATCCTTGTTTTCTCTCACCATTTACCTATTAATCCCATGAAAATAAGCCAAGTATGGTAGCTTGTATTCCTGAGGATCTTGTAGCTTAGGAGGAAAGCTTGCAAGACATGGAAAAAATATTCATTTGGAAGATGGCACGAGTGCCCTAGTATTCAGAAGGTCTTGTAGGGGTGAAATAATCCTATAATATGAGGGAACCTTATGTTCCTAAGTGGAAATTTTATAGGATATGAACAAAATCTTCATTCAAGACTCGTAGAGGGAGTATTATGGTGTGTGGGGAAGGTCTCTGTATAGTTCGAAGAGTTTAAACCCCTTGAATATTCCATCTATATTGAATGGAAATCTTGTAATATATGCAAAATTCATCCCAATGAAGAAAGAGAGCCTGAGTTGGTCTCAGGGTAGTGCCTGAGCCCTTAGAGATCTAGAAAACCCTTGAGGAACCCCTGAAATTAGCTAACTCCCAATTTCAGACCTTTACCCAGTGGAAAAAATAGTTTCTTAATCAGGATTACTCACAACTGTCGTTTCGACATACCAAACAGATCTAGACTATTAGTTGAATGGTGCCACCATTAGAGTGACCATATGGGAAGTTGTATGTAATGTCCCCACTTTGGGACATCATCACAGGGCAGAGATTTATGATGACCAGAGTAGCCAGATGGATGCTATAGCGACTACAGGGGTATTTGAGAGGCATTGTGGGGTCCAACTTGAATTGATGATCATATTCCATCATTATGAGCCATTCCGCACAGGTTG
>ML777559.1:730206-761610 GCA_009831015.1 Picea engelmannii | reverse complement strand
CTGTTATTTTCTGCATACACACATATAAACACATCTAAAAGGTAGATCAACAAAGTGTTTGACGAAATACCTCACTCAGAAAAAGTTTTAAAAAGACACCAAAACAGTGATGATCCTTGCATAATGGCTTGGGATCATTACATTGTAGTGGGACTCTGATGGGGGAAGGTCTGAGTCGACAAGGATTGCGATATATCAGAGAGTGACCAAGATGATTTATGGACCGTTGGATCTAGTTATGAGATTTTCATAAGAAGGGCCATCGAAGGTTTGGGAAGGAGGGATGTGATATGAGTTAGATGATAGGAACTCCAAGTACCATAGATCCATCGGGAAGTGTCCCATGGGATCTCAGTCATTGGATCTAACATGGTTCGATACGAGTATATTTTCCCTAGAACTCAAATTGCCATGCGACTATTCTATCTAGTAAACCTAGATCGTTGGATAGTGAACGAGGATCCTCATATTCGTCGTAATAAACGATATCATTGGAGTGGTCTCGAGTGTTGAATTGGAGACATCCCGACGAGGAATACACCACGAGTTGGACTGAACTGTTGATTTGAAATGGAAGATGGGTAATGATAGTCATAGATTTGTCGCGGGACCCAATGATCCTCGGCAAGTGCCAAATGAGATAGGAAATAATTGTCGAGTGATTTGAGGCACTGACGAAACCGGAGCCGTTGATCCTAGTACCCGAGAACTGCCAGATTCCTATGAGCACTTCGTAAGAATGATACTATCAAAGAGGAGGTTGACCTTGGTGGTTGGTCGTTTCAATGGGGATGAGTCAGAATAACTTCTCATTGTTGATATGGCGGTGGGAAGAATTCCTAACCGTCTGATTGTGGATACGGAAATCCTTAGTCCTCGTAGTGAATCACGTGGAAGGATTTCGCTTTGAACAATGAGAGTTAGTATGGAAACCATTGTGATAAGAGAAGTCTTCACCTAAGCATTGATGAACACGAATACTCACCCCGAGTGTTGAAGAAAGGAAAAACCAAACATCCCACCAATCTAAGTGAGATTAAGGGGGTTGGGTGTGTTACAAACTCTTTCAATCTCTTTCACTTATCCAAGGTAAAGAATCCAAGATTTGAAACAATAAACATATTTATAGATAAAGATAAATGCATTTATCCTATTTCCTCTGATATGTTGAAGTAGAAAGATTAACATGCATAACGAGTTTCTTCCAAAAAGCTCAATTGATTTTAACTCCACAGTGAAGTGGTTTCAAACAAATATCATGATAACTTTAATTAGAATGTTTTGAAAGATGCCAAAGAAAACATTTCAAAGTTCGATCGAAGAGTAAAGCTAACTAATTCTGATCTTATTGGGAAAGCGAGATGCCATGCAATTTTATGTGTTTGTGTAGGTAGTGCCTATTAAATAAATGACAAAAAGTTTATATTTTAATTTTTAATATTAATATTTTATTTTTTTATTATTTAAAAATTAATATAAGTTTTAAATTAAAAGAAAAATAAATAATAAACAATTATTAAATTAATTAATTAATATATATATATATATATATATATATATATATATATATATAATATTAATTAATTAATTTAATAATTGTATATATATATATATTAAAATTAAAATATTTTAATAAATTTATTATTGAAAATATTTTATAGTATTTTAAAATGCTTTTACTAATAAAGTTAGAAATATTTAATACTTGTGTATTTTGAAATTGTTTTTACAATATAAATAACACTTTTTTCTATGATGAATATTATCATTTATAAAAAATATATCATCCCCAAATGTCTCTCTTGCTATTCAATATTACCAACAAGATTTGTTTGCTTCAATTAACCATATGGAAGGTTGAATTTAATCTTTAATAACAATATAGTACATAATTTGTATGAAAATATAAAATAGAAGTTGAAACAACATTGCTTATCTCAAATTCATTAATTGTCTATTTAATTAAAGGCTTTAGCAAAACAAAAATCATTTTACAAATGATTACTTATATGCAATTATTACTTATATGCAATTAAGCCATGTCCATCAAATTGGGTGTTGAGGAATGATTTTCCACCTAACCATAGGAATGAGCTATGGATTCCACCTTCAAGTTAGATCATGATACCACCAAGGTGAAGGAAGCTCATACAGGGCCCTACTCACTCAACCGAACCCATTACTCTCATGAAAAAGTCCATTTGTTCACTATAGAGCTCTCTAAACCCTCATTCAATGAACAAATAACCATGTCACTCTCTTACACTATGTTACACAACACATGGAAGATCTTCCCTCTCTCTATTGAACAATACCTTTGAATTGTTCTTCCCTCACAATCCTCTTTAGTGCATGCAAAAAGAGTCCAATTGCTCGATGTCTTTTAGGAATACCCCTAGAAAAAAAACACTTGGCCTGAAAATAGTCAATGAGAAATGATAATAGGGTTGCAGGTTTCAAGGTGTTTGCTTCAACGATTGTGAACATTCCAACCACGGTTTCTCTTCCCAAACCATCTCATTTCCTCTCATATGTTCAACAATAAGTTTCCTTAACTTCTTTGGGCTCTTACCAACTACAAGTACCTAGGAATCTCTTTCCATTTGTAGTCATAATGACCATAACAAGGAGAGAAGATATCACCATAACATGGATGATGCCTTGCCATGCCCACAAATAGTTGAATAATAGAATGATGATCATGGAAAAGCCAATGGGAGACATTTTCTTGCACAATATTTACTTTCTTCCTAAGGATATGATAATTGTACTTGGTACATACACATAAGTGAAAGATTGTTGAAATAATGTGTAGAAAAAGCTTGTGCAAGAAAGGGTAGTACTTCCAAAAAAAAAACATGACAAGATCAAATCACTCAACAACCCCCTTTTCTTTTCCCTTCATGTAGTACTATAATCACATTGTTACTTTCTCAATCAACTTTTTTGATGTTACATTTTTATACATTTTTATGTTACATTGTTATATATATATATATATATATATATATATATATAACAACCACACCATAATCTTAATCCACAATAAAAATTACACATTTACTATTTAAACTTTAACCTTAAACTCAGCACTAAAAATATACAATGCAACTAGAAATCATTACAACTCAATCCACATAGCTTCACTCCCTTCTCATGAACCACATTATACAATTAATATGTAATTTATTATATTATAATTCAAAATTAACACTTTAATATTACACAAACAGACTTTAATATATTAAACTTAATAAAATAATAATATATTAAACTTAATAAAATAACCCATACTAATTAGTGAAGACTCCACTATTCATATTAAAAACTTATCTTAAAACTATATCCCAAACCCATTAAAGCAAACAAATAATTCATAACTACTCCAATAACTAATTGTGTACCATTTTGTATTTTTATTTTTACTATATAATTAACTAAAAAAACACAATACTCCATTCTAAGTATTTTCTAATGATTTTTTTGAATATTTTACATGAAAAAATCTTCATGCTGGAGATTGGTAAACACGTTTTGACGTCCGTACAGCGCAGAGACACGGCCATTATTAAAGCTAAATTTGGTTGGGTAAATAAAGCCGAAATAGATGCCCATTTCCAAAAAAAACCCTCCACCGCGGTTCGGTAATTTCGATTTCAATATAATGTAAAAGAGGATGAAATTTTAATTAATATAATGTAAAAGAGGATGAAATTTTAATTAATATTATTGGGTAAATTATCAAACATGATAATGGGTAACGGGTTTGGATAAAGAAGAGGGAATGTGGGAAGCAGTTTTTCATTTTTTATTTTTTTAAGTGTTTTGAAATTATTTATGTATTGGGGTTCATTTTGTTTTTTTAGATGAAGATGTACAGTGCAATGACTCATAGTGAGTGTGGAAAGAGATTTTAAAGGAAGGAGGATGGTGTTTAAGTGACATAACCTAACTTTTTTTTGTCATAATTTTTTTTTTGGTTTGTATCATTTTTTTGTAATTTTGGTGTAATGTAATTTGTATGAGTTGAGTTTTAATTGTGTTATTGTTTATTTTTTCAGGTTATTAAATGTTAAGTTTTAAGTAGTTTTGCACTTTGATCTTATCCTATTTGTTGAAGTTATTTATGTAGTATCGTTTTCTTTTAACATGATTTTTTTATTTTTCATTCTTTTAACATTTTTGTATATGACTTTTCACTGCTTTTCTATCTATTGGGTATCTTTCTTTGTCTATCCCAAACTATTTTTCTACATTGTTGTTTCCATGTTTTCTTCTTTCTTTTTAGCTAATCTTGGTTGATTTTAATTGGAACCTTGTCATTGTCCATCTCTACCATTTTAAATACAAAATAAGTTTTCTCAATGCCCCCAATTCTATTGAGTATAGTCATTTTTCAATTAGGAGTGTCTTTAAGAGAATTTGTTTTTTACTATAAGATAGTTTGTCATTGAGATTTTTTTGTTCTTGATCAATCTAGTTCTATTTCTCTTTCGATGTATTTGATTCCCATATTTGACATCCATAAGGAGCATTGGGGTTATGAGTGTTTAAAGAGCATTAAAAAGATGACGAGAGAAAACATATACAAAAATCATATTGGATTAGATTAAGAAATACTCATCTTGAATTAAAATTGGAAATACACTAAACAAATTTTTTTTAAATTCAAGTTGGGTTTTGAGGAGAATCATTACTTATATTTAACTCTATGTTGAATTTGATATTTAAATTCGAATTGGGTTTTAAAGAGAATCATTACTTATACCTAACTTTATGTTGAACTTGACCCAAGTCTACAAGATAAGATTATTCTAAAGTATGATAATTCTTTATAGATTTAAAATCTCAATTATGACAACATAGCTTTTTATTGTAAGTTAAAATTCTTGTCCAATAACCATAATCTTAGATGGAGAAGATGTTAAATGCAATAAACCCAAAAAAATTGGAAAAAGAAACTATAAAAAAACTGTAAAGCAATTAACCCCACAACATTGATAAAGATACCCAACCCACTCTCATACAATGGTAAAAGTAGTCCACCCAAAGTTGAACTTTCATTACAAACTTCACCTTACCAATAAGTTAAAAGAATGAAGTAATCCACCCAAAGTTGGACT
Organism: Picea engelmannii; assembly: GCA_009831015.1. Taxonomy (NCBI): domain Eukaryota; kingdom Viridiplantae; phylum Streptophyta; class Pinopsida; order Pinales; family Pinaceae; genus Picea; species Picea engelmannii. Next base: position 756,487 of record ML777559.1, on the reverse strand, counting down.
TTCATTACAAACTTCACCTTACCAAAAAGTTAAAAAAAAAATGAAAGTAGTCCACCCAAAGTTGGACTTTCATTACAAACTTCACCTTACCAAAAAGTTAAAAAATGATTATTTTTTCATGTCTCTCTGGTGTACACTTTTTTATGTACTAGTTAAACTACTTTTACCATTATGTGAGAGGGTGGGTTTATCTAAATGAGGGTTTGTTATACAAGGCTCTAGTCTTACTCAACCCAACCCATTACTCTCGTGACAAAGCCCATTTTCTCACTATAGAGCTCTCCAAACTCTCATTTAGATAACAAATAACCATGTCTCTTTCTTACACTATGCTAAAGAACACATGGAAGATCTTCCCTTTCTTTATTCAACACTGCTTCTGAGATGTTCTTCCCTCCCAATTCTCTTTAGAGCATGCAAAAATAGTTCAACATCTAGATGCCTTTTAGGAATAACCCGGGACAAAAAACATTTGGCCTCTAAATAGTCAATGAAAAGTGATAATACAGTTGCAGGTGTCAAGGTGTTTCCTTTAGCGATTGCGGACATTCCAACCATGGTTTATCTTCTCAAGCCATCTCATTTCCTCTCATATGTTCAACAATAAGTTTCCCCTAACTTCTTTGAGCTCTTACCGACCACAAGTACCTGGGAATCCCTTCCCATTTGCAATCATAATGACCATAACAGTGAGATAAAACATCATCATAACATGGGAGGATGTCTTGCCATGCCCACAAATGGTTGAATAATAGAATGTTGATCATGGAAAAGACAATGAAAGACATTTTCTTGCACAACATTTACTTTCCTCCTAAAAATATGATACTTGTACTTGGTACTTACACATAAGTGAAAAATTGTTGGAACAATATGTAGAAAGCTTGTAAAAGAAAGGGAAGTACTTCCAAAAAAAATAATAATGACTAAGTCAAATCACTCAACTCCCCTTTTTCTTCCCTTCTTGTGGTATTATAGTCCCATCATTACTTTCTCAATCAACTTTTTATATTAATATTATATTATTATACATTCTTTTATATATATATATATATATAACATAAACTATATAACAACTATGATATAATCTTAATCCAAAATAAAAATCACACATTTACTGTTTAAGCTTTAACTTTGAACTCTACACTATAAATATACAATATAACAAAAAGTCATTACAACTCAATCCACATAGCTTCACTCCCATCTCATAAACCACATCATACAATTAATACGTAATTTATTATATTATAATTCAAAATTAACACTTGTAATATTACATAACCCAACTTTAATATATTGAACTTAATAAAATAACCTATACTATTTAGTGAAGACTCCAATATTCATATTAAAAACCTATCTTAAAACAATATCCCAAACCCATTAACCTATTTTGAATATTTTATATGAAAAAAATCTTCATGCTGGAGATTGGTAACATGCTGAATAGCCACATGCTGGTTGACACGTTTTGATGTCCGTGCAACGCAGAGACACGACCATTATTAAAGCTAAATTTGGTTGGGTAAATAAAGCCGAAATAGATGCCCATTGCCAACTAAAAAAACTCCACCACAGTTAGGCAATTTGGGTAAAAGAGGATGAAACGATAATGGGTTTGGATAAGAAGAGGGAATGTGGGAAGGAGTTCCTAATTGTTTTTTATATGGGTTTTTGTGGTGTTTTGAATTATTTATGTATTGGGGTTTATTTTGTTTTTTTCTTTGGATGAAGGTGTAAAATAACATAGTGAATAACATAATGAGTGTGGAAAGGGTTTTTAAAGGAAGGAGGATGGTGTTTAGCTAGTATAACTTAACTTTTCATGCCATGAATTTTTGGTTTGTAATATAACTTATATAAATTGAGTTTTGATTGTGTTATAGCTTATTTTTTCATGTCATTAAATGTTAAGTTTTAAGTAATTTTGCATTTTGATCTCCTCTTATTTGTTGAAGTTGCTTATGTAGTATTGTTTTCTTTTAATGTGAATTCTCCATTTTCCAATCCTTTAACATTTTTGTACATGACTTTTTAGTGTCTTTTTATCTATTGAGTATCTTTCTTTGTGTATATTCCAAACTATGTTATGCATTGTTGTTTCCATGTTTTCTTTCTCCTTTTTAGCTCATCTTAGTTGATTTTTAATGGAACCTTGTCATTCTCTATCCCTACCATTTTGCATACAAAATAAGGTTTCTCAATGCCCCCAATTCTATTGGGTATAGTCATTTTTCAATTATAAGTATTTGTTAGAAAAAATGTTTTTTAACCTAAGATAGCTTATCATTAGGTTTTTTTTTACTTGTTCAATCTGATTCTATCTCTCTTTTGATATATTTGGTTGCCATAGTTGGCATTCGTAAAGGAACGGGTTATGAGTGTTTAAAAGAGCACTAAAAAAATGACAAGAGAAGAGATATACAAAAATCATATTGAATTAGATTAAGAAATACTCATCTTGAATTATACTTGAAAATACACTAAACAATTTTTTTAAAATTCAAATTAGGTTTTGAGGAGAATCATTATTTATACCTAATTCCATATTGAATATGACCCAAATCTATATGTTAAACTTAACCCGAGTCTAAATTTACAAAATAAAATCATTTTAAAGTATGATAATTCTTTATAAATTTAGAATCTATAACTTTTTATTATAAATTTCTTATTACAAAATTTTTATCTAACAACCTTAATCCTTGCCGAAAAGATGTTAAATACAATAAACCCAAAAAAAAATTCATGGGAAAAGAAACTCTAAAAACAACTATAAAAAGCTATAGAGCAATCAACCCTGCAACATTATAAGGATACCCAAGCCCCCTCTCACACAATGGTAAAAGTAATCCACCGAAAGTTTCACTTTCATTATAAACTTCACCTTACCAAAACAATTTAAAATGATTACCTAAGATTGATATCTCTCATGTCTACGAGTGTACACTTTTTTTTAATGCACGAATATAAAATTAAAAAAATATTTACTCAAAAAGAACACGCATCTTAAAAACATGTTTTTCAACAAATTGATGACTTTATTTAACGTGTAATCTAAACATGATATAGTCGTTCAAAAAGTTGTGGAGGAAGGCGAAATAGAGTGGAGAGAGGGGAATGTTGTCTACACTTAAACTGAAAAAGTTCTTATTGGATATATGGGAATCAAATTAATTGTATTCTCTTAAAAAGCACTGTGTATCTTACACTTAAACTGAAAAGTTATTATTGGATATATGGGAATCAAATTAATTGTAGTATCTTAAAAAACACTGTATATCTTACACTTAAACTGAAAAGTTATTATTGGATATATGGGAATCAAGTTAATTTTATTTTCTTAAAAAGCACTGTGTATCTTACACTTAAACTGAAAAGTTATTATTGGATATATGAGAATCAAGTTAATTTTATTATCTTAAAAAAGCACTGTGTATCTTACACTTAAACTGAAAAGTTATTATTGGATATATGTGAATCAATTTAATTTTATTATCTTAAAAAGCATTGTGTATCTTACACTTAAACTGAAAAGTTATTATTGGATATATGTGAATCAATTTAATTTTATTATCTTAAAAAGCATTGTGTATCTTACTTTTTTTTTTTTAATTTGTTAATAAATGTGAATAATTGTTGTTTTTATGTTGGGATTATGCTGGTTAATAAATATCAATAAATATTTTCTTTTGTGCTTTGATAATGATAAAGCATATATATTAACTTTTTTTATCCAATAAAAATATAAGTAAATGATATTTTAAAATTTTAAAAATTTATTAATATTATTTTTTGAAACATTATAAAATAAGGAAAAAAAATTGTAACTCATACAACTACAATTAAAATTAAAATCAAAAGTGTCATGCAATATAGTATTATTAACATTATTTGTAAATAACCAACAAGTATCATGTAAAGTGATCACGTGTCCTTATTTATTGTTAAATTTGTGTATTGTGTTGAAATCATTTTAAAGGGTTTGTTTATAGTGATAATGGGGCTCATTACATTTGGTGAATATTGAATAGGTTGCAACATAACAACTTATTGAGCAAGTAACAACTTCCCCATATTGTTTTTGTCTTCATCATTTAAAGAAGGCAAAAGGAGATTGAGGTCCCTCCTTGTTTTTTAGAATTTTTAAGTCTCTATAGACTTATCTTTGAGTTGATCACATAATTTAGAAAAAAATTCGTGCAATAAGTCTTTATTGCTCTTCATAGGTCTCATCAAGCTTTAGAAGTTGCTTTTGATCTCTTGTTCTAATGTTTTTGAGCAAATTTGCCTTGTCACAACCTTGAAAACTTGTGAAATGCTCCTCTATCTCATCACACGAAAACTTGATTTGATGCAATACATCACATGAAAACTTACTTTGGTGTGATACATTGCATCACAAAAAAGTTTGTTTCCCGTGATATAGAAAGACTTAGAAACTTTTGGAAAATTTGGCATATCACGCCTCTCAAAGTTTTCATCTCATGTGACATGTCACGACCCTCCAAATTTTATGCCAACATGATACATCATAACATTTAAAAACCTCTGAGGTCGTGATACATCACAGAGAAAGTGGTTTTCATCATGACATACTGTGCCTCTCAAAGTTTTTGACCCTCACGACACATCACACTCGAAAGTACTTCCCCTTGTGACACACCACAACTTGCCAATTTTTTAAACCTTGCAATAACTTCCTTTATCGTACCCAAGAAAAACTTCAACAATCATGACAAGTTCCCTTTGTCGAATGCTGAGGAACTTTCTCAAGATGCGACATGTTGCAAACTCATTAACTTTCTTTAAGCCATGCCATTGGGCCTATATAATGCCTCACACAAAGTTTGGCACACACAACAAGATTGATTTGACCTTTTGAAAAGTTTGAGAAAAGGTGGAGAAAGGGTTACATTTCATTTATAAAAGAAATATTGGGGCCATTTATTCCTCACTTCACTCTATCCTCGAGCACATAAATGTCAAATAAGTTCCCAATGCTCACATAGATTCCCAAGGCAATCAGGACTTACATAAGTCGTACGAATCATGTCCAAACAACCATTTGTCATTCTCCAAGTCTGTATCTCACCTCAATCTGGTACAAATTGTATTCTTTTGTTTTTTACAATCTTCCATTGGCTAAAAGAATCTACCACGCATTCCATCACTTTCCTCTTTTACTTGGTCACCAAACCCAACCAGATGACAAATAAAAAATGACAAAAGAGAGGATTTTCCTCCCTTCCATGGCCAAATCCTGTACAACTGTTGGATGTTAGCAAACCCAACATAGTCAAAACCCAAACACCCAAGGATGGAATTTGACAGGTAAATTGACTTCCATGAGGTTATTCAATGATCAAATGCGGCCACAACTTTCTGATACTCGTAATCCAATTGTATTGAAATTCCCAATATATCTAGTAAATTGGTTTTAATCATCAAATTATGTATGTAGGTTGAGCCTCAAATTCCTCCTATCCCTTCTAACCAACCACTAACCAAATATTTTTCATTTTCTATCTATGCGCTTGAATATTCTTTTGATAAACAATGAAACCCTTGGACCTTCAAGACATACAAATCGTATGGCATTGAATTCAATATTCATTCCAAACCCTGCTTTTAAAACCAATTTCTATTTGAGGACAAATGAATCCCATGAGGTGACTATGTATTTTTCAATCTTTCTCTTAAAATAACTGTCTCGCAGAATAAACAATGATGTTTTTTCCCAAACATAAGCTAGCAAGCAACCTCCCATGAAGGGTTATTTCCCCCCTCTTCAACTGCATCAAACAAAGACAAAAACTCTCCTAGACATGGAACATGAGAAATACAATTTTTCCTAAGTACATGAAGCACACCCAACTCCCCATCTTTAAAACCATCTACTCTGCAAAAGGGATGCAACTGAAACGCCCATGACATGAACATATATTTCCCCTGGAACAACTAGCACTAGAGATAAGAGCCTTTGAACCCCTGTCTTCTATTAGAATCTATCTCTCCCTCCAAACATGTATTTTACTTTTATTTATATTTAACATCACTAATGTTTTTTGTTGTTGAAATATATGAGTTGCATGATTCATATATGGCTTCTAAGAGAACTAATATTCATAAAGAGACACAAATCAAGCTAAGCCTAGATCATGGAGAAGCTAACCTAGAAACATACTTCAACATTCTAGGACCAATTTATGTCGACACCAAATGATGTATGGACCCAAGATTAATCTTCAAGTGGGGAGACATATAGTAGATGTTCAGAGAGGAGACATTTGCTGAAATTCCACTCCTCCACAGAGACACTAATCTAGATGAAGGTCTCTATGAGTCCATCAAGCCTTCATAGCTCCAAAAAATAGATGCTCGACATGTTGTGCTACCTCATGTAGAATTTATCACCTAGATTATCATCCAGGAAGACATTGACCATAGACTGCTACAAGATATCAATGGAAACCACATTTCCTCCTTCTAGAGATCAACTCTAGATGTGTGTTACAAGCTCCTCGATACCAAAGTTGATTTAGATGATGAGTGGATGTTGCAATTCCCATTGAATTGTAAAGATATGATGAAGAATTGGTGGGGAACTAGAAAATATTTCAGAACCAAAAGAACATGGACATACCCCAAAAGTCTATTAATAATTCCCTGCAGGATCACCATGCCTCTCCCGAGTAGATTATATGGTGAAGAATATGCTACCCAATTTAGAGAATCATGGGTGACCTTGATTTGTGTAGTTACCAATACAAACACCATATTCAACTAGGGATCTATCCTATCTATACCTACGGTCCATGCCATCTCTAAGGACAAACACACATCCCAAGGATCACATCAAGCTTTTTGCATGTCCTCATATTTGTTGGCATGACATGACTTGCCTTGTCAATTCCTTCCTAGGAATGGGTTGGAAATGGTAATACATTGTTCCACCCATTCATATCTATTTCCAAAATATATGGGACCATAGATATAGAATCCATTACACTCAAATATGCGAGTTGTTCATAGCTCCCTTATATCAATTGCTTTTATGTGCACCAGCAAAATTTATGTTGGAAAAGTAATGCAAGTTGTTGGAGAGGTAGGTGACTGGTATGTGAATGAGAAGGGAACGTACATTAGAGTGTCTGGGGCTATTAAGGATCCTCGTTTACCTCCCAAATTTATCCCATACAAGTTGGAACTTCAAGAGATTGCATATCAAACTCTTGTACATGGATTTAGAGCAACTCTAGTGCAAGATAAGAAATACCCCTCGCCTCCACTACCCTCTTATGTGGGAATGTACAAATTTAAGGAAATCAAGGAAGTGGTAGTGGAAGTAGAAACTTTGGCCACCTTCCATTTTAGAGATTAAAGATTCATGAAACATGACCCTCTGGATGTCATTGACCAACACTACAGGGCATGCAAATATAGGTGGCCTTATCAAAATGAAGTGTGGCAAGAGAAGGAGCTATACAGAAGATTAGTGTCATTAAATGAGATAATTTTCAGCATTAGAAGTATCTCTAGAGTGAGGAAATAATGGTTATAAAGGGAGTTCCTAGAGAAAGAGAGAATGGAAAAGGAAGCAATAGTGAAGAAAACAACTGAAAGGGAAAGACTCGAGAGAAAAACTAAAGCATTGAGTCTTCAATAAATAGAGGAGGAGAGAAGAATAAAATCATAGGAGGAAAGAGAAAGGCAGGAAGAAGAGAAAAGAAAAAAGAAAAAAGAAGAAGAGAAACACTGAGAAAAAGAGAGGAAAGGAAGAATAAATAGGAAGAGGTAGAAGGCTTGGATCCTTTAGACACTAGTCCTTTGACAAACCTTGTTTGTCACACCAGAGATTGTATTGACTAAGGGCCAATTCCAATTAAGAGAGATTAAATTGGGTGCATTCACCCCTTTCAAATCATACAAGGTGGCAATTATAAATTCATTTTTTTTTATAAAAAAAAGAGGGGAGATTGTCAAGCAATCTCATAAGAAGTTAAAGTTACCAAAAATTACAGAACTTGTGGTGACAACTGAAAACCCCCTTATGGATGACACCATGAGGGACCCCGTCACCATATCATTAACATGGGTTGCATTCTCACATGCTTTAGAGTTAAACACTAAAAGCGTGGACCAATAAATTTAAGAGTATAAGTTGAGGAATCAAGCATTGGATCAAGAAGTGACTCATTACAAAGGTGACATGACCAGCCTTGCAAAGTTTAAATCCTATGCCTTCGAGTTATAGGATAATATTTCCAAAACCCAAAATAAAATGTACATGAGCCCCAAGGAATTCCAGGACATGTCCAAGCAATTCCTCACATTCTTGGAAAAGATCAAGGATAAGAAAGTTTTTATTTATGGAGTCTATCTTTCCATGGATGAGATAAAGAAATTCCAAGTAGAAGAAAGGAACACACTAGAAAACATGCCAAAGATTATTGAAAAACCGAATCAGCTGACCTATGCAACTTTGTCAAGTTGTCAAAAATAAACACAAATTTTGAGGACATTATCACGTCAATCGACAACTGTAAGCATCTCTACATGGATGCCGAAAATATTGTGGAATGTTTCCATCTACCATCGATAGGGTACACGAGTGCAACCAAACCCATAGCGGAAATTTCGAAATAATAGGAGGAAATAGTCAATACTAAAGGAAGTTTGATTGGGAAGATTCCCAAAATCACCAAGGAACATATTGCTAACCCGTCCAAAGAAATAAATTGATTCAACACCTTTTTTTAGCAATTATAGAGAGATATGGGCCCCATGTCTAGAGAACTAGTGTCATATGAAATCTCTTTAGAGTAGTTAATATTTAGGTGAGTCTTAGGAATATCCTCCCAACATGAGGTTTGGGAAGTCTATATTCAAGATATATATTCAAGATAAATAACAAGGCCGATTACAATCACTTTTAAATAATGTATAATTTTATAAAATTTATAGGAAAAGGATAAAATAGAAGAAGTTGAAAAGTTGTAATTGGCAAAAGGGAAGACAAGAAGTCCCAAGAAGCAGTTGCAACATGTACTCTTTGTTAGTTAACGAATGCATTGTAACTGAGGTCCTTGTTTTTTGTAATTTTGAGAAATATAATAAGAAGAATCCCTCAAGGCCATTATTTGAGAAAGGAGCAATGTTGTTTTGATGTATTTGTTGTGCACTATTCCCAGTATTCATGCTATCATTGATACCACTGCAAGGTTATATCGTTCAAGTATTGACTATTGTGCATTGATTTTATAACTCTTACTTTTATATTTCTCATATGATATTTATTTTTCTAAGATGGTAAATAAGAGGTTGTAAATGGTACTATTGTAACAAAGTATTTTAATTTACACTTTATTGTTTATGCTTATGTATTCTTGGTTTTCCTTAACATCTTTCTATTTCTGAAATGTCTGCAAGAATTTATATCTAACATGCTATCTGCTTGTTAAGTTTTCTCTTAGTTGAATAGATTATATTAGTTTACATCTTGCACCTAGAATGGAATCATACTACATACCACATTTTGCATTCCATAATAAACCCCCTTCATGTTTAGTAATGGTTTTTGGGCTAGAATATGGATGGGTCTTCTATCCCAAATGGTGTCAGGTCTAATTGGGACTGCATACTAAGGAGTACCCTTGTCTATTGAAGGACACTTTTCCCACATTAACACAACCTTCACTACAAGAGTAAATCATAAAAAAAACATGTGCTAAGAACTAGTTTTTTTTATTCTGTAGATTGTTAGGTGATTTTTTCTTACCACCATCAAATAATTTACCTCGCACACACTGAGATGTGTGTGCCATTATAAAATATATTGGAATGGATTATCAGGCTATTGACGCATGTCCAAATGATCATATTATATATTATGGACAATATGCATCGGAAATGAAATGCCCACAATGTCAAATCAATAGATATCGAACCGATAAAGTAACAAAAAAGGTGCCTCAAAAGTTTCTTCGTCATATTCCAATAATTACACGTTTGCAATGATTGTTTAGGTTCGAAAGAATTTCACGGTTTATGGATTACCATGCATGACACAGAAGTGAAGATGGTTCTTTGAATGCCTGCGGATGTTTCTGCATTTAGGAACATTGAAGAAAGATGTTCAAATTTTAAAGAATAACCTCGTAATGTTAGGCTTTCATTGACATCTAACAGTGTCAATCCATTTGGTGAGATCATGTCTATTTACTCAGTGTGGCCTATTTTTGTTATAAACAATAACCTTCCTCCTTGGATGTCAATAAAGAGGGAGAAAACAATATTGTTGGCAATGATTGTTCTAAGTATTTTTTTACAAAATTGGTTTGAACGTTGTATTTTGTTTTTCTTATTCATTGTATAATTACTTTATATATATATATATATATATATATATATATATATATACAAGGTAGCAATTATGTGTACTTTCACCCAATCAGGTAAGTACCAAGTCAAAGATATGAATGTATATATTGAGCCTCTTATCGCCGAGCTACTAAATTTATGGGTTGACATCACTATGTACGAAATCTCTAGACCAATAGGGAAAAGGCAATTTCAATTCCATGGAATACTTACATGGACAATTCATGATGCCCCGAGGCTAACACACTTTCTTGGTATGTAACATACTCATGGAATTTAATAGTATATAATTTTATGAAAATATGATGCATGCTTCTTAAATATCAATTCCTCATTATATAAATAATAATGACATTAATCCATATAATCTTTTAGGCCTTCAAACAAAGGGTAAATCTACATGTCTAGTTTGTGGTCCTAGGATGAAATCACGTTGTTCAAGAAGTCTAGGAAAGGATGTATTTGATGAGTATAGGAACTTCCTCCCTAAGAAACATTGGTATCAAACTACATAAGAACACATTTTCAATTTGAAAGAAGAGACTGGAATAAAACCACGAAGAATGATACCTCACCTATGGAAGTTAGAATATAATAGATTAAACCGTCAAGGTAAGCATTTAGTCTACGTGTATGCATATATATTAATGTTTTACTATTTTAATTTCTATCTAATTATGTTTATTGTATCTAACAATGATTGTTGTAATCTCATTAATTATTTTTCATAAATGTCGTCAAGGAATTAATGAGCTTCCACGAGGAATGAAAAGTTACCATGTACAATTCAATAGGTTTCCCTACTATGAGCACCTACAAATAGCTCATTTGTTTGATACAATGCATATCGGGAAGACTGTAACATAAACATTATGGAGAATTGTAGATGGAAGGAGTGACAAAGAAAAACTTGTCAAAATTTGTACTGACATTCAGGAAGCCAATCATGCACTGCAAAATTTGATTTCTTCAAATAACAATGGAGTACACTGAAAGAGTCTTCCATGGTTATTTACATAGCAGGAAAACAATATTATAAAAGAGGTCATTTGGAAAATTAAATTTCCCACGGGATTTGCTTCAAACATAAAGAATATCTTAATGAAGAAAGGTGAATTTGGTGGGGTGAAAACTCATGACTAGCATACCTTCACTAAGGTAATTATTTTGGACGTAGATTTCTATATTAGTATAATATGGTAAATATACCAAAAACAAAAGTTTATTGGGAACAAGTAAAACCTAAAAATATTTTACTTTGCATTGTAAGTAAGAGAATTTTTTGCATATTGAACTAACATTTACTATTTTTATGCTCACTGTTGCAATATTTTTACTACAATTTGGAGACTTCAAATGGTTATATATATTTGTCATATGAACTTTGATTGATGTAATTTGTTTTTGAAAGTGGATATTTTTATGTCTTTTCAAGGTTGTTTTTCTAAAATTTCCCCTAAAATTCAATCCTTGGTACATTCGTGAGCGCTTTTGAAACAACCACCATCAAAATATGGTTTTTGGTAGTGGTTTTGAAAATCCACCCCTAAAATATTTATTCTTGAACTTTTCTAGGTGATTTTTGAAAATCACTTCCTAATTTTATGGCCTACAACTATGTCTTTTGGTCTTGGTGAACTGTTGTGGTGGAAACCTTAAAATTACAACCATATCCCATTGTTGTGGTAGTTTGGGCTCTGCACATATCCTTCGAAGCTAAAAGGGAAATTGATATGGCCTAAAAACCCATATTTTGGGCATAGAACATGAAATGGATGATCCAGGTGAATATTGGTGACCACCCACCTTTTCCGACTGACTCAAAATAGTTTTCTGGCAATTTACTATTTTTAGCAGGTTTTAACTTCCGGGGCCATTTGGAGGGCCTAAATGAAGGTTTTTCAAGATCGAGGTTCTCAATGATAGTTGAAGGCATAATTGATCCCCCCCAATGAATATCCTCGATGATACCTTTCCAACGAGCTATCATACGCCTAAAACGAAGATCATATGCAAAAGTTACGACCCCGGGAAGTTGATGTACTAACTTACCCAAACGGGGCCCGCATGACTTTTGGCGCTTCATCTCCTAGGGTTAGGTTTTTGGATGTCTAGGGTTTTTGGCATTCCTGTTTATTGTAAAAATGCCTTCAGAGCCTCATTGTAATCATCTTCTTGCGAATGTGAGTAGCCGCCACATCTCTTCTCAGAGATAAGCTGCCACCATTCTAGCGAGTCTTTCACTCTGTATTTTTACAGTCTCTGTACATTTATTTCATTAATAGAAATCATGTATTACTGTATATCTGTGTTTATGGTTGCATCTCTGATACATTTATGTTATATTATTGAATATCTACGATATATCTATGCATTTCTTTGTTATATCTCCGCTCTCATTTCGTGCCGAAAATAATCCGGATCAGTGGTATCAGAGCAAGCTGCTCTTGATCGTTTTTTTCAGTGCATGTCCCTGACGAGGTCCGAGTATATCAAGTTGGATATTGATCTGGTCTCTCTTGAAGACAATCGCTCTCACACACCCAAGAAACCCTCAATGGCGGAAGAAAAGAAAAACGAAGGAGTAGACAATCATATCATTTGTTGCTTGAGCAAGCTCTCACGCGATAGAGGGACAAAATGATGGAGAATTTTTCCCACATCCTTAAACGCTTGCTGATAGCAGCAGGCGCATCTTCATCAAGCAACCACTTTGGAGGAACCTCGCCTTTCAAGGTATAAGTTAATTTTGATATTCCTGTATTTGAAGGACAGATAGATGCAGAAGCCCTAGAAAAATGGTTAACTCTGCTAGAAGGTTATTTCTCTGTTTACAATTTTTCCAACAAAGAAAAGATCACCTTCACACTCCTTAAATCTCTCCCTCATGTCAAACATTGGTGGGAAACTTACTGGGAGCAAAGTTCCATAGAGAAGTCTCGAATATATGGGGTTGATCCCACTTGGGATTTTTTTGTGGATGCGGTAAAGGAACAATATTACCCTGTTGGCAACTATGAGGACCAATACATGAGATGGACCACACTGCGGCAACAGAGGGGCCAAGCAGTTCTGGAGTTCACCAATACCTTCCATACCTTGCGCACCAAGCTGGGTATCAAAGACTCCGAGGGACATTTGGTTCTGAAATACCGTGGGGCTCTACACAGATACATCCAGACTGAAATGGATTTTCTAGACAACTCATCACTCGGTGCTGCTTATCGATATGCTGTTAAAATTGAGCAAAAATTTAAGCACCAAAACAAATAGGAATTCAGGTCTTCAAATCCGCAACAACCAAAGTATGAAAAAGACAACCCTAACAAACAGTCTCCCGAAAACCAGTCCAAGACACAGGAAAAGAAGGGTCACGGGAAGACAAAAAAGGACACCAGAAAATGGTGTGATTTCCACAAAATCCCCTGGCATAACACCGATGAATGTCGCTCAAAACAATCATTGGTGTCTGAGATCAAAGACAAGGAGCCAAACCCTAATTTTGAAAATACTGGTAAAGGAAAGATCATTGACGCAAACCCCACTGCTATTGTTGCGACCGCAACAATTCAACCAAAAGAACCAACAGATCCTGAAGAGGGGGAGCGCCTTTTTCATTCACAGATGTGGGTGAAGGGGACCTCGCTGCATTTTATTGTTGATAGTGGAAGCCAGAAAAACCTCATCTCAACAGAGGTCGTCAAACAGTTGGGATTGTCGACAACACCACACCCGCAGCCATACAACATCGGGTGGCTTCGGCAAGGACGAGATCTCCATGTCAGGCAACAATGTCGATTTTCATACGACATCCAACCCTTCAAGGATGAGGTATTATGTGATGTTGCCCCACTGGATGTCTGTGATGTTCTCTTGGGCCAATCATATATGTGGAGACGCCATGTTGTTTATGAGTCTTGACCCCGTAGTGTCATTCTTACTTTAGGGGGTCATCTCTACAGAATACCAGAGGTAGTTCCAACTATTGTTCCACCTAAAAAGTGTCGCAAGGTAATATCTCATACTACAAAATTCAGCGTCTTCACAATCTATTCAAAAGGGGAATAGAAGGACACTACAACCACTACAACCTCGCCCCCTGCACCTTCTATCCAACAAAAGCAGGTCGACAAGGTTGAAGCAAAGCACAAATATTCCTTCTACAAACCTTCCTCTCATGTAGCTCGACTTGTTGAACAACCTCATCTTCAACAGGTTCATGACAGACTTCCACAAACTAAGTAGCACGACGTCTCCAGCAATACAAGCAGCTCACCAAGATGTTGATCCAACAAATGTTTTTCTCTCTCCCCAGGGAACTCAACGCAATGGATACCATTACTTCCTAAGGAGGGAGGATTGATCCAGGTGAATATCAGTGTCCACCCACCTTTTTAGACTGGCTCAAAATAATTTTCTGGCAATTTTGGCAATTTACTATTTTTAGCAGGTTTTAACTTCCGGGGCCATTTTGAGGGCCTAAATGAAGGTTTTTCGAGATCGATATTCTCAATGATAGTTTAAGGCATAATTGATCCTCCCAAATGAATCTCCTCGACGATACCTTTCCAGCGAGCTATCATACGCCTAAAACGAAGATCGTATGCAAAAGTTACGACCCCGAGAAGTTGATGTACTAACTTACCCAAACGGGGCCCGCATGACTTTTGGCGCTTCATCTCCTAGGGTTAGGTTTTTGGATGTCTAGGGTTTTTGGCATTCCTGTTTATTGTAAAAATATCTTCAGAGCCTCCTTGTAATCATCTTCTTGCGAATGCGAGTAGACGTCACATATCTTCTCAGAGATAAGCTGCCACCATTCTAGCGAGTCTTTCCACTCTGTATTTTTACAGTCTCTGTACATTTATTTCATTAATAGAAATCATGTATTACTGTATATATGTATTTATGGTTGCATCTCTGATACATTTCTATTATATTATTGAATATATGCGATATCTCTGTGCATTTCTTTGTTATATCTCCGCTCTCATTTCGTGCCGAAAATAATCCGGATCAATGGATCTAGTGAACTAACTTTGGTGTATCAATCCTTAAAATGATGGCCACATATCACTCATAATATTTTACAGGAACCTAGCTCAAAAACCATTATAAATGCTTATACCAATAGTAGTGATTCTAATAAGAATCAAGCTTCACCACCATCATTAGTCACTTCAACATTGGAATATGTACATTTTAAAATAATCCCTATTAATCAGGGCATAAATTAGTATGAGTTATGAACAAATTAACCCTGAGATTGTGAATTTAATACATGTATTGACATCTAAATCAGTTCGATGATGAAAACATGATAACATTGATACTGAAAGTTAGGAATAAAACATATATCTAGGTTTCTTAAATTATAAAGCGATTTTACTCACACTTACATGTTGATTACATAAAAAATATTTACGTAGGCTCATGCTTCTCAAATAGTGCATAATTGAAATCATCCTTTTCAATGTGGGCCACTTTTTAACAATATTCCCTATGATTTATATGGGAGATATTTATATGAACATAATTTCCTAGAACAATCCACATCTAAGGTGTCGTAGGAGGTGGGATTCCCTACAAATGATTGGGGTGATTTTTTTGAAACAAGGGTTGTATGTGGTTGTTCACAATGAAAAGGAATAAGAAAAATGTCTTGTGGAGTAAGTGCTAAAGAAAAGTTTTCAAGATAAACTTCTAGATGTTGATGGATGTATGTCTCCTACAGTTATTCCTAACCCCATAAGTGAAGTTGGGAATACAATGGAAAAACCTAAATTTAGGCATTTTCTTGAGCCTATGAGAAATGTGTCTAGCATAGCCAACCCAAGCATGTTCCCTACTATCCCATCATGAAGAGATAAGTGTTTAGATACCCAAGAATCAATTGTTGGACCTAGTAAAACTAGTTGATGTATGGTGGTGGGTGCAATCGTGAAGAGTTTGCTAAAGAGAAAAAAACAATCTAATATTTCGCGATATGATGTTGGGGAAGACCTTTTAGATATTTCCTTACCTCCAAATTTAGATTTTTCTTACAATAGATCATTTAACCACACTCTCTTTCATGCATGGGTCAATGTTAAACCATTTTCGTGACTTCCCCGACTACCAACCCCTGCCGGGTAATGCTACCCAAACAACCTTATTTTTTTATATCTAGCTCCGATACCAATTTGTGACCATTCCTGGCCTTAAACCAACAGGCCAGGCCATGCCACCAAATAACTTTGCAGAAATATTCACATATAAAACTTAACAAGAATGAATAGAGATAACATATGATATTCATATATATTTATTTACATATATATCTAATGTTGTTTTAGACTAGACATTAACATTCTGTACATACACATATTCTTGCAGAGTTCTGCCATCACACAACTTAATGTAGAAATAACTATAAAAGCATACATGCAATAATCACAGACAAAACCATAGATGTAACAACATATATAAATACATAGCATGTAAATGAACAGAGAAATTGGTACTTATATTTTAATTGAGGTCCACCAATTGCATGGATACCTTCCATGAACCTCCCATCCTTAGACCACGCTGCTCATCACGCTCAACAGTGGGTCACCCCCGAGCTGGGACTAAAATCCACCGGGCAAGGGATTTCTAGGCTTGGCAAGGACAACAGGGAAGTCGCATAGAACAACATGAAGGATTTTTATCCCAGGATCCACTTACACCAACAACCCACAGACCCTCATTCCCCACATGCCTGTTCCACCCCAGGAGGGTACACCTTCACTATTAAAAGTCTATCGGCTACTACACCTCCCTTTCCTTGGGATTCAACAATAGGCTGGACCGAAAGTCTCAGAGTACTATAGCTGTTACGAGACTCCCTCCAGGAGAAATTACTTCCCAACAAACTCTTTCACCTAGGGAGAGTTTCTCACAGGCCTGACAGCCTGCTTCTTCAATTAATCTCTTATGTCAAATAGACATAAGTGTTGTCAACAACAGAATTTGGCTAATGCATAGGTGATGGTAACAACTAAAAACGGGTATGGACACAGAATATGGTAGCAAGTCAAGCTTAGCCAAGGACTGCGTTGGCAACAAAAACCAACCGCTAAGACATAACATGACTCAGGCACAATACATGTGTTTTGGTATTCATAGGAAATACGCAGGACAACTCCAGTATCCGCAGGTTACAATAATGCATGCATCAGTGGGGAGTATGGCTCTCTTCCAAGGTGACTAACCTTGCGAGGGTGTAGATGAAATGGCGAAGGAATCCTGAGAATCATTAGAATCCTCAGAGTCATGAGAGTCGTGACAATGGTGAGGGAACCCCCCAATGAGATGACTTGCCCACCTAAAAACTACATGCACCTAGGTTGACACATGTCTCCCTGGAGCTACATGAACTCCATTTAACACTCGTCCCCTTTCCCCAGGAACTTAGGACACCACAGTTAAGTCAAACCTTAGCCTCTAGGAAATAATAATATAATAATATTATTCCTTTAGAGGTAAGCCCTCTAGCTTAGCCCCTATTCCTAGACACTTAGCCCACTCCCTACCTAGTGGAGCTTAGTCCCCCATAACTCTTTCTTCGTGGAGGGTCTACAGGCAACAATGTAATTTTTATTAATGATGTGAGTATTTACATATACAAAATCAGGCTCATTGGCCTTAACATCTGGCTCACTAGCCTAATAAACACATAAGTCTCTCATATTATAACCACTCGGATCACCAACCTATAAACATAATTACAGTTCAGCAGGGGCTCGACCTTGGGGTGTTACAATCCGCTCCCCTTATTTTTTCACTATCCTCAGTGCCACTTATTTACAACACAACAACAACACGATTTCCAAAATATTCAAAACGATGTGGGTACTCTGCCCACCTAACATCTTCATGCTCCCATGTTGAGTCCTCAGGACCGTACCAGGTCCACTGAATCTTTACAATATTTACAACTCAATTCCAGAGTTGCTTTCTCTTCTAGTCCATTATTCACACATGCTTCACTTGCAAATCACCTTCTTGTTCCACCTAGATCACATTCCAATCAATTGCATGATTAGCATCAGGTATATACTTCTTGAGAAACGATACATGAAATACATTATGAATAGTCAATGCAAGCATATAAGCTACTGGTCCAATCCTTTCTAGGATTTCAAATTGTCCGCAAAATATGGCTGCCAACTTGGAACAACTTCTGAGCTGCAAGGAACTTCTGTTGGCTTTCACCTTCGCGAAAACATGATCACCCACTTTAAACTCTTTATGGTTTCTTCCTTTGTATGCATAGATTTTATGTCTGTCTTGGGTAGCCTTCAAATTCCATTTAATCTTCAACATTTTCTCTTCCATTTCCTTGAGCAACTCTGGCCCAACCACTGCCCTATCAGTTGGTTTTTCCCAGCTTACTGGGGTGTTGCACTTTCTACCATAAAGTGCTTTGAATGGGCTCATCTTCAGTGATTCTTGATACCCATTGTTGTAGGAAAATTATACCAAGTGTAGATAATCTTCCCATTTAGATGGTTGGTCCATCACATACATCCTTAGTATATCTTCTATCACTTGGTTTACTCTTTCTGTTTATCCATCTGACTCAGGATGATAGGTTGTGTTGAGGTTCATGTTCGTTATGAACCCCTTGAATAATCCTCTTCAAAACTTCGAGGTAAAATTTGGGTCTTTGTCAGACACACTTTTCTTGGGAACACCATCCAGTCGTGCTATTTCCCTCATATAAATATTAGCAACATTAGTTTCCTTGTGAGTAGTCTTCAAAGGAATAAAATGGGAAGCTTTAGTAAGCTTGTCCACTACTACCATGATAGCATCATGCTACTTTCTTGTTTTGGGAAACCCTGTGATGAAATCCATTTTCACCACTTCCCACTTCCACTCAGGTATGGTTAATGACTGTAACAACCTAGCTGGGTGTCTATGCTCAGCCTTTACCTTTTGACATTCCAAGCATTTAGCTATGTATTCAACAATCTCCCTCTTCATACCTGGCCAATAATATTGGCTCTTGACTGCTGAAATTATTTTCTGATATCCTAGGTGTCCCGCATAAGGTACATTGGGCATTTCTTTTAAAATCACACTCCTCAATTTAGAATAATTGGGTACATAAACTATGTTTTTGTACAAGAGGATTCCATCAATTCTCAATTCATAATCCTCAACTTTCTGCTGCATTTTCCCTTGCTGCAATTTTGTTACCAATTCCATGTATTGCAAATCTGATTTTGTAGCCTCTACAAATCTGTCTTTCAAATTTGATTAGTACGTGCTAATGGCTGTAGCATGAAACTCATGCACTCTTCCGTTGAGTGCATCAACCACTTTGTTCTCTTTCCCCTTGATGCGATTTATATAAAAGTCATATTCATTGAGAAACTCTAACCATTTGCTTTGCCTGGAATTTAGAGTTGGCTCATCAAATAAATATTCAGACCTTTATGGTCTGTTCTTGGCTCAAACCTCTTTTCCATGAGTTAGTGCCTCCACTTCTTCAAGGTGTGCACTATGGATGCCAACTCCAAATCGTGAGTGGCATAGAGCCTTTCATGCTCCTTCAACTTCCTTGATTCATAACATACACCAAACCAATTTTGACTGAGAAATCCACCCAGTCCTTCTTTACATGCATTTGTGCATACAATGAAATATTCATTTGGATCTGCAATCCTCAAAATTGGAGCACTGGTTAACAACTTCTTCAATTGATGGAATCTTCTTTCACATTCTTCTGTCCATTGAAATTTCTTCCCCTTCCTCTGCAAGGAAGTGATGGGGTGAGATATTCTTGAAAACCCTGCAATGAACCTTATGTAGTAGCCAGATAGACCCATAAAGGATATGAATTATGTCACATTCTTTGGCGTTGGCCATTCTCTAATTGATTCTATTTTCTCAGGATCCACTGTTATCCCTTCTTTTGAAATGATATGCCCCAAGTAGTGAATTTTGTTTTGATAAAATGAGCACTTGATCAATTTGGCATACAACTGATTCTCTCTTAGCACTTGCAACACCATCCTCAAATGATGCTCATGCTCTTCTTCCGACTTGGAATATACAAGGATTTCATCCAGAAAGACAATGAAAAACTTGTCCAAATATTCCCTGAAAACGCCATTCATTAAGCACATAAAAACAACGGGTGCATTTGATAACCCAAATGGCACCATTGTGAACTCATAATGACCATACCTTTTTCTGAAGGCGGTCTTGTTGATGTCTTCCTCTTTAATCCTTACCTGATGGTACCCTGACTTGAGATCTATCCTTGAAAATTTTCTAGCATCCTTCAACTGATCGAAGAGATCATCAATCCTTGGCAGAGGATACTTTTTCTTTATAGTCACCTTATTCAACTGTCTGAAATCAATGCACAATCTCAATGTCCCATCTTTCTTATTTACAAACAAGACTGGGGCACCCCAGGGTGACACACTTGGGCGTATCTATCCCTTCTTAAAACATTCTTCTAGCTGCATTTGTAGCTCCTTCAGCTCTGGTGTACTCATTTTGTCAGGAGTCTTTGACATTGGAACTGCTCCAGGTATTAAATTTATAGAGAAATCAATATCTCTCTTTGGGGGGTAGTCTTGGTACATCCTTGAACACATATTCAAAATATTCCAGGACTGCATGATCCTCCATATTTGACACCTTATCCTTAGATGCTTCTTCCATATGGGTTGCAAATATTTGACAGCCCTTCCTGAAACACTTCTTCAGCTGCATTGCTGAGATTTCTCTAACAACTTCCTTGATAATTCCTTTGACTGCTCTCTGATTTCCTTCCTCATCCAAGCAAGTGAAGGCCTTGTTGCGACATTCTAATATGGCATGGTGTTGGTCCAACCAATCCATACCAATTAGGCAATCATATGATCCTAAAGGAAAGATGTTCATATCTGCCTTGGTACTTAGTCCATTCATTCCCACTGGACATGATTTAACCAACTCAACGACCTTCCTCTTGGCTCTTATAGCCAACTATACCAGCCAAGATTTCTCATGCTTGCTTCTTGGAAAACATAACCTTTCCACAACTTTAGGATCTATGTAACTACGAATAGCTCCTGAGTCTATTAAAATAGCAAGGACATGGTTATTGATCATAACTTCAACTTTGATCATGTGTGATTGAAACTCAACTTTCTTGTTGTCCAGGGATGCATAGATTCTTGGTACTCTTCTGCCCATGTCCTCCATTGTTTCATCTTGTTGAACATTGTGAGCAGCTCTCACCTTGTCCTTTCTGTGAGGACAATCTCTATACCTATGATCTCCTTTGCAACCCCAACATTCCATAGGTGTCGGCCTTGGTCTTTTCCCACCTACTTCAGCCATCCTGGGCTCTCTCAAAACTGGTTGTCCTTGAGGACTATTCCTGAAAAATGGTGGTTTTTTTCCATTCTGCCTCTGCTCCCTCTTAAACTTCTTCTTGTCTTCCCAAGATTTTTGGAAAGTAAGCTTTCATTTTTGTTGATCATATAAGAATTTGTATCTCCTTATTGTTTCTTCCATAGTTTTAGGATCATCATACTGGATCTTGTCACTAATGGAAGATGGAAGCCCACTCAGATACCTTTGAATCTTAATTGTCTCATCCTTGATGAAGGGGACATACTTCAACAACTCCAAGAATCTTCTTTCATACTCATCAATGGAAATACATCCCAACTTGAGTTCAAAGAACTCTTTCATTTTCTTGTCATAATACGTCTTAGTTAAGTACTTCTTTTCAAAATGTCTCTTGAATTCCCTCTGTGTAGCATTCTTCTCTTTGACGTGATGTACTTGCACAAGATGATCCCACCATATGGATTCCTTCCCTTTAAGTTGGTAGATGACAATTATGTTGAAATGGATACTTGACACTGAGAGGGGGGGGGGTGAATCAATGTCAAAAAACTTTGGACAATTTTCCACTTTCCACAAACTAACTGAACAACAAATATTTATTTAATTTTCTCACTCAATATATATAAAAGAATAAATACTTTATTTATTTATTTATCTTTAATGAATACATAAGATCGGTATTTGAATTTCATTTTCAAACAATTATGAGATATCCAACTCTCTGTTACAAGACCCAACTTGCAGTTCTCATATCCAACTGAGAAATGAGGAATCCAACCCTTATAAAATCTTGTTGATCTCAGATCCAACTGAGATGTGAGGAATCCAATCCTCATATAAGACCCATCTTGTAAACATGCACAAACCTGATAGAATGAACCTTCATTCAATCCATTATATATAAATATATATACTTCAACAAATTCAACTACGCATTCTTCTCACCATTCTTTCTTGTTTATATAGTCTTCCAACTAGTGTGAATTTGAATCATTGGATCTTTTGATTTTGAACCATTGTACCTTTTCATTTAAATGATAAAAAGAATCTTTAGATAATATAATTTTCCTTTTATTCTTTATTCATAATTCTCATGAATTAACTCTCTTTTAATCATGACTGTGTGTTGGTTCTTTTGTCTTCATGAGTTGATCACAGACATGGATCGACTCATCATATTGTTCTCATGCTTCTGTTGCGTTCTCAGTTCACCAACATATCATATTTGATCTTTTATCGGTTCTCTGTATTGTTCTAGTGCTAACTCTCTATCGAATTAAATCTATATGAGACACTTCCTTCAAGTCATTTACATATGACCATATGCACAAAAACATGGGATTATTGTCTAAGCGATGTTCCCAACTCCGCCTCTTCTTTCACTCTTTGTTTCTTTATTCCATACGACCGCATGTGGTGACCAGGCGCTAGGCCAAGTGAGTGTTTGATCACTTATCAAAATCAACGGTCACGTTTTAATCTCTCGATGAGATGCACGACTATCGGTACTTCAGAACTTTGTCCTTAGCGACTTCCGACCTCTATAATATTTCAAATCTCTCGAAGCAGATTTCTTCAAAGTAGATCAGATGATCATCGATATATTATTTACACGATGGAATATAACAACCACACCATAATCTTAATCCACCAGTAAAAATTACACATTTACTATTTAAACTTTAACCTTGAACTCAACACTAGAAATATACAATACAACTAAAAATCATTACAACTCAATCCACATAGCTTCACTCCCTTCTCATGAACCACATTATACAATTAATATGTAATTTATTATATTATAATTCAAAATTAACACTTTAATATTACACAAATATACTTTAATATATTAAACTTAATAAAATAACCTATACTAATTAGTGAAGACTCCCCTATTCATATTAAAAACTTATCTTAAAACTATATCCCAAACCCATTAAAGCAAACAAATAATTCATAATTACTCCAATACCTAATTGTGTACCATTTTGTATTTTAATTTTTACTATATAATTAACTAAAAAACACAATACTCCATTCTAAGTATTTTCTAATGATTTTTTTAATATTTTATATGAAAAAATCTTCATGCTGGAGATTGGTAAGCACGTTTTGACGTCCGTGCAACGCAGAGACACGGCCACTATTAAAGCTAAATTTGGTTGGGTAAATAAAGCCGAAATAGATGCCCATTTCCTAAAAAAACCTCCACCACGGTTCGGCAATTTGGGTTTCAATATAATGTAAAAGAGGATGAAATTTGAATTAATATTTAATATTATTGTGTAAATTATCAAACATGATAATGGGTAATGGGTTTGGATAAAGAAGAGGGAATGTGGGAAGCAGTTTTTTCATTTTTTATTTTTTTTAAGTGTTTTGAAATTATTTATGTATTGGGGTTCATTTTGTTTTTTTTTGCTAGATGAAGATGTACAATGCAATGACTCATAGCGAGTTTGGAAAAAGATTTTAAAGGAAGGAGGATGGTGTTTAAGTTACATAACATAATTTGTTTTTTTTATAATTTTTTTTTTTTTTTTTGGGGCTTGTATCATCTTTTTGTGTAATGTAATTTGTATGAGTTGAATTTTAATTGTGTTATTGTTTATTTTTTCAGGTCATTAAATGTTAAGTTTTAAGTAGTTTTGCACTTTGATCTTATCCTATTTGTTGAAGTTATTTATGTAGTATTGTTTTCTTTTAACATGATTTTTCTATTTTTCATTCTTTTAACATTTTTGTACACGACTTTTCAGTGCTTTTCTATCTATTGGGTATCTTTCTTTGTCTATTCCAAATTATTTTTCTACATTGTTGTTTCCATGTTTTCTTCCTCCTTTTTAGCTCATCTTGGTTGATTTTAATTGGAACCTTGTCATTGTTCATCTCTACCATTTTAAATACAAAATAAGTTTTCTCAATGCCCCCAATCCTATTGAGTATAGTCATTTTTCAATTAGGAGTGTCTTTAAGAGAATTTGTTTTTTACTATAAGATAGTTTGTCATTAGGGTTTTTTGTACTTGATCAATCTAGTTCTATTTCTCTTTCGATATATTTGATTCTCATACTTGGCATCCATAAAGGAGCATTGGGGTTATCAGTGTTTAAAGAGCATTAAAAAGATGACGAGAGAAGAAATATACAAAAATCATATTGGATTAGATTAAGAAATACTCATCTTGAATTAGAATTGGAAATACACCAAACAATTTTTTTTTAAAATTCAAATTGGGTTTTGAGGAGAATCATTACTTATATTTAACTTTATGTTAAATTTGACTTGATTCTATTTAAATTCAAATTGGGTTTTGAAGAGAATCATTACTTATACCTAACTTTATGTTGAACTTGACAGTCTACAAGATAAGATCATTCTAAAATATGATAATTCTTTATAGATTTAAAATTTCAATTATAACAACATAGTGTAAGTTAAAATTCTTATCCAATAATCTAGAATAAGGTTTCTAAAATTGATTATGCAAGCTCGCGTCCCCCGAGCGAGGTCTGCTGGCCGCCCCTGCGCGCGCCCCTGAGGCTATCAAGCCAGGCATATTGCTCTGTAGTCTCCCCTCGGCCCGATGGAAGATCCAGGGGACCCCGATCCGCCCCCAGAGGTCCAGGCGTTCAAGAAAATGGTAGCATCAGGCCCTAAGCGGCCGCCCTCAGTCTCTCAGCAAAAGTTCGTAAGAAAAATGGACTCCATCCCCACGGTGGCTCTGCCAGAGGAAGAAACTTGCAAAGTAGCCCTGAACCTGGCCGAGAGAGGACTCATAGGACAGTTCATGGGTCTTTGGCCTTCGCCCAAAACAGTGGAAGATTGGACGCAAAGGAACTGGAAACCCCTGATCAAAGAGGGTGTTAAAAGTTACTTCGTAGGAAAGGGCTTCTTCGTCTTTGTTTTCGAGAACACCGAAGATAGGGGACTGATATTCAGAAAYRGGCCATTCTTCATGGGTCCTCAGGGACTYTACTTAAACAAGTGGACTCCAGACTTCGAYCCCACACAAGAYGTGCCTTCTGCAGTGCCGGTTTGGGTCAGGCTTCCACATCTTCCGCTCCACTGCTGGAACCAAAAATCCCTCCAAATCATCGGCAATGCGCTGGGAAAATACATAGACCATGCAGCAAGGAAGGACCAGTATTCGTGTGCTCGAATCTGCGTAGAAGTGGACTTGGAAGAGGGACTCCCGGAAGCAATCAATCTCTCCGCGGCTGGTTGGACGTACGTGCAAGAACTTGACTACGAGCAAATCCCCTTTAAGTGTAGACACTGCCATGGACACGGGCACTTTGCAAAGCACTGTAAGAAGAAAACAGAGGAACAGGCAGGAAAAAACAATGGGGAATCCTGGACATTGGTACAGAAAAACACAAACACAAAAAAAGACAAAGGAAAAGGCCAAATGATCGGATCTCACAGCAGAGAAAGTAACGAACAAGACAAGGAGGCAGCGCAAAGGGGAGCAGTAAACGCTCAGGCCAAGCAAGCAAAACAAACA
>ML777559.1:669482-726544 GCA_009831015.1 Picea engelmannii | reverse complement strand
TGGGGTTTAGGACAGAAATCTAACAACCAAGCTGAATTGTTAGGGATAACCAAAGCATGCCATATCGCCAGAGAAAAAGGTGTCAAAGACCTTCAAGTCTTCGGAGATTCAGAGGTAATAATAAGAAAGCTAAACTCGAATACCCGGTTCAACAATGCCAGCCTAAACAGAATCCTAGAAAGACTGAAGAGAGTAGTATCAGATTTCAACACGTGCAAATTTTACCACATCTTAAGAGAGCTGAACAAAGAAGCTGATTCGATGGCGAACAAAGGCAGCGCTCTTGTGAAAGGCCTCCTAATTGTAAACAACGAAAGATATTACCAACTCAACTGAAAATGATGCCCTGCATAAGCAGCTGCAGCAAGAATTCAGCATTGTAAAAAGGGCTGCCTCGGCAAAGTCCCACTTTTCTCTCAGTTAATAAAGCCTACAACCGTTTCAGTTAAAAAAAAAAAAAAAAATTCTTATCCAATAACCATAATTCTTTATAGAAGAAACTCTAAAAGCAATTATAAAAAACGGTAAAGCAATTAACCCTACAACATTGATAAAGATACCCAACCCACCCTCTCACACAATGGTAAAAGTAGTCCACCCAAAGTTGGACTTAGACTTTCATTACAAACTTCACCTTACCAAAAGGTTAAAAAAATGAAAATAGTCCACCCAAAGTTGATCTTTCATTACAAACTTTACCTTACCCAAAAGTTAAAAAAATGATTATTTTTCTGGTTTACACTTTTTAATGTACCAATTAAACCCACCCTCTCACACAATGGTAAAAGTAGTCCACCCAAAGTTGGTCTTTCATTACAAACTTCACCTTACCAAAAAGTAGAAAAAGTGATTATTTTTACATGTCTCTCTAGTGTACACTTTTTTTTATGTACGAGTTAAAAAAAAAAAAAAACAAATGACTAAGGAAGGCGAAATAGAGTGATGAGAAAGGGAGTGTTAACGATTTTTATTAAAAAAACATGAGTGAGAAAGGCGAAATAGAGTGATGAGAAAGGGAGTATTATCTACACTTAAACTTTCATTATTGGATATATGTGAATCAAGTTGATTTTATCATTTTAACAAGCATTGTGGATCTTACTTTTTATTATTTGTTAAACTATGTGAATAATTGTTGTTTTTATGTTTGTATTATAAAAAGAATTTATTTTTTTATTGTAATAAAGAATAAAAAATATTTTAATATAAAAATGAAAAAAAAAAAATTAATAAAAATATATATATATATATAACTTTATCTTAGTACAATTATTTATAAAAAAATTGGTTTGATAATGATAAAGTATATTATATTAATTTTTTTCATTAATAAAAATATAAGAATTTTAAACTTAAATTTTTTATTAATATTAATTTTTTATAAAAAAAATTAAGACAATTTTTTTTAACTCATATAACTATTGTGAAAAATAATACCAAAAGTGTTATGCAATATAATATTATTAACCTTATTTTTAACTAACCAACAAGTATCATGTAAAGTGATCATGTGTCCTTATTTATTGTTAAATTTGTGTATTTTGTTGAAATCATTTTAAAGGGTTTGTTCATAGTGATAATGGGGCTCATTATATTTGGTGGACATTGAATAGGTTGCAACATAACAACCTATTGAGCAAGTAACAATTTTCCCATACTATTATTGTTTTTGTCATTTAAAGAAGGCAAAAGGAGATTGAGGCTCCTCCTTATTTTTTAGATTTTTAAAGTTTTCATAAACTTATCTTTGCATCACATAATTTAGAAAAAATGTAATGAAATAAGTCTTTAATGCTTTTCATAGGCTTTATCAAGCATTAGAAGTTTCTTTTGATCTCTTGTTCTAACCTTTTTGAGTAAATTTGTCTTGTCTTAGCCTTGAAAACATCTGAAATTCTCATTTATCTCATTGCACGAAAACTTGATTTGATGTGATACGCCGCATGGAAACTTACTTTGGTGTGATACATTATGTTACACAGAAGTTTGTTTCCTGTGATATGGAAAGACTTAGAAACTTTGGAAAATTTGGCATATCACACCTCTCGAAGTTTTTGCCTTGTGCACATGTCACGACCCTCCAAATTTTATGCCAACACAATACATCATAACATTTAAAAACCTCTGAGGTCATGATACATCACAGAGAAAGTGGTTTTCATCGTGACATATTGTGCCTCTCAATTTTTTTGATGCTCATGACACATTGCACTCGAAAGTACTTCCCCTTACGACACACCAGAACTTGCCAAAATTTTAAACCTCACAATAACTTTTGTTATCATACCCAAGAAAAACTTCAACGGTTGTGACAAGTTCCCTTCGTCACATACTGAGGAACTTTCCCAAGATATGATATGTTGCAAGCTCATCAACTTTCTCTAAGCCACACCATTGGTCATATGTCATGCCTCACCCAAAGTTTGGCACACACAACAAGATTGATTTGACCTTTTCAAAAGTTTGAAAAAGGGTGGAAAAAGGTCACATTTCATTTATAAAAGAAATATTGGGGCCATTTGTTCCTCACTTCACTCTATCCTCGAGCACGTAAATGTTAAAGAAACTCCCAATGCTCACATAGATTCCCAAGGCCGTCACCACTTACAGAAGTCGTACAAATCCTCTTCAAACCAACATTTGTCATTCTCCAAGTATGTGTCTCACCTCAATCTGGTACAAATTATAATCTTTGTTTTTTACAATCTTTCATTGGCTAAGAGAATCTACCACACATTCCATCACTTTCCTTTTGCCACTTGGCCACTAAACCCAACCAGATGACAAATTAAAAATGACTAAAGAAAGGATTTCCCCCCTTCCATGACCAAATACCATACAACTATTAGGTGCTAGCAAACCCAACATAGTCAATGTAACATCCCCGCTATAATCCCAATCTAATTAATGCATAATGTAGATATAATGTGTGGCGATGGCCAAGCAATGTAATAGGAGAATTGTATTTCTGAATTTTAATAAATAAAATGTGATGTCAGCTGCTAGGGGACATGGACAGAGATAGGGATGAGTTTCCACAAGAGAAGGGAGTGTCTAAGAGGGGTCCAAGGTGGAAAGTATTTATGGGTATTAATCCAAATTGACAATCCTGAATTTTATTAACATTGTGTATAAAACATGTATTTTTCCTGTTTGAGTGTATGAGAGCTCAATCATTAAATACCTGTAAGAGGGTGGGTGTATAAAGTCACATCCCATAGTTATTGGAAGCATGGGGCTGAGTACAATCAGTTTAGAGATGAGTGTGAGTCAAGAAAAACAAGCAAAGAGAGGAAAATTTGTATGGACGGATGGGGGAGTTTTTATAGTCACATTTTTGCATGGGAAGGAAGAGAACAAGGAAAAAGAAGTGCATTGAAGCTAGAGAAACAATATTGGAGGGTGAATTATGGAGCATTTGTGGAGTTAACAAATAAAGAAGCAAGTTGTTAGGATTGCAAAAGAACTAGGTTGTCAGGCTTGAAGAGTGAACTCCAGTGAGAGTTGCACTGAAGCAACAATATTGCTTCTATTGTTTTCTTGGTAGTTTTCCTAGCATTGAGTTCCCTTGTGTTCCTAGTAGTTATATTCATGGTTACCTATGCTCGAGAGAGCCTGATAAACAAATGGGAAACCCAATGGACTGAGAGTAATGAAGGGGTAGATTCCTTATATTGGGTAGGTCAAGATGAAGAGAGCTGGAGGAAATTCGGGATAGATGTAGGAAAATGCCAGTGGGTTGTAGGATTATCTAATTTGTGAGTGGACAGTGAGAGACAACCTCTTTTATTGTTTCCTATCCCCAACTCGAGGGTGACTTGTTTTTGATATCTAGAACAACAAGTCTAGGGTTGGGTGGAATGTCCATCCCAAGCAACTAATTGCACAATTGTTCTGAAAATATAAGTGTTTTAGCTTGTTTTGTGTTATTTTTATGGTTTATTCCACTGTGTATTGATTATGTATATGAGAATGATTTTATATGTTGTTGTATGAAATTAATTTGCTCCATTCATGTGTATTTCAACAGATTGTAATTGCATTTAAATTAATGATATCATAATGGTTAAATCTATGTGTATTCTTGTAGTTGTTAACCTACATGATTAGTTAGCATAAACAAATTATTTAATGTGTATTCCACACAGTAATGTTCCTCAGTTAATCTGAGAAACAATAAAAATTGGTATCAGAGGAAAAGGTTTAACACTGAGATTGTATGGGCTAAGAACCAACGTGAATTCGATAAAAAAATTGTTATAGAGTTCGCATGTGACATATTTGGGGAAAGATGTGGAAACAGAGTGGAATCTCCAAATTTATGAGCAAATTCAAATTCAATTTACCTCAGAACCGTCAAAGAAAGGTTTAATGGCATCAATATGCAAGTTGCAGAGTTAATTTTGGCCCAAGAGGCCGAACTTCATGTTTTAATCGTGATTGGGGAGTAGAAAATCGATGGCCCAGATCATCCCGACATTAGGAATCGACGACCGGGATTCATTCTGGAAAGATTAAAAACTTTCAAATTCACCAAAGAAAATTTAGAAAAAATATAAAAAAGAAATCTCTAAATTTTATAATTCTTTAGATGTTTTAGAAAAAATCAATATAGTGATGACATGGAGCCATGTGGTTGTGGTGTGGCAGTGCCAGCATGGATGCCTCCATGTAATTTTACCCATGGTAGGGCCACGTTAGCAGGTCGTTATGGCAAAATTTGTAAGTTCAATGTTGAATTGGACTAAGTGTCGGGGATAATCATGGTCGTTCATTGGACAAAAAGATTAAATTGCAACCATTGGTTGAGGATTGTCAGTCGATATGGCTAAGTCTCAAGGGTAGTCTCGTGGGAGTAGGTTTGTGAGCCATGGGTCATAGGAAAAAATTAATGGCATGGCACTTGAAAAGGTTGTGAGGGAAGGTCGCACAAAAGGGCTCGCGGGAATAAGTCTATGGGAGGAGTCTGCATAGAGGAGGCCATGGAGGAAAAAGCCACAGGGAAAAGGCCACGAAGAAAAGGCCATGGAGAAAAGGCCATGGAGGAAATTACACGGAGAAAAGACCGTGCACAAAAAAGGCCTGCAGGAGAATGTCCATGGAGAAGGATCACATGGAGAAGGTTCACGGGGAAAAGGCCGCAAAACTAAAGGGCCATGAAGGTAAAAGGCTGTGAAAGTAGAGCCTGATAGGCTTGTGGGCCATAGATCGTGGAAAAAATTATAAAACATGGAACTTGACATTTATGTGGAGAAAGTATGTGAGAAAGAACATGATAGGCTCGTCACTTGCATGCTACAGTAAATTATAAAATCATGTTAAGTTGACAACCTGATGGGGAGATCCCACAAAGGAGAGATCGATAGACTTTCATGAGGATTGACCAAGGGTAGATGGAGGAGAGGGATGGATGATGACATGGCCAAATCAAAGGATGACACATGGAACCAATAGACATGTGCCATGCCATGCCATCTAGATTTCCTAGGGATAGGTGTAGATCAAATTGGCAAACCATTAGACTAATAAATCCTTCAATTTTATATGAAAAATTTCATATTTTGAAGGTCATGAATGCACAGAGGAATTTTGAGGGCCTAAACATAATTTTTAGGTATTAGAAATCGATAGAAATATCTGTACCTTTGGTACAAATAGTCTCAGCAACATAAATGAAATGTCTCAATGATATCTTTCCAACGGACTATTCCAGGTACAAAATAGAGATCATTTGAGAAAGTTGCACCTAAAATAGTACAAGGTTTAATTCTAGTACCAATTTACTTCTAGAAGGCATAACTCCTCGCTCATAAGTCAGTTTGGGGCATAGGAGTAGTATATGGAAATACCATGGAGCATAAAAGACATCTATGGAACCAGATTTGGAATATGGGTACCTGAAAGTGTACAGGATGAGAGAGAAGATGCACGTAGTATATAGGGTTGAAATGGGAAAACAATCAAAACTTTTATAAGCCATAACTATCATCTCAGAGCCCAGATAAAGGTGAAATTTTGATAAATCATTCAGAAGGCAGGAATAAAGATACCCAATTGGGGTTTTGTCGAAATTCCAAAGGAGTTGGTGTAGGGATGCTTAATCAGGGCTAAAATTGCCAAGTCAGGAGAAAGTACAAAAATGACAAAGTTGTTATTTCAAGGTTGCTATAGATTTTGACTGGGGCATCAGTTTGATAATATGAGATTTTTTGTGAATTTAATATCAATAGTATTATTTGTGCCTCATACAAATGTTTCATCGGTTCCTAACATATTTGCCTTTGTAAGTGGAAAAATTTGGTGCTTGAGCTAAAGTTGCAATATTCAATTGACCATAACTTTAAGCTCAGAGCTCATATTTTAGAAAATGAGTATTCAATGGAAAGATAAAGGAGAAGATAATCATCATTTTGTTACCAGAAAAATCACTCTATGGCATGGGGTAAACCACAATAGACGAAATGATTGCAAAAATAAACTCTAATCCCAAGTATGCTATATAAATGAAAATGCGAACAAGACAAGATAAAGATCCTACCTCGTGATAATAATATATGTATCCTCAACAACCAAGATACACAAGCATATGGTGATAATATACAAAGTTAGCACATGAAACAACATAATCCATTAACATTCATAACAAATATGCCCATGGAATAATAATTCAAATATTTGCAAGACATCRATATGATCAACATAAGTGTATAAGTGATGGAATTCCATGTCGACACGTCTCAAAAACGAGAAACTAAGTCCCTTCCAGCTGGACCTCCACCACTTCAATCCTCCACCAAAGGCAAGCTCATATAAGAGAGACAGTGAGCTTCTCCATCAAAGAGGGAAGAGCTTGGGGGATGAACAATGTGTTCAAATTTAAAGGACAAAGGGATTCAAAATCAATGTGAAGTGAAAACCAAGATACGCAAGCATATGGTGATAATATATAATGTTAGCACATGAAACAACATAATCCATTAACATTCATAACAAATATGCCCATGGAATAATAATTCAAATATTTGCAAGACATCAATATGATCAACATAAGTGTATAAGTGATGGAATTCCATGTCGACACATCTCGGAAACGAGAAACTAAGTCCCTTCCAGCTGGACCTCCACCACTTCAATCCTCCACCAAAGGAAAGCTCATATAAGAGAGACAGTGAGCTTCTCCATCAAAGAGGGAAGAGCTTGGGGGATGAACAATGTGTTCAAATTTAAAGACAAAGGGATTCAAAATCAATGTGAAGTGAAAATTTCTCCAAAGTATCTTTTCTCTCAAAAGTTTAATTCTCTCCTCCTCCACAATTTGGATATGGCCCAATTTATAGCCTTCAAATGGAAATGAAGGGCCAAGTCAGAACATTTCAAGTATATGAAAGGTCAAGGATCATGGATCTCGTGACATGACATGGAAACCTAACACAATTTTTAATTTTGAGCACCAAACTCGATGTACGCAGGCTGTAGTGGTGCAACCTACGTATACGCATGTTGTCTAACTTGTAGGGTGCGCATATGTGGAAAAATATGATTTTTTGGCTCTGGGAAGTGCAAAAGGGGACTTCAAGTATGCATAGGAAAATGGAAAAGGCCTTCTGATCAAGTTGCATGGGGTGAGGAAAATATTGTTATAACAGATGCCCCCTAATTTGTGAGGTCAGGAGTATCTTTGATGGTTGAAATACATTATAATTCCCATAAGCGGAGTAATGGAGACCCAGCTGGAAGAACTAGTTACTCATGAGAATATTACAATCCATAATTATTTTGTACACATGGCTGCCAATCTGAATTACACTGCAGATCCATGTGGAAATATACCAAACAATTGTTCATGGACATGAATAGGAAATAAAAAGTAGATGCATGCCATAGGCTGTCATAGTCAAGAACAAGGCCCACTGAAAACCAGTCTCAAAATAAATTTGAAGATATTTGTATACAATGGAGTACAATTTGATCTCCCATGATCACTAAAGTCATATAGGTATTGGTCCAATGAATGATAGAAACAACTCAGGGAATCTACTACTATAAACTGGTGTCTTCAAGTCTTCTACACGATCCGCCAAAGGTGCAAGTCTACATCATGTGAATACAGGAGTTGAGATCGAACACAATGAGACTTCATTTGATTACCGGTCATTAAGGAATACCGTTAAAAAATGTGAGATAGCTTACCGATAATGAAAGTAGGTATCAAGGCACTGATTACATTCTTACAAGTGTGAATAAAGGTGTTGAGGTCGAACAATTGAAGAATCCATCAATCAGGATACATTGATGTATTCCCAACTGTCGATGGCGAGAGAACCTGCCATTGATGACTGCAATCATATAGATACTCATAGGACTCTAGGCCTCGTTTCCAAAATAGATGAGCTGAAGTCTATGGAAGGAGATCTGCTGAAAGGAGAGAATTAAGGAATATCTCATCATTCAACACAAGGTAAAAAGTAATAAATTCATGATTTGGAGGAGCTCGGATGAAGAATATGTTCACGAACCAATGACCCTGTGCATCTTTCACATGCACTAGATGCAAGAAGCGCATAAAAAAGACCCTCTGAATAACAACCAATAAGGAAAACTGTCGATAAAGGCGAGGAAACCACAAATAAGGATAATGGCATCCAAGACAATGCATGAATCCCAATGTGTGAATAGATTTATTGTCGTCGAACACAAGGGAAACCCCCCAATTAGCAACCAGTGAGGAGATGTCGATTGTTGGGTTCAAGTTTACCTACCCATAATGAAAGTAGGACCAAGGTGCACGGTAAGACTACAACTTCATGTAACTCTGAGACATTGAGGGTATGGCCAACATGCAAAGTCAAGAGTTATAATAAATGGTCGACACAATCTTATAGAAATCCTTTGAACTAGAGCATGAGACATATGTAGGACTTCGACATCATAGACTTGATAATGAAACTTTGTGATGTAGGAGGCATCAATCAAAATATCCATAGGGACTGGAAGAGTAACCAGTTGGAGGAGTAAACTCTAAGTAACGAGATCATCTTCCTAAGGTCATGCTAAACCCAAACTTTGGATGACAAGTGGACTCAAAATTTTGTGCTCTGTTCAAAGGCGACACGACTGCTACCAATATGAGATAATATCATTTTCTGGCCTGTATTTTTTTTTTCATAGACAAATGAATGCTATGAAACAATGGAGGAAACAAGTGTTGTGAGTAAGAAACTAGTTCCAACAATGGAACATACATATGCTCAATGCAAGGAGGTGGATGCAGGACATGGACACTCGGGGGAATGTTTCCTCTTAGGGTACAAGGTGTCAAGCTGCAATGGATATAAAGAAGGTTTTTCTTGGTTGGTGATTGCAAATTGCTGAGATAATAGGCTTGTAACGAGAAAGAGGGAATCGACAATAGGCTCAATACTGCAAGAAGGATAATGGAATGCAATTACAACTTAACTCCAAAGAATGTCATTTTTCGTAAATTTAATCACCTAGGCCCAAAAAAGTATAAAACAATACCCATGAGAACTCTTCTAGCCACTAATGACTAGAATATTCCCTTTTAGAAATTAGTCTACTTGGTCCGAAAAAGGGTTAAACTTACACCAAATAGACATCCTTTAAAATCCATTTAACGAGTGTGAAAGAGATAAGTTCACTTGACAATGTTTTCTCTTTTTTATAGAGTTGGAAAAGAGATTAACTAAGAATCGATTGAAGTCCCATAGGTATAGGTTTAATGCTTATGAGTAAGAATATGAGGTTCAAACGCAAAGTCATATTGGAACTATAAGGGACTCCCGATCCTATGGAATAATCTCTGCATGGGCAGCAGATGGAACAAAGGTTCTAACTAGGGCACCCATGTTTGGTAATCCTYTACCATTCAATACTGACACTTCTAATTACAACTTAACTCCAAAGAATGTCATTTTTCGTAAATTTAATCACCTAGGCCCGAAAAAGTATAAAACAATACCCATGAGAACTCTTCTAGCCACTAATGACTAGAATATTCCCTTTTAGAAACTAGTCTACTTGGTCCGAAAAAGGGTTAAACTTACACCAAATAAACATCCTTTAAAATCCATTTAACGAGTGTGAAAGAGATAAGTTCACTTGACAATGYTTTCTCTTTTTTATAGAGTTGGAAAAGAGATTAACTAAGAMTCGATTGAAGTCCCATAGGTATAGGTTTAATGCTTATGAGTAAGAATATGAGGTTCAAACGCAAAGTCATATTGGAACTATAAGGGACTCCCGATCCTATGGAATAATCTCTGCATGGGCAGCAGATGGAACAAAGGTTCTAACTAGGGCACCCATGTTTGGTAATCCTCTACCATTCAATACTGACACTTCTAATAGCAGTAGGAAGGTTCTGTGTCACTAATAAATGGGTTCGTACCTAAGGCATATGGATCACAGTCATAGGATAATGAAAATATGCAAGATGGAGTGGCAACCTATCCTATATGTTGGTAAAATAAAATACCCGTCGAAGTCACAAACGGGCAAATAGACACTAGAAACCGCAAAAATCTCTGAACAAAACCACCAAAACCAACTCATTACACTATATTATTAGTCCATTATGTCGAAAAATTAGCAAAACCTATGTAAAGTGGGTAAAACTTTTCTACTAATAGTGAAAATAACTAATTTTACCATAACATTTGTCTTTTTAACCCACATAGTGCATTTTGGACCAATTTTCCCACGATCGTCAAGTGTTGATTGCGGGAGCTACAAGCGATGGAATTGAAAACCATTTGGACCAAGTAAGTGCTCTTTCCCTCCTCTTCATTTCTAGTGGTTTAAAATTTCAAATTAGTCCCCATTTTTTGAGTTTTAAAGGGTGCAAATTATGAATTAGGGTGCACGCGGGATGTAGTTCATCGAGTCGTGTATATGGAGACATGTATGCGGGAAAGGAAAAGCATGCCCATGTATATGTTGTTAGAAAAACAGGACCACAGAGCAATAAAATAAAACAAATGCAGAAACAAAACATAGAAGACACACAATACAAGAGATACACAGATTTACGTGGTTCACCCAGTGTGGGCTACGTCCACCAGAGAAATTGCCAGGTCCTTCCTTTATTATTATCCAGCAAATGAAGGGATACAACCTACAGCAAAACCCGCTGTAACTTCCTCTTGTTTCTCTCACAGTCTCCTCTCTCAGAATACAATATTCACCATCAACCATAGCCGCGATACATTTCCCTCATAAAAGAGGGTTGCCTTCTAGGGCAAAAAAACCCTAACATAATCTCTACCGTTAGATCTGCAACCTTATAATGAACGGTCTAGATTTACAATGAAATTACAATGTACTTTTACAAGGCAATTTTTGCTTCGGGGGCTTCGCCCCCGAACCCCCGCTGGGGGCCCGCTTGCCCCCAGACTCCCCCGCGTGGAAGAGTGTACATACTTCTGGGGTGTAAATACTTCATGGGGTATAAACACGGCTGAAATCAAGGACCTCTGAATCAAGAAGATAATTAGGCTCCACAACCAACATATGTGTCCCTACACACGACTATTAACATTACAACTCGCGTACAAGTCCGCAAACAAGTTTTTTAAAGAGTTTGACTCAAAAAAGGGTTCTCCTTTTGCAAGATGGTACTTTAATGGAGAGGGAAAGAGCATGAAGAAGTGGATGCAACAATGGAAAGAGATGCAGGGGCCCAAATTGCCCTAAAAAGATGCGGTATTTACAATATTTGGGCTCTAAAAGGAATGAGGGCTCAAGTGAGACTGCTCCAAATGCTACTAAACTTCTGGGATCTGGATACAGAGGCCTTGAATATCAATGGGAAACCATTGAGAATTGAATTAGAGGACATCTATTTCATCACAAGATTGTCTTGTCGGGGCGAGGTGGTTAATCTCAAATCCTAGGGAGCTGGGGGTGGCATGAAAATAAAGGACTACATTACCACCCATTGTGTTGCAGGCACAAATAAAGTAGGGAGTTAACTCCCCATCAGGGTGATCGATCACGGGGTTGGCCTCTCACTAGGAATTGAGGCCACTCATGTTTTATGTAGTGGAATGCTTGCGACCCACAATTTACAACTGGTGTACCTAACTACTTTCTAGCATGAAGAGCTAACATACAGATTGCAAACAAGGGAGGAAAAGGAACTTTGGGTTTTCATCTATATTATGTAGTTTTTTCTTTGAGTAGGTTCTAGGTTTGATCCCTAGAGTGGATATCATTCCATGTGGAACACGTGATCCAACCATGTTACGGTGGACCGAGGTGATGAGCCGGTTAGGAGGCGGTAGGGTACCAACCCCCTACAACGATGAGTTCTTCTTCTGGTGGCATCGACAGGTGATAGACATAGACAACTACCCTTATGTTGGGATCAAATACAGAGGAGATACAGATATTCCACTACCACCAGACTCCGCCTACGGTGATATAGGTATGATTTTTTTTTATATATTTCATTTTTTTGTGTTTTTCAAAAAGAATAAAAAACACAAATATTTTTGGATAGTATCAAGTATTTACAATTACTTTGTTACGCAGATGTGGGTATATGATGACCAGATGGATTTCCACGACATCGTCAGAGGAACCACTGAGATGAGCTAGTGGGAGGAGATGCAAAGAGAGTGCTACAAAATGTGCAGGGAACCTATCTCGTTTGACACATAAGATTCCTATGGTTCGGGTGGAGGATTTGCCAGAGGATATGCAGTGACAGGTGGTGGGTGTGCCCTATGCATGGGTGTGAATCTTTCGAAATCTCGCAAAATCCCTAGTATGCTATCATGATACACATCTGGAACCATAGGCGTAGATTCCATGGTCATTATATTTGTCGGCCATATATGTATTTTGAGGGTGTGAGCCCCATTTTGTACTATGACACCATATTTTTATGAGAG
Organism: Picea engelmannii; assembly: GCA_009831015.1. Classification (NCBI taxonomy): domain Eukaryota; kingdom Viridiplantae; phylum Streptophyta; class Pinopsida; order Pinales; family Pinaceae; genus Picea; species Picea engelmannii. The sequence goes on along the minus strand of ML777559.1, from coordinate 713,630 downwards.
ATGAAATATAAAAACATTGTTCTTCGGATTTATTTATATATGTTACAATGTGTACATTAATGGATGCATTTTCTTTACTTTATTTATGTGACAAATGCCAATCTAGAACATAATTAGCATATGCCTCAGATAAATAATTAGAACTTCTAGGTATAAAATCAAAGTTTCGTTCCAAAATTCGTACCCATAGGAATCGTCGGAGTAGAGTACATTCTCGCACATGGTAACTGTCATTCAATTGACATACTACTAACTAGGAGTCCATGCGAACTTATAAATATCAAACATCATATGAAATGGCGTCACATAAAATATCTATAACGATGCTATACTCAGCCACATTATTTGTTGATGGCCCTAGACAAATGTCACCTGAAGACACCAGTTGACCCTCGGGTGAGTAAATAAACCAAGTGGCACCGTCTGCGAATCCTAAGTAAATTGAAGACTCTGTTGGAATCTACCAACCAAGGAAAACTCGATAAGAAATCCGATGACACAAAGGAAAATATATATATATATATACACTAAGATACACTAGTATGCAAAGAATCACGCCTAAGATTGGGGGCTCAAGCGTAATATCTTTTCAAGTAGAGCCCATTTCTGGGCTCATCCAACATATTCCCTTCATAATCTTCCAAATCATAGGATCCTTTTTCTAACACACATTGCACGATATAAGGACCGTGCCACATGGGGTTGAACTTTCCTGCCCCCAACGGTTCTTTGGCTTGGTCATACAAGAGGAAAAGTCACCCTCAACGTACTGTTGAGGACAACCATACCTATCATACTATACCTTAACACGTTGTTTATTCGATTCGATAGTCGTAGAGTCATCTCGACGCTGCTCATCTAGGCTCTCTAGGTGTACGAGGCAATCTTCAAGATCATAAGTGTCATGTAGGAGCTCAACTGCCAGTCTAAGGGAAGGGATTTCACATTCAATCATAAGGATTGACTCCACATTGTGTACTAAATGAAAATGAGAAAAACCAGTGGAAGTCTTAACCGAGGTTCGGTATGCCCAAAGTGTAGGGTAAAGCATTAGATTCCAGTCATATTTTCTTTGGATGACAGTTTTTTGCAAAATGGTATTCATATATTTGTTCACAGCCTCTACTTGTCCATTTTCCTGGGGATAATAATGGGAAGAATGACCATGCTTAAACCCCAATTTTGATGCTATTTCCTTCATTATTTCATTATTAAAGTGACTTCCATGATCAGTGACAATCTCCCTTGGGATTCTGAACCGGGCTATAATTTGGTTGAACACGAAAAGTGTTGCAGTCTTGCCATCAAATTTAATAGTAGGCATGGCCTTTACCCATTTAGTGAAGTAGTCTATGGCCATGATAATATGTTAATGTCCCCAAGCTGAAGTTGGGTTTCAGTCCATAAAATCCACCCCCCACTTGGTGAAGGGATAAACGACAATGACTAGGTGAAGAGGGGATGGATGCGAGTGCATTTTCTGAGCGAACACCTGGCAAGGGTGACATTTCTTGACTGCTTCAACACAATATTTAAAAATTGACGGTCAAAAATAACCATCTCACAATATTTTTTGGGTTGTCGCAAGCCCAGATAGATGACCACCACAATCCCCATTGTGACAGTCATTAAGAACAAACTCAACTTCCTCGTGATTCAAGAAACGATGCAAGATATTATCTACACCTCGATGATACAAAGTGTCACTGACAATAAGGTAATTTTTAGCTTGATGTTGTATACGTCGTCGATCGTCTCTCGACAGATGCTGAGAGAACTTAAAGGTTTGAATATAGATCAAAATCTCTCCATACCAGGGGTTTGAAGATGAGATAAGGAAAATATGTTCATTTGCAAATGAATCGTTATGAATAACGTCCTCATCTAGGCAAGGGAAGTCTGATATTAACTCGACAAAAACTAGTGATTTCTTGTATTTCGCCGAAGAAAAATCGAGGTCAAACTCTTACAAAATGAAAATCCACTTATTTTATTCCCCCCCTATGATGTGCCTAGTAAGGATGTATTGAAATGGATTGACATCAGAAACTATGATAGTTTTTCAAAGCAATATATAATGTTGTAATATTTGAGCCGCATGTACGACAACCAAGGCTAGCTTCTCAACGTGAGAGTATTTAAGCTCAGGACCGAATAAGTTTTTACTAAGGTAGTAGACAACGTTCTCATGGAGCTCATCGTCCTCCCGATCCAGAACCATACCAATCTTCCCTTTGGACATGTTGATATAAAGCAAGTAATCTCTATTGTAGTCCAGAGGCTTCAGCAGAGGCGTCGATACCAAGGATTTATTGAGAGCATCGAAGGAATTGTGGGATCACTCATCCCATATAAATGGAGTGTTCTTCTTCAAGAGATGCATGAAACCCTTAGTTATATTGGCATAGTTTACTATAAACCGATGTAAGAAGTTAGCTTTCCCCTATAAACCTTGAAGCTGACAAATGTTTTGTGGGGGAGGCAATCGAAGTATTGCCTTAATCTTCATAGGATCCACTATGATCCCACTCTAAGAAACTAATAATCTTAAAAGACGACCAAACCTAACGCAAAAGATGCACTTGTGAGGATTTAAACGGATGTGATAATAACGACATCTCTTAAATACTAGTCGAAGGTGGGTAGAGTGTTCTACTCTCTTGCGAGAGTGAGCAATAAGATCATTGAGGTAAGCTTCGAAAATATGCTTGAGATCGTGAAAAGTGAAGGTCATGGCTCGTTGGAAGGTTGCTCCAACGTTTTTAAGGCTGAAAGGAATTTTCCAGTATGAAAAAGTACCCTAAGGAAAAATAAATGTCATCTTATGTTGATCCTCGGGTTTGATCTGAATTTGATTATATCCTAAAAGTCCGTCCATAAAATAAAAAACCTCACTTCCCGCACACTCATTGAGAATGTGATCAATGAAAGGTGTCGGGAAGCTGTCTTTTGTACAAGCTTTATTCAGGTCTTGAAAATCCATACACACATGGATGGTTCTCTGTTTCTTATTCACAGGAATGGGTTTGGATACCCATTCGGTCAAGGGAACGGGGTTGGATACCTATTCAGTCAAGGGAACCGGGCAGATGAAACCAACATTAAGTAGTTTCTCCACCTCTTCCTTAATAGCAGGGGCCTTCCTAGGATTAATATATCTAAGTGGTTGTCGAATAGGTTTAGCGTCCAAATAGGTTTTGATCTCATGTTCGAAAATGCGAGGGTCGATTCCTAGAATCTCTTCATATGACCAAGAAAATACATCACAAAATTATTTGAAGAGATCGGTGTAGATCTAAATTTCTTCAGGCGAACAATCTGCACCGATATATACATTTTAAATTTTTCCATGAATTTAAGAGATGTCGATCATGACAGTAGGATAAATACTTGTCATGTTTCCTTTAGCATAAATTCCATGCGTATCTAGTGGAACCACAGTGTGACCTACCATATCACTCAAGGTAGATCTAAAATTCTCTTGTTCGATCCTAACAAGCTATGGGAGGAAATAAGGGCGATGATGCATATCATCCCATGGCCTATCAGGACCATTCTTGCCTCTAAGACAACTTCATCTGAAGGTAAATTATCATCGAGGAAATCATGTGAGAAAGAAGATGAGGTGACCCATATGGGCTGGAGAACAAGATCCTCCTTGTCCTTCTGTGAGTAGACAGGATCCGGGTCAACAGTAGAGTCAAGAACAACCTGATACGCTATCTCTGTTGCTGACAGTGGCATTTCCATTCCAATATGTGACTGACCTTCACAAGACGTGGTTGTGGAAGGTAGGGTCCAAGGATCATTGAAATACGAAGTACAAAAATGAATGAACCTCATTGACAAAGAAGACCTACTGGACATGGCGTAAATGTGATGAATTAGTGCCACAAAATCAAATGTACCCATGAGGGAGGAATACATTCTGACACCAATATCCTTAGTTTTCAGCGGAGAATTTTCGATCATGAGGATTAAAGTTCCAAATGATGATTTGGGACTAGCATGTGCAATGGATAATTGATCAATCGTCATGATTTTTCCTTTGTGAGGAAAACATAAAGTACGAAAAACAGAATATACGATTGCAGTCATGGCATAAGTCCAATTACACCCTATTAATAAATTATAGTCAAGGGGCGCATCAACCACCTCGACATCCACCTCCACTGTCTTTCCACCTAACTGGATCAGAAAGGTAGGAAGAATTATTTGGGGACAGAAAGAACCACCATCAAATGTGGTCAACATAGTTGGAGATTGAGAGAGGGTTGGAGAGACAATGGATTTCCAACAAGTTAGGGGCATCATGCACGTTGCAACATCTTCATCAATAACAGTACGTTTGATGGTATACTTTGAGTAATCCAAATGGATTTGAAATTCCATTTGGTAAGGCAAGCGAGGCTTCACATATGTGATGTCAAACTTGATAACCTTAGAGCCACACAGATCTAGAGACCCTAACATAAATAACAAGGCATTCATTTGTGAAGGACAGGTCTGGAGCACCTCCAAAGCCAACATCGCACAAGGATTTTTACCCAGATCTTCGACAATCAAACATTTCTAGGCAGCTCTAGCATTAGGGTTGTGGGTAGAGAATTTTAGTACTCCTTTGGGAATACGAGGAAGAGGCTCTAGATTTTCAATATGCAAAGGTGTTTTCGGAGGAGGGGGACACTCTGGACCTGGAACAATTTGTGAAGAACTATAATTGCGAGATCTAGTGGCTACATTAATTTGAGACTTGACCATATTTACACATAGACGGTCACCTTCATGCGACGAGGGGTTTTGATTCCCACCCACCACATTTCTATCATTAGAGGAGCTCAAGGTCATGTTTTGATTATGCGAAAACTGATTAGTCAACACAACGGGTGGTTGAGATAAGAGCCTTGTGGCTTCCTCACATTTGGGGCTTAAGTGGGTAAGGTGATCATCTGTACAAAGTTTACAAGGAAACTTCACCTTCCGCTTTTCTTTCTTTCCCTCACCAACATTGTTATTCGATATATCATTGTTAACATTGTCCTTGGCTTATGATTATTATTATTATTCCTCCAACCCTTATGATTATTACCACGCCCTTTCTTTCTATTCCCTCCTGGTTCTTGGTTACCATTCAGGTTGGTCGATGACTGTACATAATGCACATCCACCGAATGAGTGGGAGTGGAAGACATAGATGAAGCTTTTCCTTCTATAGCCTAGCTTAGAGACAACTCCTTCAACTTGTGCATCACCAAGTCTGTAGACTTAGTATTTGTGGAGCTTATAATGCCATCGGCATGAGGCCCATGATTTTGTCTAGGGTCATAATTTTACCTTGGTGCATCAGGAAGAATTTCATATAACATCCTAGATTGAGCATATATGAGGTCCAATTGTTGGGATTTGAAAATATCTTCCTCTTCAGATGTTACCCTGGATGTAGAAACATCCTTTGAAATATAAGGCAATAAAGACTTAAGAAACCATTCCAACAGAAACTCTGGAGGAATGTATGCTTTGATCAACCTCTTCCATCTATGCCACTCTTAGATGTGGTCTGATATATGGGTGGCTTTGTCTTGGTGGAGAGCCGAGAAAAGTTCTATGTTGGCATCGTAATGAAACGACAAATGGAAGTGGTTGAGAAAGACTAAAAACATTTGATTAAAAAATTTGTATGTTCCCCTGGTATCTCAATGTACCATTTCGCTGAAACCCCCATAAGGGTGCGTTGAAACTGTCTCAAACGAATAGAATCATCGTTAAGGTAATTGGATGAGCACCAAAGATGAAAAGTAGTGACATGATCATTAGGATCCTCGCCAGTCTTTCCCTCGAATTTCAGAATATCTGAAGGAAGATTGGTGGTGATGGGGGGCCATGATAGAACATGACGCACCGGGTCATTCATTAATCTTAACAAATATGGAAAATTAAGTGTGACCAGAGAAGGGAGCCAAGGTTGTGGCATCTGAGCCCATGCTCCTAGGAAATATGGATGTTGAGGGATTGCAACCCAGCCAGGGTTTTGGTATGCACCATGGCCCTGTCTGGTATGGTAATACCATCCTCCAAACTGATTCATAAGAGGTGGTGTGGGCACCATACCCATAGGAATGTTATAATGAGGGTTATAAAAAATTCCCCCAACTAGAGGAGCTCTAGGCTGGGGGGTGCCCATAGTATGAAACTGACCTCCCAAGGGTAGAAATATGGAGGATAAAGGTGGATTGGTCATACCAAGCGTGTTGGTCGGAATTGATGTGGAGGAGGAAGGTGTAAAGGATGGAACATAGGCAGTAGCTTGTCCTCCCTGTTGATTACTCCATCCAAGATAATTAAGACTAGGATTAGACCTAGGAGGGAAATGAGGTTGGCTTCCAACTGTAGGAGTCATTTGGGGAATATGAGCTCCACCAAATGAAAGTGGAATATGTGGAGGAGCCATGCCCCCAAGTCCAATACTAGGATTTGTATTATTTATTGGAATGGAAGATGAAAGTTGTGATGTCATATTCGACATATCAAAATAGAAAGGGTTAGAGACCAAAGGGATGGACTGAGAATTGTATCCAAGCGTACTAAAAAGAGACCCAAAAGGGTTCATTACTATGGGTTGAGTAGCAACCACGAGCCGGATAGGAGTGATGACGGGAACCTTCAACACTACAACCATAGTAGTTGAAGGTGTTGAAGGAGTTCCATTAACTACACTAGGTATGGGAGTCGAAGGACTCCCATTATATTTCTGACTCAACTCAGTACTCATACTTATATGATCACAAGTCTGGTGAGTGGAGGTGTGTGTACCATGTTTGATAACTTTACTCCTTTTATAAGGAAAAGACTCAATATGCGGAGGTAACTTAAAAAAATAGTGATACTTGTGAGGAAGTTGGTCTGGCTCCGCGATGACTCAAGAATCAATATATAAAAACAAATCCTAATTCCAACTAACAATCAAAGAGCACACAAAAATAAACAAAAAGGCCAAATGCACACAAACATGAGATAGTGGTTGAAAAGGGGCCTCCCTCACTAGAGTAGGTATGTCTCGCCCAAGAGGGGCCTGATACACCCTTCAAAATATCGGAGGTATTAGAATCAGTTATAAGGGCCCTCATGGGCTTAACAACACAGTCGGTCAGATCCCCCCAAAGAGGTAATACTCCATAAAGGTTGTGTGTTTTCCGACCCTTATCTGACTCAGGGTACCTACATAATAACCCCTCCAAGTAACCTATGTGGCTACCTATGTCAAGCAACTAAATCCACCACGATATAATCAATGCGCATGTGAACAATCATAAGTCAGGTCCACTATATGGGAAGGGTAACAAATCCCAAAATATTGAAAACATCACCTCTCAGGGAGGTAAAGGTAGTAGCGAGACCCCCAAATACGAATAGGTCCCCATAAATATATATGATGCTAAGAAGGTATTAGAGGGATATATCTGAAACCAATTTTGTATGACCTCGTGCTTAACTCCGGTGTGAGCGGAGTCTCCTGACATCACTAATTATACAATGGATTTCACCACTTCCTGGTCAGACACAGAGGTTGAGTTTAATAGCCTTGGAGAAGTTTACTCAAAAAATCATATTCCAAGGCCCTATATCCTATACTTGTTTGTGTACTCTGAAAAATGAAATCGTTTCTAATCAATTTTAATTAATCGATGTTACTTTTAATGCCTTTGTTTACTCAAAAGATGTGGTCGTGAAACTAATGATGTTATGACTCAGCATATTAAACAAATGAATATAAACATAAATCTAAGTCCTAATCTTCAATTCTCAAAAGATGATAATCTTTTCAAAATGAAACTTTCAATTCAACCTTGCAATTTCAAATAAGATGCAATTTTTCATATGTATCAAGATCAATACTAAACAACCAAAAGAGAAAATGCCAAAATAAAAAATGTGTTTTTTGTATTTTCAATATAAAGAATGAAAATGCAAGGACTGAATAACAACTTGATATATAGACCCTACTGCAATCACAAAGGGACAAGCCAAGCAGGATACTAAGAAGAAAACACTTAGACCAAGATGCAAGGACAACCAATGAAAAATATGATGAGAAAGAAAAACTACCCAAAAATTCAACCATAAAAAGGTTTCCTATCACTCTGCAGACACTCAACAGTTAAGACAAAGACCCAAGAAGACTCAACAACCATCAAAACTCACCTAGAAAACACCAAACAACAAGTAAGAAAAACAATTTGATGTACGTGACTGTTTAAGGAAAACTCATGTATGTACACGCCCTATAGAAGGAAAACTCGCGTATGTATGCGTTTGTCAAGGGAAAACCCTTGTATATGTATTAAAACACTACCATGGTAAGGATAAGGCCAATAAACTCAGATAAAAGTAAAAATAGGTTGTCAAGCAATCAAGAGACAAGGAAAATTAGGCTAACAGAGAGAAATCGAAGGAGAAAAACACTCCAAACCCCAAAACAGAAGATTCAATCCCCAATATGGTCACCAATTCTGTTATGAGGAAAATCACTTCATGGCATGGGGTAAACCACAACAGATGGAATCACTGCACAAACCAACTATAATCCCAAGAATGCTATATAAATGAAAATGCTAACAAGACAACATAAAGAGCCTACCTCGTCTGGACGTTCGATGAAGACCACTGTTGAGCACTCGACTCAAAGATTTATACCTGCAAATTGTCATCAACAACCAAGATACATAAGCATATGGTGATAATATATAATATTATCGCATGCAATAGCATAATCCATTAACATTCATAACAAATATGCCCATGGAATAATAATTCAAATATTTGCAAGATGTCAATTGGACGAGAAAAGAGTATATATATTAAAATATGATCAACAAAAGTGTATAACTGACAAACTTCCATGACAGCATGTCTCAGAACCAAGAAACTAAGTCCCTTCCAGTTGGGCCTCCACCAAAGGAAATCTCATATAAGAGAGGCAATGAGGTTCTCCATCAAAGAGGGAAGAGCTTAGGGGTTGAACAATGTGTTCAGACTTTAAAGGACAAAGGGATGCAAACTCAATGTGAAGTGAAAATTTATCTAGAGTATCTTTGCTCTCAAAAGTTGAATTCTCTCCTCCTCCACAATTTGGATATGGCCCAATTTATAGCCTTCAAATGGAATTGAAGGGCCAAGTCGGAACATTTCAAGTATATGAAAGGTCAAGGATCATGGATCTCGTGACGTGACATGGAAACCTGACACAATTTTTAATTTTGAGCACCAAACTCAATGTACGCAGGCTGTAGTGGTGCAACCTACGTATACGCATGTTGTCTAACTTGTAGGGTGCACATATGTGGAAAAATATGATTTTTTGGCTCTGGGAAGTGCAAAAGGGGACTTCAATTTTGCATAGGGAAATGGAAAAGACCATATGAGCAAGTTGCATGGAGTGAGGAAAATATTTATATAACACTTGTGGACCTATAAAAGGGACTGGAACAATAAATTTTGTAGTCAACTCAAATGAATATTACTTATGGCCATCAAAGAGCCAAAAAATTATGCATTCTTTAAAAAAATGTGTGTGTGTGTGTGTTTGTCTAACATAAATTTTTATTGCATGCACATTTTCTTGAAGAATTAAGAGGTTCAAAAGGGTAGTTTGTTTCTTGTATGAGAACCACATCATGAAAGATTCCCATAGGTCTTATAGTTATGAGGAAGAATTCATAAGGCTGGGTGGCAGCATGGGGAATGATGAGACAAAATCCAATGGAAGAAGAAACAGGGAGGAGTGTAACACACTCGACCCATAAATACCCTTTCTAGGGGTGGGGCATCATAATTTTTCTCACTCTAATCATCTCAAATCATCTCTCTAAGGTCTTCATCCTCTTCTACTCACTCCTAGCTTTTTGACGACCATTACCAGAAATAAATCTGACCTCTGGTTTGCAAGCTACGATGTCTCAAAGTTGTCCGGGTGTTATCAGTTGAGGACCACATGGCAGTCGAAGTTCGACGTTGAATGTCCCTTTATTTTTTCCTTAATGCACACTTACTCCCTCAAGCCCAAAAATATCTCCACGTGGCCTCGACCATTCAACGATCAACATTCGACCTTTGGCCTTTGAACATTCGACATTCAGTATTCTACATTTGGTGTTTGAATGCTCATCATTTGGAATTCCATGTTTGGAGTTTGAACTTTCTACGTTCGACATTCAACGTTCTATGTTGAATGTCGACGTTCGACATTCGACATTCTACGTTGAACGTCGATGTTCAACATTCTACATTGAACATCAACGTTCAATGTTCAACATTGAATGTCCCACTATGATACTACACCCCAAATCTTCCGAACTCCCAATGTCCCAGACTCTCAAAGTCCCGGTCGCATCACCAACCATGTTGGCCAGGTGGGCACGAACCAGAGGCTGACATGTGGCAAGGGACAAGGGTGACATGTTTCCTCATTAGGGGGTGACACGTGTCATGCTCTAATAGGCATAAGGGGTTTGTGAATCATCCATATCTCGGTGACACGTGGCACCTTAGTTGTGGGTCCACGTCAACCGAGATGACATCAGTGAGCCACGTCAGCCCCATATATACATAATTCTAACTTCTTTCAGAACTCATGGTCGAGGTCTGTCCATGTAGATCCATAGATCCATGGCTCCCATTACTTCTCAACTCTGGGCTTCAGAGCTTACCAACTGCTCACATTGTGAATCCCCTTAAGAGCCAAGTCTCTGGACTCTTAAATCTAGCACCACGTGTCCTCTACTTGTCAATGGTTGAGATTCACTTCACCATTCACAACTTCGGTAGTTTTCACACTTTAAAGACTCTTGGCTGAGTGTTGGTGCAATTTATCGTCGTCAAATAAATCTCCAAGCATTTAATTTATCAAATTGAGGTTCGTAAGATTACAAAGCATGCACATTGTATGTGCATAATTGAAGTGTAATTAATGTTAATCTAACCCCCCTTACTAATTACTAATTACTAATCTAATTCCCCCCTTAAGCTAAATTGCTCAAATCAAATTAATCTAGGAAAGCATTGAAAGTAAATTGCATGAAATGATCTAACTAGGAAAGCAGGAAATTGCATAAGGAAAGAACAACATGTGAAGAGAAACAAGACAACATAACACATGTGAGCTCACATCAACAATAAATCAATCTTGCATTATAATGATAAAATCAACTCTATGACAAAATGATGAAAGGATGAAACAAAGCTAAGATCTCTTTTCATTTCTAATCAAAAGCTAATAAAATTCTAATAATCTTCTTCCTAACTTAAGACTCCCCAAATGAAGAGAGAGTACTCTCTTTTATACATGAGATATTTGAAAAGAAGATAAACATCTCATAATTACATATCCATTATTCTCTCAACTTATTCCTTCAAATCCCCCACAAATATCTTGGATAAAATATCCTATCCAGATCTCCATGATCTTCTCCTTGAAGTTAGCTTAAATGATTATCTTCAAATCTTCAAAGTTTGAAGATGTAATTCGAATTTGAGGATAGGTGGTGAATTTTGACTTTGTTGAAATCTTCAAATATGCCTGCACACATCATCAAACTCATCCAACCTTGATATATAATGAAGATATGTTAATTTTCTAATATTTAATCACAAATTCACTTATAATACTAAAATGAAAAAAATGGAAAATAATAAGGTGAAACCCAAATATAATTATGGAAATGGTATGATAAAAGGTTTATTAGGACCGTGAAATGTAAGGAATGCTGAAGGGAAAAGAAGATATAAATGTGACATTTCTGAGTCCTAACACCGAGTTCCTCTGTAGTGTCAAGTCTCCGAAGTACAAGATCTCCTGCCACGTGGACCAAACGGGTAATTTCCAGAGATGACATGTGGCAAGGAAGAGAGGACATGTGGCCCCTTTAGTGGGTGACACGGGTCATGCGTTAATGGACCTATAGGGTCTACGAAACACCTGAATCCAGGTGACACGTGGCACATTGATCGTGGGTCCACATCACCCTGGATGACATCACTGTGCCATGTCACTTCGGACTGATAGCCTTCTAACATCCCTCATATCTCACGATCGAGATCCGGTTACGTACATCCATAGATCTATGGCTCCTGTTACTTCGATAATTCAACATTTGGGAGTTTTTCTATGCAAAATCCTTGTGACTCCCGGAGTTGGTCAACGTTGGGTTGACCATAGTCTAAATCTGATGGTCAAGGTATATACACGTAGACCCACAGATCTACGGCTCTCATGGCTTTGACACTTCGGGAGTTCTTCTTCCCATTAACACAACTACTCAAAATTGTCGAAGTGCCACTCTTTGAACCGTGGGATCTAGTGACACGTATCCCTTCTGATGGACAGTCCTGATTTTCTTCAGACTTCGAGACTTCGGAGGATATGTCTCCCTTACGACGAATACACAAAGTTCACCAAAGTCATGAAGGCTGAAGGATTCAGGGGGGGGCGGGGGTTAATACCCGTGCTCCTTCTCTAAATCCAATGGTCGTGACGGACCTTGGCTCCTCCCAAACGAATCTTCTCTGCTTGTTTTCCAAATGAAAGGATCCTCCCTTTAGAGACTTAAATCTCACTATCCTTCCTGAGCTTCATCTTCTCTAAAGGAATTAGGCACAAAAATGCACTTTGCACTCTTTCTCCTGGCCTTGAGACTTAGAATAACCTCCCACGCACCCCTTGTGCTCGTTCACCAATATCTAGAACTTAAGATGTTCTCAGTCTCTTCCTGCCTTACAGAGACTTTGTGCATACATGCACTACCTCTCCTAAGCTTAACAAACTCCTTTTTCTAGGAAATTCAAAACAACAGGAAGTGGCGATATGTATATGTAAAATTGTTCCCAAGGTTGACAAACTCACATTTCCTTTGATTTAACTTGAGCCACTACAGGTCCTGGTCCTTTATGTGTACAAACCATATAGTTCCTTACTTTCTTAAATACACAATCAAGAAAAATATAAGGTAACATATTCTAACCATCGAGAAACATGCAGACCCGTGAAACATTCAAAAGATATCCAACTTTATTTTACAGTTACAACTCAAATATATAGGGTATGAGAATACTTATGTATTTCATATTGTGTCCAATGAATTGACTATGGGTGTGCGCCTTTACACCCAACCATAGGCTCAGAGGCATTCACTCTTAGCACTCTGTCCACCGCCATTCCAAGCCATGATATCACTAGGGAACTTTCATAGTTTCTCAGGGATTCCTTCTCTGCCACGGTCTCTGCAAGGTTTATTAGATGCCTCCTCAACATCAAGCTCACAGTCCCCTGCTCAGTTCGCGCTCTTTTGTAAGTTCTCAGAGATCTTCTCTCTTGTTCTCTCTAGTAACCAGAACAACTTATCAATATTTCACTTCCTCTTCTCAACTAGAGAGCCTCACACCCTCTCTCTTCTCGTGTGTCTTATCTCGTCTCCCTCCACCTATATTCCCCCTTGCCTTTCTCCTCCTTATTAAGGTTATGGACCTATCTTGTTCCTTCTGTTAGAAGGAAACTCGGGTCAGTCTGGGTCTATAGGACTCTGTGGTACTTTGGGCTGACAACCTCCTGTCTCCTCAACCAGACCATGCTTCCATTCATGGGGGTTGTTGATGGTTCAACCACCAGTCCTTTTCTTATTAACTGATTTCTCCTTGGGGTCAAGATAAGGTGTATCATTTCAGCAAGGAGAAATTTGGGTCATTTGACATAATGAACCCTCTCCATAATTTTCCCATTTCTTTCCTCTAGTGATATCATGGCCAATACTTCAAGGCTTCATCCCCACAGTTAGTTACTGGAAATTCAAACAATAATACATTTACAGTGTTCCCATGACATAGCATGGTGATCATAATTAATGATTAATTACAAGTTGGGGGAAATATGGATATTACAATCCCCTCCCCCTTAAAAGGAACATCGTCCTCGATGTTATTTCTCAGTAACATTGGTCATGCCTTTCTTATTCAGCTGCTTTAGAAGTCTTGACCCTCTTTCTTGGTCAGGTCCTTTTCAAAATCTTGGCCTTCGTCACCTGTGTTATCACACTAAATTGCCTTGGGTCCTTTAGTTTTTTTTAATCCTTTTTAAGCCTTATATTTTAATTTTTTAATTTTCATCCCTTTAAATTTATGTTTGTTAGGTCCCTTTAGATAAATAAACTTTTGAGTCATAGCTCATGTTTGATCCTCAAATTGATTTTTTGGGCTTAAACCCTTGTTAGTTCATGACTTAAAGTTTTGGACCCCTTCATGATGTGTCATTAGGATCGATCCCTCCCCTCCCATGACTAGACTGATGAGACACACCATTCTCCTCACTCATGACCTCGTGAGCATGCCTTGCTGTCCTTGCTTTCCTGTCCAATAATTTTTCAAAATGGAGCGTTTCTCACTCATCAGGCAATTTCGTAGTGCCTTAACCGTTCATCATGATTTCCACCATGAGTTATGATTACCACGACTAATGTCATGTTCCTTGTTTTCAATGCCAGAAGTCAGTTAAAGGATGCCTTCAATATCTTTCATTTACGAGCCCTGGTAATGGTTTCTAATTTCAAAAATCTCAACAGTGTTACGCTGTGCAAATTCACAAGTTCTGATCAAGTGACAACAGTATGACCAGATTTGATGCTGTGGTAAATCCGGAGGCCGAAAAGTTCGTGAATTCACCTTGAGATTTCACTGAATATTCAAACAGGTGTTTACTCCACAGGTATCCCGCGTTACCTCCTCTGCACATTAATTTTCAAAGAGAATTAGCACTCAGAGTTTGGATTATCGGGCTTGCAAATTGTGAGAGACTTTTCCTTGCACCCTATTCTCTTTTCCTCTCATTTCAAACCTATGAACTTCACACATGTATGCAAGTCTTTAACACCCATCGGCCATATCCATTGAGCTTACAGTTTATCCTCTGCATTCACATCGCGCTACACAAAGGCGCTGCTTAACCATATTGTATCTCCCCTGCTTCCTTTATTATTCGAGTTGAGCATGTTTTCCCAGTTTCAAAAGGAAAATTACAGGAGTACCCTCTCATTTTTTAAACCTTCAGTGCCTTTACAAATCTAAGGGTGTCATTCCCACAATCAAAACTTGGCTTACTAGCACCAGTATGTTTTAAAGGGCCAGCCTTGTACATTTGAAGCCCGATTTTAAGTCTTCCTATTTATTACTATCCCATAAGACTTTAAAGGCTCTCATTCTAAGCCATGGAGACTCCTCAATCGAGGAACACAGACAAAGGTGGCAAGGTGGTTAGGACAAAACTTGTGGACATGCATCTTTTTTATATAGAGCTTGTGGCAAGGGAGGTCTTTCAAAGAGTGGGATGCCTCTCTTTCTGCCAGAATATGCAGAGAGGCCATCCAGAGGTAACAAGACAGTTTGCATCACACTTTGATGGCAGGAGAACCAAGGTTGGGGATTTGGAATTTGAGGTGACTGAAGCCTCTATCTCAGCTGCAACAGGAATCCCCATTACAGGTGAAAAGTGGTTCAAAGCCATGGCTTTGAGTTCAACCTATGCTAAAGATCTATTTACACCTAAACATCAAGCCAATGATTTGTCTAAGGGTGTGCCAAGGGGTCAGTTGATTGAACAGTTTGAAATAATTTTGAAGATCATCCAGATATATTTTACATGTGAAGGAATATTTAACACATTGTACCAGTACCACATAAGGATTTTGCTACATTTTACTGGTAAAGTTGAGATGAATATTCCCTATTACTTGTTAAGGAGCATAGGTAAGATGTCAAACATGATTCAATCCAAATCTAAGGATGTGGATTCTAGCCTTTTCCACTCTAAATTGATCAGAATGCTAGTCTCTGAGGAATTGGGTAAGAAAGAGATTTCATGGGAGAATTTTGTTGTTACTTCTCATTTCAAGTTGGATCTACCATCAACTCCTCAATCACAGAATGCAAGTCCTTTATCACCCACCAGTGTTATTTAAGCAAGGAACAGTAGGAAGAGAAAGGGCAGAGCCCCTATTTAGGTTTTAGAGGTCAGCAAGCAGGTCACATGAGCTGAGGAGGAAGCTTGTCCTTCGCCACAAAGAGATTTTTCACCACCTCCTCCACCATGCTTATAAGAGGTTCCTTCTTCTACCAAAGCTACATCCAAGAAAGGGAAGAAGCTACTCTTCCCTTCTTCTCTTCCATCAGTCGAAATCAAGGGTAAAAGACCTTTTACAAGGTCATCAATTCCTAGGGAAGTTGTTGAGGAACAATCCATACTAGAAATCCCTGTGCAAGAGAAGAAGAGTAAAGGCATTGGAAAGCCTATGGAAAGAAAAGAAGAAACCCCTATGCAGAGGAAGAAGGGTAAAAGAGAAGCCACCAAGAAACCTGATGAGGTAGACAAGGCACTTCCCATGCAGGTGGAAGAAGAGACTGAGAAAAAACCTATTGAGATTGTGCATGTCACTGCTCCTCCTGACACTCAGACCTTCAAAAGACTTATCAGGCAACTTAGGGATGCAAGAAAAGAGGTGGCTCAGTTGAAAATAGAGGCCATGTCTGATAGGGTGAAAATGAAGGAGCTCATGGATGGCTACAACCATACCCTTGACTTGGTAAGGTTTGTAGAACGAAAGGCCCAACCCCTTCACAGGTAGCTCCAGAACCTTTATAGGTAGAATAGGGGTTTTCAATATCAGAACAGGAAACTCAAGGCAGAGTTGCAACATATTCAAGATGAAGTAGCTCAAAGAAACTTGCAGGTATTAGTTGAATCTGCCATTGAGAAAGAGACATCAACAATCAAGGAGAGCATAGCCCCACTAAAAAAGCTAGTCATTGTTAAGAAGAAGAAGCCTATTGTGCGAAATGAAGATCCTCCTTCTACTAGAAAGAGTGTGAGGTTAAGTGTCAAGGTAACAAAATAGTTGATGAAAGGTGAGCCCCATTTTTTAGGATGTTTCCTTTTTGAGAGGGTAAACTGTCTTTCAAATATTACCTCTACCATATATACAGGCTTCTAAGCATTTAAATATCAGAGTTTTGGGATTTTGTGAAGTGATAACTCCCTCAGTGGTAAAATGCACTACCTACAGTACTGCCAAGTCACCTAAGTATAATGGGTTTGACATTATGCAAGGCCACTATTTGCTTTGCACATGTTCAATATTGGAGGCGCTGCGTTTTTTGACAGTGCTACCTAAACCTGCACACAGACGCAACATAAGTGGCGCTACCTACAAGCGCTACCCAATATTTGGTAGAGAATAAACCTGCATACAAGCACAACACAATGGTGCTATGTAAAGGCACTACCTTTTCTACTTGCACAGTTGTGAAGTACACTACTCAGACTGCTACCTAAATAAGATACCAAGAGACACAAGGGATTCAGGAGGGCTAAGCTAACAAATTTTGGATAGCTGATGATGGAGAAGATTGTAGAAACAATAGCTGGCATCATGAGGACAACCATATGCTTTTGAAAGACACATGTCAAACAAGGAGTTGCGCAACAAGAAGGAATCAAGTCATCTTGAAGATTGGTTGGATTAGTCACCAACATTTTCCTATTTTATAGCATAGGTTGTTAACTAAGTTGTTAGATCAAATAAATGTTTAGAGATTTTCAAGGGAAGGAGGCCAACTCGTACCTCCAGTTGTTGCCTCCCTTTTGTTATAAATAGATACATCAAATGCTTTAGTTGGTTCGGATGGTTGAGAAAGGCTCCCTTAGACTGTAATATTTTGATGAAGTGACGATGATCTAGCTATGTACTGGACTTAAGACATTTTGGCTAATAGAAATCAACTTCTCCTTCAACTTATTGCTTTTGATGCTAATTGTTCATGCTTTGAATGATTCACATGAATGATTGTGGTGATGTTATGGTGGATGTTTGATCATTATATTATCATGATGTTTTAGCTTCCTTAGTTTCTGAGTTCAAGAAGATCTTGTGTTAAGAAACTTTCTTCCTTAGGATTTTGTAGACTTGATGTTTGCAGTAGCCCCTACATTCCTCTTATTCAAGTCTTCCCTCTAATCATACTTATTCCCAAATTATTGATTGAAGTTAGCCAAGACCTTGATTGTTGGTGCATGCTAGCCCTATTTTCTGAGTTGGAACATTATCATTTTGAGTCCCTTTCCATTTGACCCTTTAAAACACTCTTACATTCATATATAACCTGATGGGTACTAGGCTTGCCTTCCATGAAATCTGAAGGTGATTCCTAGTGCTAACAACCCGTCTTCAATAATATTGGACAACAAGCATATTAATCATAGATTTCATGCGTAAAATTTTTACTATTGCATAAAATTCAAGAAAATTTCATAACTTAGCACAATACTCATTTGTGCAGTTCGTGGATTCATATCCACATGGTTGTATTGTTTTCTTGGCTCATTGTTTTTCCTAGACATACCCATTGTTTGCATGATCCCAATCAATAGTTTATAAGAATTATCAAAGTCTCTGCTTCCTTTCTTTCACTCACCTTCCAGGCCTAGGCTCAAGAATCCTCTTCTTTGCTATATAGTTCCTCGGGCAATCCGTCTTTCCTTTCCAAGGATTTCTCACACAAGAATAATTTCAGAGACTTCATTGAGCCTTACAGTTGAGGTGTCCCTCAAACTTTCTCTGCCAAAGCGTCCCTCCAGCTTGTGTTGCCACAACACAACATATTCTAGGTGATCATGGCTTACCACAAGGTTCTCATGTCCCAATCAATAGTCTTTTTCATGTTTTCCAGCTTGACAACCTTCATCTATCCTCCCTATATAGATCTTTTTTCATCTCACCTGTATCACAGGTATACAAAATTATGAGAAATTATCATCAATTTCAAATTCAGAATTTTCTTTCAAATCTGTTACCACAGGTTTCCACATTCCCCATTTATTTTCAGATATGTTCCACACATGAACCAGATTCACAAGTATGGGAATTTACTTCCCATAGAAGTTTAGCTCAGTAGGCAATTGGCCTTCCTTATGGGCTTACAACACTTCCATATCCAAGACCCTTTTTCCTCCTGCAACTTCAACATTCCTCAACTAAACAAATTGTTAGTTTTCATGCACATTATATTTTCAAATGATGCATACTAACATTCCAAGTCATTTTCATCTATTCAAGGGTATAAATAAAAAGTGAAATATTATTATTTATGTAAGAATCCTTTCAACATACTAAAATTTCCAAGTACAATTCAAATATTAAATGACTTTAATCAATGTGCCAATATTCATGGCCACATTCATACCCAATGCACCCTTACATTGATTTTCAAGCTGCCACACTTGGTGACAAGCACTTTGCTATGGTGTGTTGGAGTTTAACCAACCTCCTCACCATATGGCTTATTCCTTCTTGTTCACTCTTACAACAGGACCATGCTTCCTTCTAGAGGCTGATCATGATCCCAAATCAACGCACATGAAACTAAATGTTTCTCTTGAATGCACCCAAGTATTCTTCCTTCATTAGTAACTAGGGTGCCAACACTCATGTCCACTCATTTTTATATTTTGTTTAACACCTATACAATGTAAGTAAAATATTGGAAGGCCCTCCTTCCTCAATGGAAAATCCGTTGTCTTCCCTTTATGAAAACCTACATTTCCTTGAAGCAATTCCATGCAATATGCTAACTATGAGCACTTTTATTCCCAATCTCTCTAGATTGGTCATTGTACCCATGGTACTCTTTACTCATGCATTTTCTTGCAAGGATTATAACTCATCCTTGACTGGCATAGAATTCCTCTCTCTATTGTTCAGATTCTTCTTTCCTGAATCTTACCCCGCTTGGGTAGAAATAGCATACAACAACCACTCACAATTATTTTCATATCTTTAGGATAATGGAATCTTTTCAAAAAGGATTCTTACCAAATTCCTTCATACCTTATGCCAAATAAGTATGGACATTTTTATACCTGTTTTGGCTGCTATCACCCTCCCTGATATTGCCTCATCAATGGTGCTTTATGGGGACTTTTAAATCCCCTTCAAAAATATTTTGACAACCACCTTCTCATTGTCATCCTTTGCTTGAGGTTGTCCATCATTGGAAATTGTCTTCCTCAACAGTTCCAATTTATTTCTACACATGACATACATCATAAATATGTTAGTCTTCATGTAAAATTAAAATGCAAGTATCATAGCTTTTAAATCAATAAAACAAATTTTCAGATATGTCCTAGAATATCTCTATGCACCTCATCACATTATCCTTAATGCTTCCATGAGTGAAACACAAGAAATTCTCAACTGTTTCCACAGTCATACAACCGTCATCATTATGGTGTCAAAAAATTTACTTTCATCAACATACTATCTTTCTCGTCCCAGAGAAAAAAATAATATACAACAAGAAAGGAGTTAAAGCTCTTCCCTTTTCCCCACTCCATCTACACAGCTTGGGACCTTTAGTCCAACTGGGTTATTTTCCAAAGCCTCACTGCCTTTGTTTAATATGGATTCAACCAATCCTATTCATTCAAACTTACTTACTTACTTATTCTCCTTTATCCAGTTGTACTTGTTCTTCATAGCTTCTCATCTAAGACCTACAACTCTGTAAGTAATTCATATTTCTTAGGGTGAAAAAAGTGTTCCTCCTTTTTCCTTTTCTTTTCTTTTGCAATTACTCCCTGTTTGGATCTTCCTACCCTTTTCCTTGAGAAGCCTTGGTTAGATTCACCCTAACTCTTAGGATACATCAACATGATTTAATATAAAACTTTTTTTTCATAATGATCCATGATCCTGTGCACGTTGCACCTTAACATTCAGTTATCATAATGGTCTACACTCATTGGTTAGTTTTCCACTCATATATTTTGTTTTAGAATGTAATCCAGGATTTCTTATATAAATAGGTTGGTATCCCACTGCTCAATTCTCAACAGTCATTAAGGTGGTGACTATGTTCTCTTGACAGAGTCTTCACAAAGTTCTTCCACAGGGAACTCCTTCAGCATGCAACTTCCTTATTGCATATCCTTCTCTATCTATGATGGCCTCAACCTTGAGTTAGCTTCAACTGTTTACCAAATATTCCATAAGGAATATAAACATGCATCTTTGTTATGCATCTGTATTATTTTTCCACACATATCCCCTTTTTTGCTAACTTACATCCATGATGCACTTAACCACATCCATAATCATAAATCATTTAACTTATGATTGTTCATAATTCTTCTCATGCAGTCCTCAAAGGCTTAATCATGTTGCATTTTTTCATGACAACATAGCATCCTTGCTCATTTACTCTTTCATTTGTTTATAATAGCCTTTCTTGAGGGAATGGAACACATTCCCCTCAAGATATCATTCAAAACCAATCTTTCATGACTCCTCATAATAGAGTCGGTCATGCATCCATGGTATTCATACCTTACTTATCACTCATTTAGGAAGTCACATCATGCCTTTGGTATACATATTATCATACATTATATATGTGCATCACTTGCACATTTAATATCATTCATATCTACTTGGTCTTAATATCAGTTTTCATATCAAACAACCTCACAATGCATTAAATTCATGCACTCAAGCACATACACACCTAGCCCAAACATACATCATGCAAGCTCATTGTTTGCACCCTTTCCATGCCATACATGAACATGGACATATCATACTTCCATATCCTTCTCCCAAGGATCTTTCTGCCATTCTAAGGATAGGTTCCATAGAGATACTCAACATTGATCGTCCCTTTCGTTTTGGAGCTTGCAGTCATTCACATGCTATCCACATGGCCATTTTAACATACATAATCATAATTGTGTCCCTCTTTCCGTATGACAACAACCAACAATAAATTATTCTTGGCTCTGGTGTTATAAGATGAATCAACAACCCAGAAATATTATCTGGGAAAATCCAACAGTTCCCTAAGGCATCAAGACAACTTATCAAGCTTCTCTTTCATGCATAAAACCATTCTTGGTCAACAAATTTATACAAGGGAATATTTTCCTAAAATCCCTCTTATATCTATCTGAGTATACCAAGATATTTCCATATGGTTATCATCCACCTCTGGATGTCAATATCGCCCACTGGTCAATCCAAAGGTTTTTGACACCTCCTTAATTAGACCTTACATCGGTCTCTCATAAATCCTTATAGTCTTATTGTATTAAGGCAATAGGCTGCAACATTATCAACTTTCATTCTTACTGTTAACTCCTGCTATCATAAGGTCATCCTCATCTAAAAGGTCCATTAGTATACCATACTTTAAAACCCACCACACATTATAACATGCCTAATTTGCATGTTCAATATTTTTCCATATGCATTCTTATGCATAGACATGCCCTTGATTTATCATGGATATACACTCCATTAGCATAACCATGAGATTTTCGACTTGCTCTTGTCGATTCACTTCTACCTTCATGAAGGTTGCTCTCAATCTATAGGGTTCCTCTTTACTTTCTTACTGGATTATTCCAACAACAATTTTCATTCAGTAAATTGACCTTACCATTTCCATTAATTCTCTGATCGTGAGGGGTCATACACATATATCGAGTTTAATTCTTTATTAAAACAATAATTATCACTCCTACGGATCCTTTCAATCCATTCACATCAAAGTCTTGTTATTATTTCTCATCATCATAATCCCACTCCTGTAGGAGTGGCCATCACTTCCAAAAATAAAATGTTTGGCTTCCTCTACCACAGACTAGCATGATTCAATGTCGTTGGGTAAAATCCCAAATATTTTTTTTTTTTTTTAAATCTGCATCCTTGTACATAAGGAACTTATGCAGATGATTTTTGTTTGGAAGTAATATTCACAACAATCTCATCTTAGCCTCGATAACGCAATCTTATGTCTGTACAACAACACATACGATTGCACAGTGGAGTTAGTTTCTTTATTTGGAAACATTAGCAACATACAATGCAAATTTTCAAAACATCTATCAACAGTAGAAGGTTTCATTACTCTCTTCAGTAGAGGTTTACTAAGCCTCTTAGGAATGGGTAAAATAGGGTGTTTCCCCTTAAATTCCTATAATAATATTTTTATACATCTCATGAATGAGCTCAAGCATGCCAAGTGTTTTTTCCATGCTCTGATACCAATTTGTAACACACCCGACCCAAAAATACCCTTTCTAGGGGTGGGGCGTCAAACATTTTCTCACTCTAATCATCTCAATCATATCTCTGGGGTCTTCATCCTATTCTAATTGCCCGTATCTTTTTGATGACCGTTACTGGCTCTCAATCCGACCTCTGGTTTACAAGATGCGGCCTCTCAAAGTTGTCCAGGCGTTATCAGTTGAGGATCACATGGCGATTGACGTTCGACACTAAAAGCCCCATTATTTTTTCCTTAATGCACACTTACTCCATGAAGCCCCAAAATCTCTCCACGTGGCCTTGACCATTCGATGATCGACGTTCAATGTTTGGCATTTGAACATTTGACATTCGACATTCTACATTTTGCATTTGAACGTTTGATGTTCAATATTCTACGTTTGGAATTTGAACGTTCGGTGTTCGACATTCGACGTTCTACGTTGAACATCGACATTCGGTGTTCTATGTTGAATGTTAGCGTTCGACGTTCTACGTTGAACGTCGACATTGAACGTCCCACTATGATACTACACCCCAAATATTTTGAACTCCTGATGTTCTGGACTCCTGGAGTCCCGGTCGCATCCTCAACCACGTTGGCTAGGTGGGCACGAACCAGAGTCTGACACACAGCAAGGGACAAGGGTGACATGTGTCCTCATTAGGGGGTGACATGTGTCATGCTCTAATAGGCATATGGGGTCTATGAATCGTCCATATCCCAGTGACACGTGGCACCTTAGTTGCAGGTCCACGTCACCTAGGATGATGTCAGTGAGCCACGTTAGCCCCAGAAATACAACCTTCAAACTTATTTCATATCTCACGTCCGAGGTCTTTCCACGTAGATCCATAGATCCATGGCTCCCATTAATTCACAACTTCGTTCTTCGGATCTTATCGACTCCTCACATCATGAATCCCTTGAAGATCCAAGTCTCTAGACTCTCTAATATAGCGCCACATGTCCTCTACCTGCAAATGGTTGAGATTCACTTCATCATTCATGAATTTGGGACTTTTCACACTTTGAAGACTCTTGGTTGAGTTCCTCCAGAGTTTCAAGCCTCTGGAATACGAGATCTCCTGCCACGTGGAACAAACGGGTAATTTCCAGAGATGACACGTGGCAAGGAAGAGAGGACACATGGCCCCTTTAGTGGGTGACACATGTCACATGTTAATAGACCTATAGGGTTTGTGAAGCACTCAAATCCAAGTGACACGTGGCACATTGATCATGGGTCCACGTCACCCTGGATGACATCACGGTGCCATGTCACTCTAGACTGATATCCTTCTAACATCCCTCAGATATCATGATCGTCATCTGGCTACGCAGATCCATAGATCTACGGCTCCCGTTACTTCGGGAATTTGACATTCAATATTTTTTCTATGAAAACTCCTCTTGACTCACAAAGTTGGTCAATGTCAGGTTGACCATAGTCTAAATATGATGGCTAAGGTCCATCCACGTAGACCCACAGATCTACGAATCTTGTGGCTTTGGGGCTTTGATCTTTGACCCTTTGGGAGTTTCTCATCCCATTAACACAAAAAAGAAAAACTGTTGAAGTGCCACTCTCCGAACCATGGGATCTTATGACACGTATCCCTTCTGATGGACGGTCCCGATTTGCTTTGGACTTCGGGACTTCAGAGGATCTATCTCCCTTAGGAAGAATACACAAATTTCACCGAACTCATGAATGCTAAAGGATTCAGGGGTGGGGGGGGGTTAATACCCGTGCACCTTATCAAAATCCAATGGTCGTGACAGACCTTGGCTCCTCCCAAACAAATTTCATTCGCTCATCTACCAAATGAAAGGATCATCCCTTTCGAGACTTAAATCTTGCTATCCTTCTTGAGCGTCATATGCTCTGAAGGACTTAGGTGCAGATGTGTGCTTTCCTCTCTTTCACCTGAGATTGAGACTTAGAAGAGCCTCACGTGCACCCCTTGCACTCATTCACCAATCTCTGGAACTTAAGAGGTTCTCAGTCTCTTCCTTCCTTGCAGAGACTCTATGCATGCATGCACTACCTCTTGTGAGCTTAACAAACTCCTTTTTCTAAGAAATTCAAAACAAGGAGAAGTGGTGATATGTATACGTAAAATTGTTCCTAAGGTCGATGGACTCATCATTCCTTTGCTTTAATTTGAGCCACTACAGGGCCTGAGCCTTTATGTGTACAAACCATATAGTTCCTTACTTTCTTAAATACACAATAAAGCAAAAGATAAGGGAACACAATCGAACCATCAAGAAACATGCACATCCCTGAAACATTCACATGATATCCAACTTTATTTTACAGTTACAACTCAAATATACATGGTATGAGAATACTTATCTATTTCAAATTGTAGTCAGCAAACTAATTGTGGGTGTGTGCCTTTCCACCCAACCATAGGCTCAGAGGCATTCACTCTTATCACTTTGGCCACCCCCGTGCCAAGCCATGATATCACTAGGGAAATTTCACATTTTCTCAGGGATTCCTTCTCTATCACGCTCTCTGCAAGGTTTATCAAATGCCTCCTCAACATCAAGCATGCAGTCTCCTACTCAATTCGTGCTCTTCTGTAATTTATCAAAGATCTTCTCACTTGTTCCCTCCAGTAACTAGAACAACTTATCAATATTTCAGTTCATCTTCTCAACTAGAGAGCCTCACACCCTCACTCTTCCCATGTGTCTTCTCTCGTCTCCCTCCACCTATATTCCCCCTCGCCTTTCTCCTCCTCGGGAAGGTTATGGACTTGTCTTGTACTTTCTGTCAAAATGAAACTCGGGTCATTCTAGGTCTGCAAGACTCTATTGTACTTCGGACTGACAAACTCTTATCTCCTCAGCTAGAATATGCTTCCATTCATGGGGGTGGTTGATGGTTCAACCACTAGTCCTTTTCTTATTAACTGATATATCCTTGGGGTTAGGATGAGGCGTATCATTTCAGTAGAGAAATTTGGTTCACTTTACATAATGAACCCTCTCCATAATTTTTTCATTTCTTTCTTCAAGTGATATCATGGCCATTACTTCAATACTTCACCTCCACAGTCAGTTATTGGCAATTCGAACAAT
Organism: Picea engelmannii; assembly: GCA_009831015.1. Lineage (NCBI taxonomy): Eukaryota > Viridiplantae > Streptophyta > Pinopsida > Pinales > Pinaceae > Picea > Picea engelmannii. The sequence goes on along the minus strand of ML777559.1, from coordinate 687,398 downwards.
AATACATTTACATTGTTCCGATTCTATAGCATGGTGATCATAATTAATGATTAATTACAAGTTGGGGGGAACAGGGGCATTACAAGGAGCCTATAGAGCGGATTGTAACTATGAGAAGCTTGCAAAGGGAAGTGCATAGCTATAGGGTAGATAATTAAAGGATGATGAAAGCTCGGAAAGAGACACTTCAATGTATGAATATGTGGCAGAGGCAAGTCAACAAATACTTTGGTTCAAAGCAAGCAACTAGTGCCAGACAAGTGGTGGTATAAGAATCCCATAGCAGAATGGATGATTAGGGGAATGATAGGTAGTTAAGAAGCATGAACAAGAACCATCATTCTCCAAGGAAATCCACTATAATAATTCATGCAAGTTCAGGCCAGGGAGCAACCCAAGCATGTCACCTGTCAGGAGGCAGAGAAGAATGTCCGAGTAAAAAATATTTCAAGGTGAACTCAGGAAAATCAAGCTACCAAATTTTAATGGTGAGCATAGAAAGGAGAAGAGGTTGAATCATGGTTGCTAGAAATTAAGAGACATTTCTAGTTGCATGATTATCCCTCAAGGGTAGAAATAAGAATTGCAACCTACCACATGCAAGGAAAGGTAGCTATGTGGTGGGATAAACTTAAGCAAGTGAAGCACCTTGATAAAAAAAAGGTCTCATGGAGGCATTTCAAAGGATATTTCCAGGAAAATATTTGTCAGGTCATTTCTATGAAAGGAAGATGAAATATTTATTTGAACTCAAATTGAGAAGCATGACCATGGAGGAATATGAGAAGATGTTCTTTGAATTGATGAATTATGTAGGATTCCTAAAGGATGAGGAGGTCAAAATACAAAGGTTTATGAGTGGGTTACATTCCTTCTACAATGAAAAGATACACTATGATAACCCTGATACTTTGGAGGAAGCCATAAGGAGAGAAAATCATCTTTATGAGCAGAACAGAGGGAGACCGATTTTCCAAAAAGCTTGAGATGACAATATGAAAGGAAAGAGGGATCAAAGGTAGAAGGGACTTAAGCTACCCTTTTTTAAGAACAACTCACAAGCCAATATTCAGGATGATGAAATAGTTGAAGACATGGGAAGAAACATGCCATGGATTTATGCAGACTTCGACAACAAGCAAGCATAATATGAATCCCCCATGATTGAATTGGAAGGTAAGATTTATAACCATCCCATAATAATTTTAATTAGTTATGGAGCTAGCCATGGTTACATAAACTCTAACATTGTTGACAGATTTCACTTACAAAGGAGTAAGCATAAGAAATGTTGGTTGGTTCAATTAGCCATGAGGGATAAGAGGAAAATCAATGAGTTGGTTAAATATTTCAAAATAGACATGAATGGACTCAACACAAAGGTAGATGTGAACATCATACCATTAGGTTCATATGACTATCTAATTGGCATGAATTGGTTGGAAAAACACCATGTTGTCCTAGAATGTTACAACGCGACAATCACTTGTCTTGATGAGGTAGGAAAACAAGGCAAGGATCAAGGCATTCTAAGAGATGTAGCTATTAGATAAATTTCAGCCATGTAGCTAAAAAAGAGTTTCAGGAAGGGATGCCAAATTTTTGTAGCCCATATGGAAGAGGAAACCAAAGAGAGAATTACAAGTAATGAAGACCATCCATTCTTGAGGGATTTTGAAGGTGTTTTTGGGGAAATCCCAGGACTGCCTCCAAATAGAGAAATTGATTTCGCTATTGATTTGTTTCCATGAGTTTCCCTAGTGTCCAAGACACCTTATAGAATGGGAACACCAGAGTTGAAAGAGTTGCAGATGTAGCTCAAAGAGATGTTAAATAAGGGGCATATATGCCCAAGTGTGTCACCTTGGGGAGCCCTGATACTTTTTGTGAAGAATAAAGATAGAAACTTAAGGATGTGTATTGATTTCAGATAGATGAATAAGGTCACCATAAAGAAACAAACATACTTTTCCAAGGATTGATTATCTATGCGATCAATTGAAAGGTGCAAGAATATTTTCCAATATTGACATGAGGTTGGGTTATCACCAAGTGAGGATAAAGGAAGAAGATATTAGAAATACATTGTTCAGAACAAGATATGGGCATTATGAATTTACGGTATTGTCATTTGGGCTATCAAATGCCCCAACTTTTTTCATGTGACTAATGAATGGAGTGTTCAAGGAATACCTGGACAAGTTTGTGATTGTGTTATTGGATGATATACTCATATACTCAAAGAAAAAATAAGAACATGAGAAACATTTAAGAATGGTGCTAAATTTTTTAAGAGAGCACAAGTTGCATGCCAGACTCAGTAAGTGAATCTTTTATCAAAAAAAGATTCATTGCTTGTTGCATATTATTAACCGATGGGATAACAATTGATCCTGAGAAGATATAATCCATTAGAGGATGGTCAATGCTAAGAAATGTGATAGAGGTCAGATCATTCATGGGTCTTTCCGGATATTACCGAATATTCATAAAAGGATTCTCAAAGATTGCAATCCCAATCACTTATTTACAAAAGAAGGGAGTGACAATTGAATGGACTTCCAAGTGTGAAGAGAGCTTCCAACGGCTGAAAGAAATTTTGACAAGTGCACCAATATTAAATATTGTGGATCCAGATGAATATTTTTTGGTGTGCACTCATGCATCCAAGGAAGGGTTCGATGGGGTCCTCACTCAAAATGATCATGTGGTGTGTTACGATTGTTGAAAATTAAAAGAGCGTGAGAGGAATTATGCTACACATGACTTGGAATTAGTATCCATTGATCATGTGCTAAAAATGTGGAGACATTACCTTATGGGAAGAATATTTGAGCTAAGGACAAACCACTGTGGTCTGAAACATTTGTTTGGCCAACCAACATTAAATTCATACAAACTTGATGGCTTGAATTCCTTAGTGAATATGACTTTGAAATTAAACATACAAAAGGAAAAGAGAATCAGGTGGTTGATGCACTCAACATAATAGCACATGAGATTCATATGGTAACCATCAACATGTACATATTTTATTTAAAAGACAAAATTTTAGAGGCTACAAATTCATATCAACACTATTTGAAAATAAAAGAAACATTACAACAAGGTAATTTACATTAAAAAAATAAATATTATGGGCTATAAGAGGATGGAATCCTCATGCACAAAGGCAAGGTATATGTGCCAAATTCAAGAGAGTTGAAAAATATAGTGCTGAGAGAAATGCACGATGTGCCATATGTTGGGCACCCAGGATATCATAAATCCATTGCAGTTGTGAGGAGCTAATATTTTAGCCCGGAATGAAGAAAGAAGTGGTTGAGTACATAGCTAGATGCCTAGAATGCCAAAAGGTAAAGATTGAGCATAGACATCTAGTTGGAATGCTATAACCATTTCCCATTTCAGAATGGAAATGGGAGGTAGTCACAATTGATTTTATTAGTAAGCTACCAAAACAATGAAGCAACATGATTCCATCATATTGGTGGTGGATAAATTAACTAAGGCTACATATTTTATCCCAATAAAGACTACACACAAGGAAAACAAATATTGCATAGATCTACATGAGAGAAGTTTCCAGACTACATGGAGTGCCCAAGACAATCGTTTCATATATGGATCCAAAGTTTACATACAATTTTTGGAAGGGTTTTTTCAAAGGATTTGGGACAAATTTAAATATCAATACAGTGTATCACCCATAATCAAATCAGAAAACAAAGAGGACCAACAAAATAATTGAAGAAATTCTCATAATGTATGTGATGGACCAACCATCAAAGTGGGAGGATTACATCCACTTAGTTGAATTTGATTATAATAAAGTGGGAAAACATGTATTTCTAAAAGTGAAAGTGAAAATAAGTTATCTAAGATTAGGTTGCTACCCAAAGTTGGCAGCAAGATATTGTGGGCCTTTTGAGATCTTAGAAAAGATAGACCCAGTTGCATATATGCTATCATTTCTTGCATCCATGAGAGTGCATAATGTATTTTATGTGTCGTTATTAAAGATATTGTTTATGACCCTAACCACATAATTGATTGGACTTTGATCAAGGTGGAGCACAAAGGGAATTTCCTGATGGAACTAATACGCATCATGGATCAGAAAGTCAAAGTGCTCAGGAACATAGCTATCATCCTGGTAAAGGTTCAATGGACCTGGTACGATACTGAAGACACCAAATGGGAGCATGAAGAAACTATGCGGAGGAATACCCACAAATTTTTGACAATTTTGGAGAAAACAGAAGCTAAAAATGCAACACTCCATTTTGGGTAGCTAGAGTTCCAAAACCACATCTTAGAGTTCCTAGACACCTGCACTGACAACCATGATAAAAGAATGGTGTAGCTTGATGGACTGAGAGCAGTGAAGGAGGAAAATTCCTTGGGTTAGCAAGTTGAGAGGAACAATAGATTATGGTTGGAATTGTTGTTGGAGGGTAAACAAATTGCAAAATTTTGTTTTCTGAATATTATGATGCAAAATTTGTAAATTGTATACGTATTTTGGCATAGTGTTGTGCATCGAGGATATTGAAAAATTGTAGGGGAGGGGGAATGTAAAATCCTTGATATAATCCCCAATCTAATTAATGCATAATGTAGATATAATCTGTGGCGATGGCCAAGCAATGTAATATGCAAATTGTATTTCTAAATTTTAATAAATAAATTGTGATGCCAAATACTAGGGGACATGGACAAATATGGGGAATGAGTTTTCCATAAGAGAAGGGAGTGTCTAAGAGGGGTACAATGGGGAAAGTATTTATGGGTATTAATCCAAACCAACAATCTTGAATTTTATTATCATTGTGTATACAAATTATATTTTTCTTGATTGAGTGTATTATAGCCTAATCATTGAATACCTGTAAGAGGGTGGGTGTAGAAAGTCACATCCCATAGTTGTTGGGAGAATGTGGATGAGTAAAATCAGTTTTGGTATGATTTCGATTCAAGGAAAACAATAAAATAGGTGAAAATGCATATGTCTAGAGGGGGAGTTTTTACAGTCACGTTTTTGCATGAGAAGGAAGAGAACAAGGAAAAATAAGTGCACTAGAGCTAGAGCAACAATGGAGGGAGAATTTTGGAGAATTTGTGGAGATGAATACTAAAGAAGCAATTTTCCAAGTAGAAGAACTAGGTTTCCAGGCCTGAAGAGTGAACTCCTATGAGAGTTGCACTGGAGCAACAAACTTGTTGTTGTTATTTTCCTAGTATTTTTCCTAGCAGTGAATTCCCTTGAGTTCCCAGTAGTGATATTCTTGGTTACCTGTGCTAGAGAAGCCTTAATAAATGAATGGGACAACTAATGGATTGAGAGCAGTGAAGGGTTACATTCCTTTGGTTAGGTAGGTCGAGAGGAAGGGAGTTGAAGGAAATTTAGAATAGTCGTAGGAGAATGTCAGTGGGTTGAGGGATTTTCCGAGCTGTGAGTGGATAGTGAGAGACACCCTCTTTTGTAGATTCCTAGTCCCAGCTCAAGGGTGACTTGTTGTTGAGATATAGAACAAAAATTCTATGGTTGGGTGGAACGTCCGTCCCAAGCAACTAGTTACACAAATGTTTTGAAAAAGGTAAGTGTTTTATCTTGTTCTGTTTTACATTTATGGTTTATTCTTATGTGTATTAATTTTTTTATATGAGAATGATTTTATATGCTATTGTATGAAGTTAATTAGTTGCATTCATGTTTATTTTGGCAGGTCATAGCTTCATTTAAATTAATGATAGAAGAATGGTTAAATCTATGTGTATTCCTCTACCTCGTAAGCTACATGATTAGTTAGCATAAAACAAATAGTTTATGTGTATTCCACATAGAAATGTTCCTTAGTTAAGATGGGGAACGTTTCAGTAAAAACCCAAACACCAAAGGATGGAATTGGATAGGTAAATTGATTGTTACAGGGTAATTCAACCATCAAATGTGGCCACAACTCTATGATACTCATCATCAAACTGTATTGAAATTCCCAATATATCTAATACATTGGTTTTAATCATCAAATTTTGTGGGTAGGTTGAGCCTCAAATTCCTCCTATCCCTTCTAATCAGCAACTACACAAATATTTTTCATTTTTTCTCTATGCACTTGAATATTATTTTGATAAACATTGAAACCCTTGGACCTTTAGGACATACAAACCATATGGCCTCGAATCCGATATTCATTCCAAACCCTGTTTTTAAAACTAATTTCTATTTCATGACAAACGAAGCCCATGAGGCAACTATGTATTTTTCAATATTCCCCTTAAAATACTTCTCTCGCAGAATAAATAGTGAGGTGTTTTCCCAAACACATGAAGGGGGATTTTTCCCTCTCTTCAAATTAAACAAAGTGGAAAACTCTCCTAGACACAGAACATGAAAAATACGAATTTGCATCAGTATAGGATCCACACCTAGTTCCCCATCTTTCAAACCACCTACTCTACAAGAGGGATGCAATTGAAACGCCCATGAAAGGAACACATGTTTTCCCTAAAACAACTGAAACTAAAGATAAGATCCTCCAAACCCATGTCTTCTATTAGAATCTCTCTCTCTCTCTCCACATAGGTATTTTACTTCTATTTATATCTAACATCACTAATGTTTGTTGTTATTGAAATGGATGAGTTGCAAGATTCATATATGGTTTCTAAGTGAACTAAGATGCATAAAGAGGCACTAATCAAGTTGATCCTAGATCATGAAGAAGTTGAGATAGAAACATGCTTCAACATTCTAGGACCAATTTATGCTAACACCATATGATGTATGGACCCAAGATTAATCTTCAAGTGGGGAGACTTATACTAGATGTTCATGGAGGAGACATTCCGTGAAATTCCACTCCCTAGATACACTAATATAGATGAAGGTGCCTATCAGTCCATTAAGAATGCATAGCTCCAAAAAATAATTTCTGGACATACTGTGCCACCTCATGTAGAAGTCATCACCTATCTTATCATCTAGGAAGAAATTGACCATACGATGCTACAAGATATCAATGGAAAACCCATTGCCTCCTTCCAGATATTAACTTTGGATTTGTGTTACAAGCTCCTACTTGCCAAAATTGATTTAGACGATGAGTGGATTTTTGGATTCCCATTGAATTGAAAAGATCTAATTGAGATCTAGTGGGGAACTAACAAATCTTTCAAAACCAAAAAAACATGTACATACACCACAAGTATATTAAGAATTCCCTACAGGATCACCATGCCTCTCCTAACTAGATTATATGGTGACGATTCATGAATATTCTACCCAATTTAGAGAATCATAAAAAGTCACATACTTTCATTTTATAATTTTTGTCTTATTATTATTATTTTAACCAAAATAGTCATTGATATTCATTAAAAAGGAGTTGTGTCGAGGCATAGAATGATTACATATAAAATTTCAGAGTTTTTTTTCCAAAACTAAGCATATTTCTAAATTTTATAAGAAAAACTATAAATCCTTCTCTATACAGGCATTCCAGACATTTCTACATGTAACATGATTTACATATTGACCCAACAAAAAAATCGTGTAATACATATACTAGTCATGGGGGTGTGTTTTCCTGAGCTCATTTCCCCTCTGCAGATTGAGGGGAGCTAATTTCCTACACTTCAATGGGGTTGTGTACCTATCCAACTATGTCCTCTTCATGAAAACCTTCATGTAGTGAATTCTTAGAGCCATTGTTGTTGGAGGAAAGAGAGAGAGAGAGAGTCTAAGAATTATGGGATAACTTGCGCTTGAATTTGGTATCCAACTATGGTATTTTGTATTCTAGTAATCATTTTCTTTGGTATCCAAATCTCCCATTGTATGTATTTGTTTATTTCTCCTCTATCAATGTGGTCGTATTGACTCATTTTATTACCTCTTTTTTTGCTATCTAATTGTGGTCCTCCTTGGATGGTTTGTCTTTTTTGCAATGTGGTTGGTGACAAACATTCTAGGACCAATTTATGCTGACACCAAATGATGTATGGACCCAAGATTAATCTTCAAGTGGAGAGACTTATACTAGATGTTCAGGGATGAGACATTCTATGAAATGCCCCTCCTCCCTATATACACTAATATAGATGAAGTTGTATATCAGTCTATTAAGAATTCATAGCTCCACAAAATATTGTTTGGACGTGTTGTGCCACCTCATGTAGAATTAATCACCTAGATTATCATCCTGGAAGATATTGAACATAGGATTCTACAAGATATCAATGGAAAACCCATTTCCTCCTTCTAGATATTAACTTTGGATATGTATTACAAGCTCCTGCCTGCCAAAATTGATTTAGATGATGAGTGGATGTTGCGATTCCCATTGAATTGAAAATATCTAATGGATATCTAGTGGGAAACTAACAAATATTTCAAAACCAAAAGAACATGGACATATGCCACAAGTCTATTAAGAATTCTCTATAGGATCACCATGCCTCTCCTAACTATATTATATGGTGATGATTCACGAATATTCTACCTAATTTAGAGAATCATGGGTGACCTTGATTTATGCAGTCACCAAGACAAGAACCATATTCAACCAAGGATATATCCCATCGATAGCTATGGTCCAAGCCATGTCTAAGGCCAAAAACACATCCCTATGATCACATCAATATTTTTACATATCTTCGTATTTGCTAGACTCACTTGCCTCTTCAATCCCTTCCCAGTAGTGTGTTGGAAATGGTAATCCATTGATCCAACCATTCATATCTATTGAAAAAAACTATGGGAACATAGATATATAATATGTTACACTCAAATGTGTGAGAATTTCATATCTCCCTTATATCAATTTCTTTTCTGTGCACTGACAAAATGCATGTTGGAAAAATTAATGCAAGTTGTTGGAGAGGTAGGTGACTGATATGTCACTGAGAAGGGAATGTACATTAGAGTGTTTATGGATATTAAGGCTCCTCATGTACTTCCCAAATTTATCCTAGATAAGTTGGAACTTTAGTATATTGCATATCAAACTCTTGTATATGGAGTTGGAGCAGCTCTAGTGCAATATAAGAAATCCCCCTGGCCTCTGTTACCTTTTTACGTGGGAGTGTACAACTTCAAGGAAATCAAGGATGTGGTTGTGGAAGTAGAAACTTTGGCCACCTTCCATTTTAGAGAACAAATATTCAGGTGACATGACCATCTAGATGTCATCGTCCAACACTACATGGCATTAAGAAAGAGGAAGAGGTAGGAGGATTGTATTTTTTGGACACTAGTTTGGCACCCCAAGGAATGCAATGATTGAGGGCCACTTACCACTAGGAGAGCTTGGATTGGGTGCATTAACCTCTTTCAAATTAGACAAGGTGGCAATTCTCAATTCATCTATTTTTGAAAAATTGATGGAGGAGATTGTTAAGCAATCTCATCAGAAGCTAAGGTTACCAGGAGTTCCAGAACTCACGGTGATTATTGAAACCCCCCTTATGGATGACACTATGGGGGACCCTGTCACCATAGCATTAACATGGGTTGCATTCTCACATGATTTAGAGTTGAACATTAAAAGCATGGCTCGATAAATTGAAGAGTATAAGTTGAGAATGCAAGTGTTAGAACATGAAGTGACTCATTACAAAGGTGACATGACCAATATTGGAAAGTTTAAAGCCTATCCCTTCAAGTCACATGATAATATTGCCACAACCCAAAAGAAAAAGTATGCAAGCCTCAAGGAATTACAAAACATGTCCAAGCAATTCCTCATATTCTTGGATAAGGTCAAGGATAAGAAAGTTTTTCTTTATGGAGTCTAGCTTGCCATGGACAAGCTAAATAAATGTCAGTTAGAAGAAAGGAACACGCTAGAAGGCCTACAAAATATGATTGAAAAAGAGCCTCAACAAACCTATGTATCCTTGTCAAGTAGTCAAAAACAAACACAATGCTTGAGAAGGACATTACCACGTCAATCAACAACTGTCAACATATCTACTTGGTTCTCGAAAAGGTTGTGCAATGTTTCCATCTACCATTGATAGAGTACATGGTTGTAACCAAACCCATAGCAGAAATTTTGAAATAATTGGAGGAAAGAATCAATACTAAAGGAAGTTCGATTGGGAAGATTCCCAAAATCACCAAGGAACATATTTCTAACCCCTCCAAAGAAATAAACTTATTCAACTCCTTTTTTAGCACATTGAAGTGAGATATGGGCCCCATGTCTAGAGAACTAGTGTCATATGAAATATCACTAGAGCATTTAACATTTAGGCGAGTCTTAGGAATATCCTCCTAACATGAGGTTTGGATAGTCTATATTCAATATAAAGAACAAGGAAGATTATAGTCACTTGTAAATAATGTATAATTTCATAAATTTTCTAGGGAAATGACAAAATAGAAGAAGTTGAAAAGTTGTAACTACCAAAAGGGAAGACAAGAAGTCCCAAGAAGCAGTTGCAACCTATAGGATTTATTAGTTGAGAAATGCATTGTAAATGGGGGGCCTTGCTTTTTGTAATTTTGAGAAATATGATAAGAAGAATTCCTCAAGGCCATTTTTTGAAAGAGTAATGTTGTTGTGATGTATTTGTTGTGGACTATTACCAGTATTCATGATGTCATCGATACCACTGTAAGGTTGTATTGGCTATTCTGCATTGATTTTATAGCTCTTACTTTGATATTTCTGATATGATATTTATTTCTCTGAGATGGTATATAAGAGGTTGTAAATGGTAGTGTCGTAGCATACAATTTTATTTTCCACTTTATTGTTTATGCTTATGTATTCTTGTTTTTCCTTAACATCTTTATGTTTCTTAAATATTTGCAAGAATTTGTATCTAACTTGTTACCTGCTTGTTAATTTTTCTCCTAACTAAGATAGGAAAGAATAGTTTACATCTTTCATGTATAATGGCATCATACTAAATACAACATTTTATATTTCATAACCAACCCCCTTCATTTTTATTAATGGGTGCCATGATAGAATATGGATGGGTCTTCTATCCCGAATGGTGTGAGGTCTAATTGAGACTTCATACCAAGGAGTACCCTTGTCTATTGAAGGGTACTTTGCCCACATCAACACAACCTTCATTGCAAGATTAAATCCTAATAAGCTTATGATACACCATTAACATCAACCTAAGAAGTGATAAGATGTGCATAATTGTAAATGAAGTTAATGCATCCCGATTCAAAACCCGATGAGGTAATAATGCATTTTTCAAAGAGTACATATTTGAGATACTATATTATAATTATGATTAGGGTAATATCCATAAGGATATTCCATTAATACCTGAAGTGATATAATTAACATAATAAAACCATGTGAGGAATTTCCATTAAATTCTTTAGGAGGAGAACAAATTACCGATAGTTATGGGTATATCTGAATTAACTAATACATTGCTTAAGTTGTGTTTGTAGCTTAATCAACTGATTATGTATATATGTATGAATTATGATGTCTCCACTATTACCCTTTATACACTCAGATATATGTTATAGGGACTATCACATAGCCACTATGACAAAAATAAAATTTCCACTCTTCCTCAAGGGATAGAATCCCTGAATTTCTATGGGGCCTAGTGCAGATGTTGGAGTGTTGAGCCCTCATGCTCCTCCTTTGTGAATCCCCGAGATGCGAAAGGTCAATGTTACGTGGACTCTGCCAAAGAGAGGCATACACGTCACTTGTTTCCTCCACTGTACTCTGCTTACGAGCTGTGTCGTTGCCGCCCATCACACGAGACCTCGACTCTCTGCGTTTCGTGACCTTAGTGATCAAGGTGCAACTTATTCACCCTTCGAAACCCTGAAACACGATAAGTCAACAATGGGTTGACTCTTTCCCAAGCGACATGTGTCCACCACCTATCAACCACGCAGTCCCCACCTAATGGATGTGCCACGTGTTCGCACGAGCCCTCGATGCTCGACACTTTGCAACTTCTGCAGTCGAAAAGGAATTCTTTCGACCTTTGAACCCCCGATACGCGATACCACGTGGAGGTTCTGATCCAACGGTTCTCCCGTGGCTTGGATCCAATGGTCTAGATCCTTTCGTGATCTCACGAATATTTGAAACCTTGCTCATTGACTCCTTCGAGTCACGAGTAAGCGAAACGTTGAGCTTTCACCACGTGCCCTCCTTGATGGATGGTTATGATCAAATCACGACTTCGCACATCGCTAGTTCGAACAGTATGTTCTTTGACCTTCTTGCTCTATGAGTCAGCGAGATGTTGAGCTCTTGCCACACATCCTCTACAATGTACGGCTTGATTTCCTCTTTGAAGAGTTCAGGATTTCATGACTCGCACGTTGTAAGGTTCTTTCCTTTGAACCCCCGACTCCTAAAACGCTGAAATCTCCCTCTAGACGATCGACAATCCAGACCACTCCTGGGTCAATGGCCACGATCAAGTTGTTATTTCGTGTATCGCGAGTTAGTGTAGTATTTCCCTTTGACCACTCCCAATCACGAGTCAGCGAGATGCTTCCCAACTGCCACACATCCCTCCTTTGGTTCTTTCATCGGTCAACACGTGTCAGACTTAATATCTGATGGTTCAACTTCCCATCAGGATTTCATGTATTGCGCATTCGAAGGGATCTCTACCTCTGTTTCTCCAAACGTCGAAATCCTCCTTTGAGCACAAAGCATTAAGATTATCACTACTTCTGTAGATCTGATGGTTGTTCGTCCTCATCTCTGCATTCCTCTAATATCGACCGTTTTTCCTTTGGAGCCTTTGCTGCTTCCAGTTCTTGAATAATTTCGGTCTCCAAAGATTTCCAACCTTTGTCCCTTCCTCTGCAATCCACCTTGGTTTAAGGAACACTCTGCAAGTGTTATCCCTCCTAAGCTTCGTCAGCTATGAAGGACTTAAGAGCCTTGCGCTCTTCTTCTAGGCTTAATAGGCTTCGTCCTTCAAGGGACTCAAAATGATTAGGAAGGTTTACATGCGTACATGAAACTGTGTTCACGGTCGATGAACACACAATTCGTGACTCGGGCTTATGCCACCACAGGACACAAGTATTTACAAGTATAAAACATATCCTAACCATATGATTTCTTACTGGCCTAATTATACAACCAAGCAGTGATAAAAGGAATATAGTATAACCAATTCATACATAGTTACAGATAAATTACACAAGGCAGGAGATCACTTATCTATTACAGGTTGTCGCTAACCAACTAACTATGGGTGTTCATCCTTCCACCCAACCATAGGCACAAAGGCATTCATTCTTAGCACTCTGACCACCCTCGTGCCAAGCCATGATATCACCAGGGAATTCTCACACTTCTTGAGGGTTGTTCCTCCGTTTCCGATTATGGTTGGGTCATGTTCTCTGTAACTTAGAGATTTTTCTCTTGGTTATGGCCTCAGTGAGGTTTCTCAGATGCTCCTCGGCATCAAGCTCGCGGCCTTCAGTTCATGACTCACTAGAGAGCTTTGCACATATCCCTTGCGAGCTTACGCTCTCTTTTTCCTCGGTGTCCCCTCTCCCGTGTGTATCCCTCTTACCTTGGAAGGTTTTGCTGACCTATCCTATTCCTTCTGTTAGAAGGAAGCTCAGGTCTGCAGGTCCCTGTGGTACTTCAGGCTGACAGCCCATGTTTCCATTCATGGGGGTGGTTGATAATTCAACCACCGGTCCTTTCTTCATTAACTAATTTCTCTCCTTGGGATCCGAAGGAGGTTGTCATCCTCATCAAGGGAAATTTGGGGTTATTTGTCATAATGAACCCTCTCTTATAGTTTTCACATTCTTCCTCTAGTGATATCATGGCCAGTACTTTCAAGGATTCACCCCCCACAGTCAGTCATTGGCAACTCAAACAATAATACATTTACATTGTCCTCATGCATTAGCATGGTAATTCCTATTTTATGATTGATTACAAATTGGGGGAAATAGGGTGTTACAATTCCCTCCCCCTTAAAGGAACACCATCCTCGGTGTTCTTCCTCAAAAACACCTGTCATGCCTTTCTCATTCAGCCACTTCAAAAGTCTTGGCCTTCGTCCTCAGTCAGGTCCTCTTTTAAGATCTTAGTCTTCATCATCTGTCTTCAATAATTCTGTGAAAACAAGCACCTTAATCACAATTTTGTACGAAAACATCCTATTGTTGTTCAAAATTCAAAAGGAAAATTTCATAATCTTAGCACAATACTTATCTATGCAGTTTGTGGATCTGTATCCACATGTTAGTTTTGTTATCCATGCTCATCACTTTCCTTGACGTACCCATTGGGTGCATGATTCCAATTCAATAGTTCACAAGAATTATTAAGGTCTCCTCTTCCTTGCGGTCACTCACCCTCCAGGCCCAGGCTCAGGCATCCCCTTCACTGTTATACTGTCCCTCGGGCGATCCATCTTTCCCTGCCAAGGTTTTCTCACACAGGAAAATTTAGAGACTCTATCGAGTCTTACAGTCGAGGCATCCCTCAGACTTGCTCTGCCGAGGCATACCTCCGACTTATGTTACCTCAACACAATAATTTTCAGGAGATCATGGCTTATCACGGGGTTTTCATGGCCCAATAGTAGCCATGTTCATCATCTTCAACTTTGACAACCCTCATTTGTCCTTTCTGGACATGTATTTTCTTCTCACCTGTATCATAGGTATACAAACTTCATGAGACATCATTATAAATTCTAACTTTCAGAATTTTATTGCAAATCTGTCACCCACAGATTTTCCAATCTCATGATTTGTTTTCATATTTTTTCTGCACAGGAACCAGATTCATAATTATGGGACTTTCCTTCCCATAACGGTTTGGCTCAACAGGCAATTGGCCTTCCTTATGGGCTTACAATGCTGCCATATCTACGACCCCTTTGCTTCCTGCACTTTCAACTTCAATCGGCCAAACAACTTGTTAGCTTTTCCATGAATATACATTTTATCACACCTTTAAAACATCGTCACAACAATTTCAAAATTGTGCATACTTAACAATTAAATTGCTTTCTCAAAAAGGAAATACCATTCCTTGCAGTTTGGCTCAGTAGGCAATCGGTCTTCCTTATGGACTTACAACACTGCCATATCCAAGACCCTTTCCTCCCTGCAATTTCATTCTTTACACAGCCAAACAATTGTTAGTTTTTCGTGTACATTACCTTTTTCGAAAATCAAGTATACTAACAGTCTAGGTCATTTCATCTATTCAAGGATTCAAAGCGAAAGGATACATCATCCCTTACCTATGCATCATTCCAGCCTACCAAATTTTCAAAATGTGACTCGGATATCAATTGATTTTAATGAATGCGCCAACATTTGTGGCCACATTCATACCCAATGCACCCCTGCATTGATTTCAAGTTTGTCACACTTTATGACAAGTTCTTGGCCATGGTGTGTTGGAACTTAACCAACCCCTCCACCACTTGGACTATTCGTTTTCATTCATTCTTAACAGGACCATGCTTCCTGCTATAGGTCGATCACGATCCCAAATTAGTACACATGAAACTTAAAAGTTTCGCATGAATGCACCCAAGCATTATGCCTTCATTAATAACCAGGGTGCCAACACTTATGGCCACCCAAATTTGGTTTTCTCTAACACCTATACAATGTGAGTAGAAATTTTGGAAGGTCCTCCTTCCTCAATGGGAAATCCATTGTCTATCCTTTATGCAAATATGCATTTCCTTGAAGTAATTCCATGCAACGTGCTATCTATGAGCACTTTTGTTTCCAATCGTTCCTTGATTGGTCCATGTGTTCATGAAATATCAGTTCATGAATTCTTCTGAGGGTTACAATCGGTCTTTACTACCAAAGGTTCACACCTCCATCATTCAAGTTCTCCTTCCTGAATCATACCCTACTTGGGTATCCATGGCATACCACTGCCCTTTCAATTTTCATGCATAACAGGAGACAATAAAATATTTCGGAAGGGGTTCTCACCCGAATCCTTTCATACCTTGTGCCACATAGGCACGAATATATTTATACCGGTTCTTGGCTGCTAGCACTCTCTTTCTGATCTCTACCTCATCAACAATTCTTTAGCAGGATTTTCAAAGTCCTGTCAAAAATCTTTCAGCCACAGCCTTCTCCTGGTCATCCTCTGCTTGAGGTTGCTCGTCATTGGCAATTGTCTTCCTCAATAGCTCCAATTTCTTTCTATACATAGCATGCATCATCATATTCACAATTATATTAGTCGTATTATTAAACCAAATGCATGTATCATAACATTTGAATTCATAAACATCTTCAAAATGTCCTAGCATATCTTCATGCACTTCATCATATTATCTTCAAATGTTTCCACACGTGCAACATAAACAAATTTTGATTGCGTCTTCAGCAATACAATCCTTATCACTATGTGTCAAAACCTTTTTATTTTCATTGGCATACCAGCTTCCTCATCCAAGAGAAAACATAATACTCAATGAGGAAGGAATTGGGGACTCTCCCCTTCTTCCAACTCTTTCTACACCGCTAGGGCTAGAGTTCAACCTAGTCGAGTTGTCTCTAAGGCCTTATTGTCTTTTCTTAATCACAGCTTCCACCAAGCCTTATCAGTTAAACGTACTCATTTATTCATTTAATCATACTTGGGGGGTTTACTTGCCTCTTACCAACTATACTGGTTTCCACATCTTCTCTTTTTCTGAGCAGCCCTGGGTTAGGCTCATCCAAACTCTTAGGATACTTTAGCATGCTTTAATAGCAAAATATTTTTCCCATAATGAATCATGAACATGTGCATCTTGCACGCTGCCATTCGGTCATCAGAATTGGTCAATATTAATTTATTAGCCTTCTTATTCATTACATGATATTTTTCAAAATGTAATCCAGGATTCTGGTGTATATATATAAGCTTGTGGCTTACTGCTTAATTCTCAGCAGTCATTAAGGTTGTGACTTCATTTTCCTGACAGAGTCTTCACATAGTTCCTCCACAAGGAACTCCTTCAGCATGCAACTTCTTTATTGCATATCCATCACTATTTGTGATGGCCTCATCCTTGAGTTAGCTTTAGTTGTCTACCAAATATTCCCTTAAGGAATATAAACATGCATCTTTGTCATGTACCTAATTACATATTTTGGTTTTGTTAACTTACGTCCATGATTTATTTAGCCATATTCATAATCCTAAGCTTGCATGTAGCTGTCATAGGTATATTTCACAGCCCACATACATCTTTACTTTTAAGATCGATCAACTCGGGATTGTTCACAATCCTTCTCATGTGATTCCCAAAGGCATAATCATTTGCCTCTTATTATGACAACACAACATCTTTGCTCATTTACCCTTCTATCTAAGCATATTAGTATTCTTTGAGAAAAGGGAATACAGTCCCCTCAAGCTATTACTTGGAACATAACTTTTGTGACTCTTCAGAATGGGGTCAGCCATGCATCCATAGTATTTGTTTGATCTGGTCAAGAGAGATTCTTGCTTTATATTTCCCTCATTTAGGCATTCACCTCATGTCTTTAGTATACCTATATTCTTACATTATACATGTGTGATCAGGGGATCAAAATTTGCTCAATTTTCAAAGTGCTCGGATTGAGACGAAAACAGTGCCATTGCGTCCGTCTCGTTTTCCTGATTCCGGTGGTATATTTATTTTCGCGAATGGAGTCCGTATGGAGGAGATATCGCGACTTTACCACCGAGTCAAAAAGGTCAAAGTTGGGTGCTAACTGTACCTGTCCGTACAGTCCGTACGGCCACGTGGAGAGCCGTACCTTTTGCTGACTTGGCAGAGGGATGACGTGGCGCACATCGGTTGGTTGTTCGTTGGCACATTCTTATTGGTTGATTGTTGTTCAATTGGAGGTTGACACGTGTCCGGTTGCAGGCGAATAAGAAGGAGACACGTGGCCCAATT